>VZTY01009672.1:22622-40825 GCA_013400935.1 Turnix velox
GGGGACGTCCAGGCGATCCCTGCCGAAAAGCTTGACCTGGGGCCGAGGGAAGAGCCTGAATTTCCTGTTGAGGGAGAGCTTGGAGGAGAGAGTCTCCCGCATACCCCTGAGCGAGGAGGTGCTGAGGATGGAGAAGGGATACTCCCCCTCTTCCTCCTCCTCATCCTCAAACTCCTCGGGCTCCTCAGCCTCGGCGATCTCCTCCAGGCCCAGGGCGTAGGGGTTGCAGGAGGACTGAGCGTGCGGCACCCACCCCCCCTCACTGTACTGGATGCGGTGCTCGGGGTAGTCACCTCCAGGGTACCCTCCAGTGAAAGGCTCCCCAAAGTCCTCGTAGGGGTCCCCCCCATAGCCATAAGGCCCTGCTGCCTCCTCACCATATTCTGGGTCGCTGCTATAAGGATCGTAGAGGGCGAGAGAGGATCTGCCACCAAACCTTTCGTCCTCGTAGCCATAGGGGGGCCCCGGTGGGTCTCCCTCCTCCCAAAACCCACCGTAGAAGCCATAGTCCTCCTCCGATTCATAGCCAGGGTAGTCGCCGTAGGGGGTTGGCACCGCATCCTCGAAGCTGTACCCTGGTGGGTAGACTGGGTTTTGGATGTAACTCTCCTCTTCCTCAGCATAGCCACGCCGGGGGCCGTAGGCTCCATCCTCCTCCTCCTCGGGGTATCCGCGCCAGGGGCCATAGGCTCCATCCTCCTCAGGGTAGCCACGCTGCGGGCTGTAGGCTCTATCCTCCTCCCTGCCATAGCCACGCCGGCTGCCGTAGGGTCCACCTTCCTTCTTGGCATAGCCACGGCGGGAGCCATAGGCTCTATCCTCCTCCTTGGCGTAGCCACGACGGCGGCTGAAGGCTCCATCCTCCTCCGCGGCCCAGCCGTAGCGCAGCCCCGGCATGTCGGCAGGCGCCCGCTGGGAGTGCCGGCGGGATGGCCGCCGCTGCACCATGCTACCCTGCCTCTTCTGGCTGTGTCGCCGCGTGGCGCCGGGGGATGACAGCCCAACACCGCCAGGGATCCGCTTCATGTTGGCCCGGTGCCTGAGGATCTCGTCTTCCGCGGGGAAGGGCAGCTTCTTGGCACCGATACGGGTGAGCCAGGCCGCGTCGGCTGCTCGGCCGCTGCCTCCCACCAGCCGCCCGCGCCGCGACAGCACCTTCCTGGCCAGCCAGCCCGTGGCCGCCGCCGCTTTGCTCAAAACCTGGGCCCGTGGTTTGAATTTGCGCTCCGGGCGGCGGCGGAAGAGGGACTCGCTCTCCTCGGCCACCTGCCTGCCCCGCCGCAGCAGCAGGAAGGAGGGTTTGGCCGGCGAGGAGCTGCTGCTGCTGTTGGCGGCCTCCTTCCTCTTCTTGCCCACCTGCTTGAAGCGGACCATCAAGTTGGAGGTGGACTTGAGCACCGCCTTGTTCTTCTTCTTTTTCTTCTTCTTGGTGCTCTGCTTATGCAGGCCCCAGAAGAAGCGGGACGTGTTCTTGAACTGGCCCTTCTTGGGTCGCCGCAGCCCCAGCTTCTTGAAGCCCAGGAAGAGTTTGGAGGTGCTGCGGAGGCTCCGCTTGGCCCGGGCCTTCGGCACCGGGGCCTCATCCTCCTCGGCCAGGCTGGGCTCCTCGGGTGCTTTGGCCTGGCCCTTGGCATCTGCGCCCTTGGCCCCTTTCTTCTTCTTGGCATTGTCAGCTGCCAATTTGGAGATGCCCTTCTTCTTGGCCGGTGCAGCATCACTCTCACCCTCCTCTTCCTCTGTCTCCAGCTGCACCTTCTTTCCCCGTCCCGGCTTCTTTCCCCCCACCCCCTTGAGCATCCCCTTCTTCTCCTTCCCCTTCCCCTTCTTAGGCTCTTCCACAGCTGCCTCCTCCTCCTCTTCCTCATCCTTCTTCTCATCCTTATCCTCCTCCTCCACCGCCTCCGTCTCCTCGCTCTCCTCCGCCTTCAGCAGCTCCGTGTCTGAGGCTTCCTCCGACTCGCTGGGCGCATCCTTCTTGCCCTTCTTGCCATCCTTCCCTTTCCCTTTGCCCCCCTTCCCTTTGGCCTCCGCATCCTTTTTGGGATCCCCCTTCTTGCCAGCCATCCCGGGTGCTCATGCTCCGGCCCCACCGTGGCTGTGGGAGATGATGCCCCGCGTCGGCACAAGGTGGCTCCTGTCACAGCGTCTGGCTCCCGACCCCACAGCCTGCCCCCAGTGGGGGGTATTTACCTGCTCCAGGTTTTGGTGAGGCACATTGCCCATGCGTGGCTCCCTTGGCCCCTGGTGGCCCCCAGCTTGGCATGGCGCTGGGGCAGGGGAACGGCAGCCCCCGGTGCAGCCCGGTGGGAGCTGCCTGTTGCCCGCGGGGAGCTGGGCAGCGCGGTGCTGCCGGCTGGGCTCCGGCTGTAACCCAACCACCAGGGCTCACGGTGCCATGAATAATGTAAGGGATGTGCCTCTGCAGCCCTGAGACTTTTCCGAAGGAGCAAGAAAAGGAGCAGGGGGGAGGGTGCAAGAGGGGAGTGTTCCTGGACCCCACAATGGGGACCATCCCCCAACAAAAAGCACCATCGCTACCCCAAAACTGGACCCTGCCATCTCCCCACACCTGGAAACTCCCAGGAGAGCCTCTTCCTCCAACTAGCACGGAGGAGGAAGAAGCACAACGTGGTGTTTGACCCCACGAAGCTAAACTGCAGCACCACAAGAGAGGAGACAATTATACAGAGCACAGGACGCACTGCTCCAGTATCAGAAGCACAGCCAAGGGAAGCACCACAGAGGAGGGACTGATCTCAAGCAAAATCCCACAGTCCCACTGGGAAGCAGAGAGAAGCCAGGAGTGCATGGAGAGACCCCCCCAGTGGTGTGGCAGGTGGGTATATGGTGGCACATGTGCCCACAGGCAGCTGGCAAGGGACTTTGCATGTGACACACGTCTTGCCCGTGGTGGTGGCGGCGAGGTGTTTGCACACACACGTGCCCAGACGCAGGGTGACCACATCAAATGTTAATGCTGGCGCTGGATCCCTGCGGCACCAGCTTCATCAAACTTTAAGCAGCGTCAGGGGGGAACGTGCTGCCCCTACAGGCAGCAGTAGGATCCTTGTGGGCAGGGGTCCTGCTCCACTCCATCATGGGGTGCATTTGGGGAAACACAGAGGAGAAGCAGCATCAGCATCCAGCTGTGCAGCAGTGGGACAACCCAGAAACCACCTGCAGTCACTGCACCAAACTCACTGCCCCCCCAAAAAACAGAATAGCCCCATGGCTGGCACCCCAGGGTGCTGTTTTCTCCCCTTTCTGGTCCCTCCCTGCAGTGGAGAGGGTATCAACTGTGATCTTATGGATCTGGTCCCCTCCCTTCATGAATTTCTAGACCAGAGACAGCCTGGGGGGATCTGCACAGAGGGAGGTCACCCCAGAGCTGCAGGGAGAAAGCAGGAGAGGAGGCACCTGGCAGGGATAAGGAGAGGGTCCATGGAGTGACACAGACAAAGGATCAGCAGGGAAAAAGCATTGGCGGAGTCCAAGCTACATCAAGTGTCACCTCCCAGAGCCCCACCACGAAGCTGAGACAGTCCTTGCACAGGTCTGCCATTGCCACCTGCCCTGTCCACAGGACAGGAGCCTGGGACACACCACCCTCTTCCTGGCACGGGTCCACAGTGCAACACCTGGGAACTATGATGTGATGGGGAACCACCATGGACACAATCCCTCCCTTGGCAAGCAAGAGGATACTCAGCTGGCACGAGGCTGCTGCAGGTTCCCACCACCCTCTGAGGTCCCCACCTCTGTCCCACCACTGGTGCAATGCCCACCTCC
The DNA here is from genome assembly GCA_013400935.1 of Turnix velox. NCBI lineage: Eukaryota > Metazoa > Chordata > Aves > Charadriiformes > Turnicidae > Turnix > Turnix velox. The sequence goes on from VZTY01009672.1 coordinate 26,412, forward strand.
ACCCACTGCCCCTGGTGGTCCCTACCTCTGTCCCTGTGACCCTCGGGGGAGCCGGGCAGGGCAGAGGAGGGGCCGGCGGTGCTGGCTGGGCGCTCTGTCCTGTTGCCATGGCTGTGCCCGTGGTGCTGCCCTCGATAAGGGCTCTCCGAGAGGAGACACAGAGGAAGGGAGAGCAAGAAGAGATAGCGAGCAGCGTGGCCTCAGCCCAATGGCATCACATCATGCAAGGGCTGCCTTCCATGGTCCCAGCCCCATCACAGCTCCCCAGCTTCTTCATCCTTGGGCTCAGCATTCACCACCCACATTTGGCACAGCAGAGCTGGGGAAGAGGTGTTCGTGCCCAGATGCAGTGGGATCAAAGCAGATGCTGGGGGTCAGAGGTGGAACCCATGGCCACCATGCCAAATCCAACACTTGGAAACTTTTTCCAAGTATCTGGGCTCAGCCACATCCAGCAGCAGGACTGGGAAGGACCCTGGGTGCAAAACCTGGCACCAGCCCTTTCCTGTGGACTGGGGACGTGGGAGAAGATGCACAAAGTATCCTCTGAACCTCATCACCCCTTGGTCACACAGCTGAGGCAGGAAAAACCACCTTGCCCTGGGGGGACAGCCCTTATCCCACCACCACAGCCCAGTGCTGGGTGCAGAAAGGGTAGGGAGGCTTTGGCCACTAGGGTTCTGCATGACGGTGTGACATGAGGCAGCCCAGGACCGTACCTTTAGAGCACCAGCATCAGTGGGGCAGAGATCCCAGGGCTGCAGCTCCACTGTCTCACAGCAGGTCTGCAGTCACCAGCTGGCCCCGGGTCCCCTTACAGCCTGTTTCCAGTTACAGCCAGAGCAGGGCCCCATGTCACTACTTCATGCTGCACCAGCCCTACTGCTGCTCCATGGAGCCAGCCCAGCCAGGCACCTCCAAGCTGCCACCACATCTCTTATCACACCTCCTTCACCATCAGTTCTTTACATCTACTTTTAAACACCGAGGAGGTGGGGCAGCCCTGTCACAGCCCTTGCTCCTCCAGCCACAAGCCCCAGGGAGCCCCAGGAGAGGCTGTACCCTTCCAGCAAAGGGCAATATGAGAACAGCACGATCTCCAAGCTCCTGAGGGATCAGCAAGTGTCTCTCTGCTACATCCACCACATCCCTGAATTGGCTGCTGACTTCCACCTCCTCCAGTTCCCTCCCCCAAACTGAAGGTGGGGATTGTCTCCCAGGGGATGAGCAGTGTCCCTGCCTGCCGGCTGCTGCTTGAAACCAAGAGCTGCTGTAAGGGACACATTAATGGGAGAAGAGAGGACAGAGCAGATGCTGGAAGCAGAGACCAGCTGGGCGTGAGGTGTCATGGGCTTAGCGCTGGCGAGCACCCAGGAACGCCGGCTGGTGGCCTCAGAGCCAGGTCACAGCCCAGTGCCATCAGCCCTGGAGATGAGCCCAGGCAGCTCTCACAGAGCAAAACAGCCCCAAGGTAAAAGGAATTTGGGGAAAGGGTGATAAGAGATGCAGGGCAGAAACTTTGGGGGAGTGAGGGGGTGTTTAGGGGAGGAAGAGGAGAGCAGCAGGAACGCTGCAGTGGGAGGCAGAAGGCAAGATAAAGGCAGTAAGCAGACAGGCAGGGACAAGAAGAGATGAGAAGACACCATATGCCCTCCTGACCCAGAGAAGAGGATCCCACACTCACCACAGCTTTTTCATAAGGACCAACATCACACACAGAAGTCTCTCCCTAGTCCTTCCCATCGTGGCCTCCATGACCCCAAGGGACATGCCACCCAGCCAGGGGACTCACAGCCACTCACCTGGGGTAGCCTAGCTTGCCCACATGGCACCAGGCTGGCTTGGTGCTTCCACAGTCCCTGCGTGTCCCACCTCTTGGCCTTGCTCTCCACCGGGGACCGTCACTCCCCCGTTAGCCCCAGCACCATATTTGCTGTGTGGCAGCTGCAGGCTGCTGCTCCCCAATGCATATTTGATGACTGCTATTATTCTCATCTCTACTCATGAGCGGAGGGATGGGAGCTAATCTTCCCTCTGCAGAGCAGCAGAGAAGGAGCAGCCAGAGGGGTGAGGGGCAGCCAGATCTGGTCCCTGTCCCTTTCTCCCCCAGTGACAGGGCTGCACAGCTCCCCAGCCCCTTCCTTCCCACCTCTGCATCACAAATCTCAGATGTGAACAGCCTCTAAATGGCCCTGTCCCACTCTTGATCACAAGCCAAGGCAAGGTTAGGAGGAGAAATCACAGAAATCAGAGGTGCACACACACAGATGTCCCCCCTACCCTCAACACCCCTCTACTAACCAGAGCCAGGATCAACCATCTGATCCAGACACTCATCACCCTGACTATTCCCTTCTCCTTTTGGGATGAGCATTTCCACCCAGCCTCACTAAATACCTGAGACCAGTAGAGCGCAGAGCCCCAAAGCTTCACCCTGGTCTCCTCCAGCATCAGATTCCTCCATTACACCAAACTGGGGACCACTTTCCTGCAGGAATGGAGCCTCCCAAACCTCGGGGCCAATCAAAGCATCCTTCCCCTAAGCATTACTCCACTCGAGTTGGGGGGGAAAAAAACAACTCCTCTCCCTTCTCATTCTGGCAGACACGTCCCTGCCGTAATGCGGTGGGTATTTATTATGCTGATTCCTCAGAAAGCGAGGGCTTAACTGCAAATTACAATCAATAGCCCCCATCCCCAAGGGGCAGGTTCATCATTTAAGCAGTCGAGAGCAGAGGAATTGGAAACTATTTGCCAGCCATAAATCCTCCCTCCTGCAGCCTCCCCAGCCAGCCCCGCACAACGCACCGTGCCCGGGCGGGGTGACCCTTGTCAGCGTTGGAAACAATTAAGCTGTCACTGAGGAGCGTGACTCTTATCTACAGCCCCGAGCAGCGCTTTAAGATGTCAGGGTGATAGGCTGAGAGAAGCTGGGCTGAGGCAAACCCCCCGCACTAACCGTCTCTCATTGAATTAAATGAATGTATTTTGGAGCCAGAGCCTCTTTTTTTTTTTTTTTTTTCCTTTTTTTTTTTTCTTTTTTATTACTTCGCAAACGACTCCTGACTAAATTAAATTATAAAAGGAGAGTTCAGCCAGTCAAAGCTGCTCGATTGCCTGGAACAGGCGTTTTAAACAGAGCACGCCTGGGGCGGGAGCTGTTTGCAGGACAAGATGGAATGGGGGCTGATGGACTGTGTCGAAGCCGATGAGCCCGGATTCACACCCAGAGCACAGTTCAGCAGACACACAGGGCCCTGGGGACAAGGACAGGGTGAGTGCAGCCCTCTAGGAGTAGGGTGAAGCACAAATGGAAGCAGAGATGGCTGGAAGTGCAGAGAAATGGCAGCACAGAAGAGCAGACTGTCAGCCACACTGGCTGAAAGCAGCTTTCTGCTTCTTACAGTGGAGAAAATCATAGAATCATAGAATGGTTTGGGTTGGAGGGGGCCTTAAAGATCGTCTTGTTCCACCCCCCCCTGCTGACACCTCCCACTAGACCAGGTTGCTCAATGCCTCATCCAGCCTGCCCTTTAAAAAACTCCAGGGAGGGGGTATCTACAACNCCTTTCTGTAAGCCCCCTTCAGGTATTGAGAAGCTACTATGAGGTCCCCACTGAGCCTCCTCTTCTCCAGGCTGAACAACCCCCACTCCTTCAGCCTGTCCTCATAAGGGAAGTGCTCCAGCCCTCAGGTCGTCCTCATGGCCCTCCTCTGGACCCATTCCAACAGCTCAACATCCTTCTTACGTTGAGAAAAAGAGCATTGCTGCTCTTTTTTAATGGTCAAGGCTACATCTCCTGCCTGCAATCACCTCCACCCTCTCAGACAGAGCAAAGCATTTCTCCAAAAACACTCATCAAAGAGACTGTGAGCACATCTCCCTTTTCTCCATCTCCCCCAAGGAGGAATCTGGCCAATTCCATCACCATCAGGAAGCTGTGGCACAACACCAGCACTGCAGCAATTTCCCCTCAACCTTAGGACCTTGCTTTCTCAGGGTTCAGAGAGATCTCCAGGCAAAGCTGCTCCTGCCCCAAACTGCAGCGTCTGCAGCTTTTAGGGAACAATTAGGGAAGCCGTCTGGAAGAACAAACGCTGCAATTAAATCCACACTTTTTCAGACGTGGCTGTAAACTTGCAAGAAAAACCATGCTGCTTCCATTAAAAAGAAAAGAAAAAAAAAAAATAAGAGAGAGATTAGCTGCTTCTGGCTTCACTATTTTTTACTTCAGCCCCATTCTCAATTTAATCGTGCAGCAATTCATTTTGAACAGGATAAAATGCCTAGTTTTCCTACGTGAAGAGTCAGGCTAATTAGAAAGAGGGTTTTTTAATGATGACATGTTAGTCTAGTGGGTTTTGAAACCTGCAGACACCAAGAGGTAGGCACTAACAATCCAAGGACATGTTTTAGCAGGTAATAATGTGCATTTCAGCCTCACACACACAAGTGTCAGCCATTTCCCCAGCCTAAGGATGAAGCCCTGTCAGAAATTCTGGCTGCTGGGGCTTGGCAGGCTCCTTGTTTGGGTTTGAAAAGTCAGAAAACTCTGTGAGGAAATGAAACCAGGAGAAGCCTTTGTGTGGGCAAGCTCTGCCTGTGTACAACCTTCAGAGGAAAACGTAAAGGGCAAGTTAATGTGCTGGAACAGCATCCCACCCGATTCACACAGCAAAGAGCCTGCCTTCTCCAGCCAGCTCAGGCACAACGTGGCTCATCTGGAGCTCATTCTCTGCTCCATGTCAGTGAGGTGGGGATTTGCTCCACACTCCAGCTGTGAACAAAGCCAGGGACAGGGAAAGGGACTTAAGAGTTCAAAGTCACCTTCTCCACTCAGCTATTGTGTATAATATCTATTTATCTCCCATCACACCTCATCAAGTCCCCCTCCAGCTTCAGAGCCTTCTTGCAGCTGCTTCACAATCTATTCCTTTCTAAAGCCTCCTGCAAAACAGCTTTCAGGACTCCTCAGGTGGCCAAAAATGGGAGGAAAATAAAAAAAGTTAAAATACACAGCAAAGCGCCCCCCCATTGCAGGCAGACATTGAGCAGCCAAGTGAAATAGTGATTTTTATTTTTTTCTCAAGTAAAATAATCCTTCTGTTTCTGCTCAATGAGTTTGAGAAGGGTGGGGAGGAGAAAAGGGGGAGAGGGACAGAGCCCCAGCTCAGACATTTTTGCCACCAGACCTGTCCTCACAGCAGAGAATCTGCATCAGACCAAACCCTTCTCCAATGGAAGAAAATAAAAGCTATTGGCAGCTCTTGATCCCAGAAGGAAAGAGCTGCTCTCTGTCAGGCACTCTGAACTGCTTAGCATCAGCATTCAATGAAAAAAAAGCATGGTTAGAAAAGATTTTTGATGAAAAATAACCAGACAAGGACTGATGTTCAGCAGGGCTGGGGAAAAACCCACAGCATGGGATGGTACTTGAAGCTCAAAGAGCTGATACTGGAATTGAGGGGCAGGACTGAGAAAGAAGCAGATCCCCAGCAATGCTCTTGGGGACTAATGGGCAAGGATAAGAGAAAAGGAGGAACCTTCCCAAAGACTTTCTCAGACCAGAGATGTGCCAGAGGGAAATCCTCACTGCAGGACACAGCTCCTCCATTGTACTCTGCTGCAGCCTGGCCAGGCTAATAATTTGTAAACAAGGTTTCATTTCTCCTCTCTCTCAGGACCAGACAGACCAGCAAGTCCTGCTAAGCTAAGGAGAGGCACAGGACATAAGGTTTTAATGTTAACTGAGGAGGAGGGATCACTGTAAATTCACCAGGGGTTGTCTCAGACAGAGAAAGTGAAGTCTCCAGTGGTCAAAGCTGTAGAGACTAAGGGTCCCAATAAGCAGGGGAGGGAGAGCTTTGTTTCTGCTCCAGATCAATGCTGAAATTAAGTGAATGGGTAAGCAGCAAAGCATCAGCAACATCCTCTCAGCCCTGGCTTCACTGTTCCAAAGCACAAGGCCAGATCTGCTCACACAAAACCATGATCTTCCCACTGGTTAAGCAAGCTGCTGGCAGGTTAACACACAGATCCACATGCAAACCCTACCAGGGGCAGGACACTGCTGTGCGTGGGATCTGTGACCTAGAAGAACTTTATCCTTTATTTTTAAGAATCTATCACTTCATCTGGAACACTGCAAGATGGAAACCCATCTTCCCCATCCCCACCTGCAAGTACAGCAGCTTCATTTTCTGCCTTCTCCAAGAGCAGGAGCTTCACAGAAGCTTTCTTGGCTGTAGAACAAGTCTCCTTTGTTCTTCTCTTTTTTTTTTTTTTTCTTTTTTTCTTTTATTCTTTTGTTTTGCTTTTATGTGATCAGTCCCAAATCTAGCAATTAAGGACAAGGCCAGGTAGCACCAAAGAGGGTTACTTCTTTACAATCTGAATGACATCTTCGTGCTCCATCATATGGGTTAAACCCACTCTCTGAGGGCTGTATTTTGTGCTCGTCCCCTTTAAAGCAGAAGGGAGAGAAGGGTTAGGAGACCAGCCAGAAACAACACAGAACAAGGAGGACAGAGATTTTGTTGGCTGTTAAACACTTACCCACACCAAGGCATATTTGAACTGGCTGGCTAATGATCTGTGAATTCGATGGCACTGCAAGACAGAGGGACAACACGTGAGACAGCTCAGTGACAAAACTTCAGTACAAATTCCAGGAACTAGAAGTGACTCAGGTCTATGTCAACGACCACCACAGCTACTTTAGGAACCCATTAACAGCACAGAACAGGCACACAGGAATCACTAGTCCACATAAAGCCCCATTCCACTGCTTCCATGGGCTTTTCCACTGGACTGCATGAAGTAATTAATTTTTAACCTTTTGGAGTAGTTCAGAAAGAAAGCTGAGGCAGATGGACTCAGTAAAGGTAATAACAGGAGAAGCCCAGCTAAACACTGACCTGCCCACAAATCATAGAATCATAGNCCTAGTCTTGAACACCTCCAGAGAGGGGGCATCCACAACCTTCTGGGCAACCTGTTCCAGTGCTTCACCACCCTCACTGGAAAGAATTTCTTTCTTATGTCAAGCCTAAATCTACCCCCTTCCAATTTACATCCATTGTTTCTAGTCCTCCCATCCGATATCATGTTAAAAATTCCTTCTCCTGCCTTTCTGTAGGACCCCCTCAGGTACTGATAAGTTACTATGAGGTCCCCCCTGAGCCTTCTCTTCTCCAGGCTGAACAACTCCAACTCCTTCAGCCTGTCTTCATAGGGCAGTTGCTCCAGCCCTTTGACCATCATAGCAGACTCCAAGAGGAATCTGTCTTTGACAGACAAAGAAATGTAAAAGAGAAAGAGAAATTACCACATGTTCCACAGAAGCCCCTTTCCGTAGAATAATGGCATCTGTAAAGTCTGGTCTCTCTGTGGAAAAGCAGGAGAGAGAGAAAAAGTAGTGTTGGATTTCCATGAAGTGCTTTCTAACACACTGACACCCATGTCACCTTGTCTTGTGCTTACTATTCCCAAATTCCTTCTGGCAAAACTTGACAGCTCCCAGCCACAACAGGTATCTGGGCACTTGGAAGCATCAGATCAGTTCACACATGACTTAGGACAAACAAAACCACCCGAGACAGAACATGCCTGGCTTAAATAAATCCAAATCTCACTGCAGGCCCCAAGATTTCAAATCTTAACGAGCTCACAGGAACTTCCTTTATCTCCTCACATCTCACATCCACCCCAGTTCAGTCACAGCTGTTTGCAACCACAAAGGAACAAATTAAAAGACAGGCCTTCATCGCTGGAGAAGCTGTGAGTGAATTAATAAAGGAAAAGGAGGATCAAAGGCACTCCTGAGCCACGAGAACCTGGGATGGGAAATCACTGAACCTCTCCCAGTGGGAAAAGGAGACCTCTTCTGGGTAGTGATGGGCTGAGCAGTCCATCACAGAGTATTCATAAGGAAGCAAGTAACCAGCATGCAAACTTTATCTCCTTCCATCATCATGCAAAGTCTTAGGAAAATTCATCTCTTGTAATGCAGAGAGAACAGGGGGGCTGTGGTGGCTGGATCAGATGGAACAGAAAGCAATTCCCAAGAGCTGAAAGCTGGTTAGGGAAAGCCTAATTGCATCATTTCCAAGACACAAGAGATCACTGGCAGCCAGGCATCCACTCCCTTCTGGCTGCCTGTCAGCCTCTGATGAGCTGCAGACCTTTTGTGCCTTTCAGAACTTCACCTAATGGTCACTTACGTCCTCGTTTCTTGGTGTAGATGCAGGTAAGTGCCAGATATTCCCAGAGCTTCTCCAGCAAGTAGTCCAGGTTCAGTTTCATGCCACAGCTGCAAAACACCAGGAACATCTCTGTGTTTATTGCTGTTGTCATTTAGAGATCCAGAAGAACAAGGTGAAATGTCTTATTAAAGCAGTAGGGAACACAGGGGAAAGTCTTTAATGAGGCCAGCAAAGGAAAAACACAAGGTGAAATAAATACAGCTTTCAAAAGGACAAGGAGCTTTGAAGCAGCAAAGCCCCAGTCAGATACATCAGCACTTCTAAAAAAACAAGCCAGACTGGCTTAATCTGGCCTGCAGACAGCGTGGAGAAGCCAATCTGCCTGCCTCTCCAGGGAGAAGCCTGGAAGAAGCTGCACAGAATCTCTGCTTCTCCCCCCAGCAGCTGCAGCAAGCCTGGGAGAAGCCCCTTATTTGTAGAAGCTGGAAAAAGGGGTATGAAATGAAGCACCACACCATCCAGGCCAGTGCATCAAACAGCAAGACTGGCTCCTACCTGATTACAACACTGTGGGGTCTCCGAGCAAGACGATCCACTTCCTCCATAGATATCTGATCAATCTTGTTATAAACCTAAGTCAAAGGGAAAAAAACATCCCCTTTAAGAAGTAAATTCAACAACAATGCAAGGAAGCAAGATGGGTATGTGTAGGCATGACAAGGTAGTTCTAGAATCTGAAATGAAAACTCAGGTCCTGCCAGCCAGAGGAGAGGCCAAGCACTCAGAAAAATGAGCTGTCAAAATTCAGAAGCCTAAATGTAATATTGGGCCTTTTAAAGTTGTCCCTTTGGGATAACTTGCAACACACTCTTCAGCATCTTGGACTTCAGCACCATAGAATGACAAAGCAGAGACATTAAGTGACCTCTGGCAGCAGGGGCAAGTAGTAAAAAGCCAAGTGCAGAACTCACAGCTCTCAGGAATCATAAAACACAAATCCTGTGCCACCAGGACACGCAGCTCATCCTGCTCCACGGCAGCCGGCCACAAGAGGGCACAGGGAACACATACAGAGCTTCTGAAAAGCTCCCTGTTGGGCTGTGCTTCCCACCTCTCAAACCCCAAATAGTTGCTGCTTTAGGAACCAGAAAGAACCAGTGTTTCCTCCAGTAAAGAATGCCGTGTGGCAAAAGGCAAACTCTTCTTGGCATACTCACATAGAGGCACGGCATGTAGACCCTGTTGCCTACAATCACATCAATGAACTCATCAGGGGAACAATCTTCTCTGAAGAGGACCTCAGCATTGAAGATTTCTGAGGTGAATGTTGTCAAGGTTCAAATCCCAACATATCTACACCACACTGCAAGCCAACAGGCTGACCTTGCTTCTGAAAGCCTGTTCTCAACCCAGAAAGCACCCAAAACATGTAAATTGGAGGGGGGGTAGATTTAGACTAGACATAAGAAAGAAATTCTTTACAGTGAGGGTGGTGAAGCACTGGAACCGGTTGCCCCGAGAAGTTGTGGATGCTCCCTCTCTGGAGGTGTTCAAGAATAGGCTGGACAAGGCACTGAGCAGCCTGATCTAGTGGGAGGTGTCCCTGCCCATGGCAGGGGGGTTGGAACTCGATGATCTTTAAGGTCCCTTCCAACCCAAACTATTCTATGATTCTATGAAAGCTTTCCCACAGCAGGTACAACTCGATTCATGAGCTGATGATGGCTTAACTGTCTCCTGTTTTAGGAAAGGATACTGTATTCATGGAGGATGAGCTGCACCAGCTTCTCAGAGCACTGAGTCAACGTGACAGTTGAGTTGAAAGAGATACCTCCACCCTTTTTCGGCTGCAGGGAGACAGTAAGAACAGTTTGTAAAATCCACAACCCCCCCCCTTCAGACTGCTCAGCTTGAGGGGCACCACATGGTGAACTTGGCCATGCCTGCAGCAGCCCATGAAACCTCACCTTGAAGTAGATATTTGGTTTGCTTTTGTTCAGCCGGATTCCTACAGATTCCAGTTCTTTCTCCAGCAGTGCCCTGCAGGGAACACTCCATGTTAGTAGCTGGCAGCCTGGGCAAGCCAGATGATACACACAAACCTCCTCTTTTCCTTTCTGGCTACTCTAGATAGAGCAATGCCCTAAGCTTTCATGACAGCTTAAAACCCAGCTAATGCTGGACAGAATTTGTGGTGGAAATTTAGGTTGACATCCCTGTCTCTGAACAGCCATCCTGTGGGAATGACCCTTCAGATGAGAAGCCCAAGTGGGAATGTGTAGAGAGCCTTATAAGTGCTGCTTCCATTTATTTACAGTGCATCTAGTGGAGCACAACTTCCATCTCACACTTAAAAGCTTAAATACTGGTTCCCCAACAGGCTCAGGACCCACACATTTTCTGGGCACGTAGAACCCCAGAACCTGCCCCACCACACTACAGCTCCACATGCCCAGAAGCACACTCTTACCTCTGTACTTCACCCTTTGTGGCATCCAGCATCATAATGACAACATCTGCTGTCCTGGCCACAGCTATCACCTGCCGACCTCGGCCCTTCCCTGAGGAGAGAGAAGATGACCAACCATCATCAGCAATGGAAACCACCTATGAGATCTTCAACAGATGGGGACTATTGCCCAGCTACAGCTGCTTGGAAGCAAGGGAAAAGACTCTGCAGGGCTGTACTGGCTGTGGTCTACTGCTGGGCATCCCCATAAGAGCATATCTGGTCCATCCATATTGTCTTATGTCCAGGGCAAGCTCTAACAAACACTTTTTGAGGAGCTCCTCCACCCCAGGTTACATGAACCAGGGTGTGTAAAGCTCATTAGGGCTTTATGAGTGAAAATGAGACCTCTTGCAGCAGGACAGACATCCCCAGACATGCACAATGGCAGCAGTTACAGCTTACCCATAGCAGTGACATGGGCTTAGAGCCCCTCTGCAGAGGGGTTACATACAATTTCTGGTCCAAAAGGAAAGAAAACTTATTAATCAGGACACGATCCTCACCCCTAAAAAAAAGACCACTAGATTTTCCAAAGCTTCCTAAGGCATCTTCTGATATAACAAGTCAATGTGGCCAATGACAAAGCAGAGGGAGGACAAGTCTTCTTCCCAGTAACAGGAGTTAGGCAAGGATTGGCAGGAACTCAGAAAATTAGACAAGAGAGGTCAGTGTTTTGCTGCAACTTCCCCCTCCGCCTCTCCAGCATCTTTCTTTAGATTTACTCTCTCCCAGAAAACAGATGAGCAAGATGACTCTCACACAAGAAGGTGAGAAGTGAGTGGCTTGCTTTGGCTCCCACCTCCAGAAAAGCATCTTTGTGCTACATATAGAACCTCCTGTGGGCTTGGGGATAAGAATCGTGCCTCACATGAGATCAAGGACTTGAAAATTTGGAAAGCCAACATGGGAACTACTGGCCCAGGCAACCTGCTAAGGTTTGAGACAGCCAGGTGTGCTAATGAGGGCAAATCCCTACTTTACATGAAACACAGAGATCAGCCAACCTTGTGCTGCTCCTTCGATGATTCCAGGCAAATCCAGCAGCTGAATGTTGGCTCCTTTGTACTGAAAAGGAAGCAGAATGATGGACAGCTGAGAGCTTTGTGTGGAGCACCTGATCTGCCTTGAAAGCCCCAAGCACATGCTGGGGTCCAAAGCCCACAGAAGGTGGAACTGAATGAACCCAACAGAGCAGGACAACTCTGCATGAAGCCAACAGCTCTGTTTCATTGAGAGAACCTCCAGAGTGTTTCCTGTGAAGCCGCATACTTTAGGTCTGGACATCCTAAAACATCACATGACTGCAGTTTGACAAAGCTCAAGGAAAACAGCACAGCACAAGAGCAGCTTTATCCTGAGTTGATGGAATGGAAAAAAGAGGAAAAAAAAAATCCCAAAAACCTATTTTGTCAGTCTAATGAGAAAGCACAAGCAAGTGCCACCAGCTCTGACTGAGATGGATCAGAACTATTCAGATGTGCTGCAGGTCTTACAATAGCAGGAAATAACGGGAGATTTCCATTCATCAGATCTGCAGGGGCTCTGGCTTTCAAGCTTTTGTTGCAGCAGAGTCCTCAGTAACAGCTTTAAGGAGTGGCTGCAGCTCAGGGCTGTGTTTGGATGCATTACAGTATTTGTGTTTGTTTTAACACCAACACACTCACTTTCATTATTTTGACTCCACTTTCAAACCCGACCCAAATTTTCTCATTACTCTTGGACACTTTTCAGTTTGATGCCCTTTACTGTTTGCTTTACTGAGGGACGTTTAGGCCACCACTAATGAAAATCCTCAAGGACAGGAGAGGTTGTATTTCCTTTCCAAATTGATGCCAGTACAGATTGCCTCTTTCAAAGCTTCATTAAAAACAAATCTGTCAAGGTTTCCAGCCATCTGGTCAATGGCGCCAATAGTGGTTATAAAAAATTCAGTTGAGGATCGTTGCACAGCTCTGGTCAGTCAAACAGCAGCAGATGAGGACCAGCTCAAAGCAGTCAATCCTCAAGAGAGAAGTGCTAAATCAGCACTGCAGGATGTAGGAGACCTGATACCACAAGCATTTAAAACCATCTGAAGCTTAAAGCAGAAGTCAGCAAAGACCTCAGGATGTCACTGCTTCTCAAGTGCAACTGGTGCGAACAAACACATGAACAAATATGGGTTTCTTACCCTATTGTGCCAAAGAGAGGAAAATCCCACTTACTTCTATGACTCCTGGGATACATGTCAGGGTTGTGAACTCATATGAAGCAGCTTCACTGGCCGTTGAGGTCATTAAACTCAAAAAGGTGGACTGAAATGCAAGAGATAAGCATCACTACAGTCACAATGGTGAATCCTCAGCAAAAGAAGCAACAGCCAAGTGTTTCTCAGCTCTTAGAAGTTGTGTTGTGGTTGTTGTGGGCACAGGAACTGAAGGGGTGATGGGACAGACAGTGCTTTCACTGAATGAGGGTAACTCCTGTTCTCTCAGCTGTTTTCTCAATGGGTCTTGGCTGGCCATAGAACAAGTTTCAAGCTGCTACTGCAGGGTAACCTGTAGTGACAGGATAAGGGGCAGTGGTTTTAAACTAGAGTGGGGCAGGTTTAAATAAGACATTAGGAGGAAAAGTTCTTCCCCATGAGGGTGGTGAGAAACTAGAAGAAGTTACCCAGAGGTAGTGGAGGCCCCATCCCTGAAGATATTCAAGGCCAGGATTGCTGAGGCTCTGAGCAACCTGATCTAGTGCAGCATGTCCCTGCTCACTGCAATGGGTTGGACTAAAGGCCTTTAAATTCCCTTCCAACTCTACGATTCTAAGACAAATAACTGCTTCACAGCCACAGATAACCACAAACTTGGGAACAGTTTCACCAGGTGGTGAACAAAGACACTCACTGACCTTACCCACAGAAGGAAAACCAATCAGTGCCACCCGGGCATCTCCAGATTTCATCACATCAAAGCCTTCCCCTTTAGCAGCTGAGGATTTGGAAGGTTCCAACAACTGAGCTCTGTATTTCGCAAGCTTCGCCTTCAGCAGGCCCAGGTGGTACTCGGTGGCTGGAATAATACAAATAAAACAAATGGATGACAAAAAAAAGCTGCTAATTCCCTTCTAGAAATAAGAACCTTCCCAAAAAGAAACACTATGGATCTCAGCCCCTACCACTCACACAAGGCACCCTGTAACCTTTTGAAATAACAGCAGAACTCCTGATATCCTGCACAGAAAGTCAGACTTGAGGGAAATAAGCAGCCAAGAAATTCCCAAGAGAGAGGGCACAGAAATGAAGGGGTGAAGTCACCATTTAAAGAGGGAGAGACCACAGAGGGAACAGTCTCCCTGGACAAAGCCCCCCTCCTACACACAGTCACTGCAAAAGCACCTTGTATTTTGGTTTTCCCCTGCTCTTGATGATTTGTAAAGTCACAATTAACTGGCTGCTTACACTTTTGGAAGTACTGTACTGACTTATTCTTAGCAAAATCCTTGAATTTACACTGGATACAGAACAAAAAACACTCCAGAAAGCAGCTAATTCCTCTTCATAACAGGTGAGAAAATTGGGTGCTTTTGGTCTCTTTTTCCTTTCCATTCTGTACCACAGCCTACAGCCTCCTGCTGTAGGGAGCAGGGAGGTGTTGGACACCCACATCTCCTAGATGAGAAACTCAACATGAGCTGGCAGTGTGTGCTTGCAGCCCAGAAGCCA
>VZTY01009672.1:41532-51593 GCA_013400935.1 Turnix velox
CTTCTCGATCTCGGAGATCTTCTCCAGGACCCCCATGGCGGGGGCCGGCCGGCCCCGCTCTCGCCAGGCCCCACACGCCTCACGCCGGAAGCGCCGCCCCGGCCGCCTCCGTCCGTCCCCGTCACGGCTCCGGTGCCGCGCACCCGCCCAGCCGCTCCGGCCGCCTCCCCGCACCCCACTCCCCGCGTTCCGCCCGCTCTCGCCTGGGCAACCGCAGAGGGGACGAGTGTCCCACGGGTGGGTGACCGACGATGGGTTTTAAAGGGGGATTAATGGGGGGCTGCTTGTGGAGAAAGAGCTGAGGGACCCACTGGGTGTCGCAGGGACCCATTCACCAGGCCATGCCACTGTAATTAAGGCCAGATCCTTCACTGAGGCAATCAGCAGCTTACAGGGCTCCTGGAGGAACCCTCGAGGGGAGAGATCATAGAGTTGGAAGGGACCTTTCAAAGGTTATCTAGTGCCACCCCCTGCAGTGACAGGGACATCCTGCACTGCATCAGGTTGCTCAGAGCCTCAGCAAGCCTGGCCATAGATGGGGCTTCCACCACCTCTCTGGGTCACTTCCAGTGTCTCACCACCCTAACAGGGAAGAACTTCTTCCTGATGTCTCATCTAACCCTCCCCTGCCCTAGTTTGAAATCATTCCCCCTCATCCTGTGGCTCTGTGCCCCAGCAGAGCTCTCCCCCACAACCCAGAACACTCGGGTCAATGAACACACAAAGACAGAGGAGCCTTAAATACATTTTCATGTTTAATTTGGACATTAATTGCTCTGCAAAACACCTCCTTCTCCCCTGCTCCCTCCTTCACCTGCAAGTACAGCCCTCCTTCAGCCAGCACCATTGAAAAGAGACATTGCAACCTTCTCTGTGACCAAATATCCCACATTTCTTACCTCTGCACCCCAAAAATCCTGCCCCAGACTGTTCTCTGCACCACTCCACGACATACGTAATGTCTCTCCTTCTCTCATCAAGTGAGTCAAAGAAAAAGAAAACCCAAATGAAAAGCTTTTGATGAGGGAAGCTCTCAACACCCAACAAACATCTCAGCTCCACAACCTGCTCTGCATCCACTACCCATGTCCCACCAGCTGACATCACACTGGCCCATCTTGGATTTGGATTGAAATCAGCTCAAATCCAGGTGGGAAGGAGCCAGGCAGAGAGCAGGATGCTCCTTCCCCACCCTTCTTACAACATATCAAGTCCCAAAGAAACAACTCCAGAGGTTCTGGGGCAATTAGGTATTTAACAACCCCAGAACTCTTCCTAACACAGCCTGTGCTAACAACCACTGTGTCAATTCAACTAGAACTCGTCAGAAACCCAAAGTGTCAGCCCTGGGGAGCACAGGGAGACCAGCAACACCACCAATATTGCACAGAGAGCTCTGGAGGGCTGCAAACTGCTGCTGGAGCTGGGTCCCTGCACCCACACAGCACCTGGGAGGAGGTTTCACTCCCACGCTTGGTCACAGCCCAGCAGCACCACCAGCTTTTGCCTCTAAAATCAGGACCTGCAAGGAAACTCCTCTCCCTGCTGCCAAAGGGGTGAGTGTCTTCAAGAGGAGGAGAACAAAAGTGACAATCCACCTCCCAACTGCTCTCCTCACTCCATCTCGGCACCTTGAATTGCTCTCCCACTCGCCATCACGCTGCTCTACAACATCTACACCTACATGCAAAGGCCAAGACAACAGCAGACGCTGCCTCCATCACAGGGAGGCTCCTGCCAGGTCTCCCTCCCTTCTCTAGGAGCAGATCTTTATCCCTCCATGCTGGGGGAAAGGATTCATCCACGGCAAACACCACACACCAGGTGGGTGCTTCCCGCATCGTCATCATCTCCCAATTCCTGCCTGGCCCCTCCTCCCACCACACCACATCCTGACTTGGAATAAAGTTCAAACGGGGTCACCAAGACCTGAAATACTGTCCTCGTTAAGGCTTAAACTTAGCAATTCAGCTGCTGCAATAAACCAGACAGATGTGCTGCCCAAAAGAAGAGAGAGTTAGTTAAAAAGAAGAGAACCCCAAGCAGCTCTTGGGGGTGAGGAGGAGGTTTGTTTTCTTCTCAACCCCCAGTGCATGACACAAAGCCTGTTTGAAGAGGGTTGTTTTTTTTAAAACAGCCAGAAAAATGCAAAACTGAACTCTCACAAATACCCCACAGTGTGTGTAGGGAGAGACCATCACATTAAATATAGAACCGAGGCCAACTTTTAAAATGTCTTTAAAAATAAAAACAAAAAAAAAGAAACAAGCCAAACACACACTCGCACGCGCGCGCACACACACTTTGGCACACGAGCCTTAAGTTATATCACTTGAAACATTTCAGAGGAAGGCTACAGGGGTTTTTTTTGTTGCCTTTTTTGTTTTTGCTCTATTTTTTTTTCCTCTTGTAAAAAGGTACGGAGCAGTGGTGTTGGTGAAGCACAAAGAGCGAGTACAGATGCTGAACAGTCCCCGAGCTGTTCCTGCGACGGCGCTGGCGCTCCCATCACTTCCCAAAGCGGCTTTAGCTGAGCAGATACAAGGATATAAAAACCTAACGATGACATTCCCAGTTTTCAATGTGAAAACAGTAAAATGTAATCGAGTACTTGTGCATTTGCAATAGGGTCCTTGGAAAAAGGAACCATAAAAATATTTTTTTTTAAATAAAAGTCTTTTTTTTTGTGTGTTTTCCTCCCTTTTTTTTTTTTTTTTCTTTTTTACCCTTAACTTAAGTAAAGAGCAAATATACACCTATAAGCAGAGTTCAGATCCACTTTACTGAGAGCCTGGAAGTCCATACATTAAATTAATTCCCAGTGGTGTGTATCCAGACACTGGAAGAGCTCCCAGCTCCAAAGGATTGGCGCTCCTGAAAGATCTGCAGCCCCAGCTAACCTCGTTAGCCAGGGCAAAGCAAAGACTTGTTCAAGCCTCATCTGTCTCAGCCAACACTCCCCCAAACAGACTCTGCAGCCGAGCAGCTCTCTGCCAAGCAGGGCCTCACACACAGGACCTGGCTCTGAGAGAAACAAACCTGAGTCCTGGCGATCTCAACCCCCATCAGGCTGTAACAATGAAAATATAAGCACCTGAGCTTGTATTTTCTTATTACTCATAGGACAGAGCACTGATTCCAGCTGAGAGAGCTGGGAGAAACTTCAGTGACAGAGAAACTAGCTGTGCAATAAGAAAGTGCATTTTTAAAGGTAGCTTAAAACCAGATTAAACATCAAATCGCCACTCAACAGGAGGGAGAATCAAGCTCCAACAGCCACGCTCCTTGGGCTGGGTGGGTTAACATTCAGGCTCTCTCTCTCTCTCTCGAGTCCGAGGGGCAGGAGAGAAGCGTGCATTCCTGTGCTCCCACAGGGACACAGTTCTCCTGGCAGGCCATGCTCTCCTGCCCAGTTTGCTTCCGTGCAGTATCAGTTCTGGACAGCTGTCATCGGAATTCGTAGATAGGAGCACTGTGCTCAGGAACATGAGTTAAATTCAATGACTGATACCTGAGAGAGAAGGAAAAAGATAGATGAGAGGATTACACAGAGCCACAAAACTCCCCAAGCACTAGCAGATCCTGGTGCTGGGCTCTTCACTTCCTCTTTACAGTCTCAGAAGTGTTCAGGCATCCCCAACATCCACTTACCAGCAGTGCCAGAACCCCACAAGACCTTGGCATCATTCCTCATTCCCACTGCTGTGCCTTTGAGCTACTTGCAGGTTCGAGGTGGGCTGACTGTGGTTTTTGGATACCTTTTGAAGTTCAACAACTTTCATGTTCAAATAGTGTTTGCTACAACTGCAAATTCCACTCAGGTCTTTCAAAGCCTAGCTCAAGGCCATTCATCTGAAAGCCTCCCAGGTACCTTCTCTCCCTCCCAGAGCTTCCAGACACCCTACAGATTTGCTAACTGTGTGCCACAAATATCCATGGCTGTCAGAGAGAAAAGAGCTCTCCACACCTACTCATCACACAGCCTTAACAAGAAACCAGCCAATTAACTTTGACTGTTCCCTGTCTCACAGCAACACCCCAAGGACCGTGGACTACAAAGCACTAACAAGACTTCTGTGTGAAGGGAGCAACAGCCAAGCTGTTGTATATGAGAAAGCACAGAGTTTCTTCTTGAAGGTCTCTCTGACATCCTCTGAAGGCCAAAGATACAGAGAAGTCTAAAGTTTGAATCACTGATCAAAGCAGTGAGGAAGAGCAGCAGCACACAAGAGGCCAGGCTGCCTTACATGTGCCTCTTCCCATGGGCTGGCAAGAAAATGACAAGTCCACACTTCCACAGGGATGCTTTTAATGAACCCCAGCCAGTGTCTACCCCCCCAGTGTCCCAGACCATTGCTTCACTGGGACACAGCATATCTCCAGACCTCCCATCTCCTTGGCATCACAATGCCAGCACAATTATCCTCAGCCATGCAAGGACAGCATTTTTAAATCACATGGAAGGGCTGCACCAGCCTGGCTCTGGCCAAGTGTGTCACACACAGCCTCCCTTCTGCCCCAAAGTCCAGCTGCCTCCCAACCTCCCTCCCAACGCAGGAAGCACCATCTGGACACTCCCAAGGCTGCAGATAAGCAGAAGAGGAGTCACTGCTTGGTTTGAGGAGCAGCCTTCAGCCCGCAGGAGAAAGGAATGGATCATTCCTTACCATTCTGAACTCCTATGGTAGTAATAGCCCTCTATAGATGCTGCTGACTTCTGGAAGCAGATGTAATAGAAACCAGCAAAGGAAGCACCACTGATGTCTTTGATTGTGTGATCTGGAACCAGGAATTGCTCCTGAGCGGAAAATACAGATTGTATTTTAAATGCAGGTCAAACACTGTCCCTTCCCCACCCCCCCAGAGTGACTACTGGCACCCATTAACATGAAGGCCCCCCCAGGTGAGCACTCCCTGCACACAAAGCAGCCCAGACCACAGAGACCAGCGTGTTCTGGGTGGTAAGAAACTGTCACAGGTTCACAGGGAAGTTGTGGAAGCCCCATCCCTGGGAGAGTTCAGGGTCATGTTGGTCAGGGCTTTAAGCTACAGGAAGATCTCTCTGCTCATGGCAGGGGAAGGGTTAAAGGTGCTTTTAAGACAAACTTTCTGTAATTCTATGACTTCCTCCTATCACAGCTGCACCAAGCTTGTGTAAAGAGGGAGGAACTGATCCAGCTGAAGAGCAGAGAGGTACATACTGGCCAGTCTGCATCAAACACAACAGTTCCCACACAGAGACCAGAGACACCAATTCTCACATCCTCTGGAGCAACACCAAGCAAGATTTTCCTGTTGTGTTTTTGGCCACCACTGTAACCCTTAAGTACCTCATTAGATGGCTAGACAGGAATCATGCTGGTGGGTTACAAGGTTGGGAGGGTCAGATATTTCATTATACCAGCACAGCTGAAAAAGCTTTCAGGCACCACAGCCTCTGTCAGTGGCTTGTAAGGAGCTTATCAGAGAAAAAGACATGCAGAGTTTACCTTCCATCTCATGAAGACATAGTCCCCATTTTTTAGATCCTCATAATCAAAGTCATCTGAATTAAATGTTTTTGCATACTGGTAAAAAGCCTGGAACTTCCCCTGAAACAAAAAAGAAAAAAACCCCACGATGCTTATTCCAAGAGTAGAGCTCACTAGTGCCAGCTGCTATTTAGGAGGGAAAAAACTACTGCAGAAAAGGATCTCCTCCTAAAGGGTCTGCTCTTCCCTTGGACCAGCACTTAACACACACCCCAGGGCAACACAAAGGATTGCCAGGCAGCCACAGCTCGGCTGGAGAAGCTCCTGCACTTGCAGAGCAAGATATTCGACACAAATGTAATAAACATCAGTGTCTAGCAAACAGCAAAGGTCAAGGTGGCGAGGCAATGGGCTGGCTGCTGTAGCCCTGATCCAGAGCACAGGGCAGACACACCCTGCCCCGAGCACAGGCTGAGGAGGTTGGTGGTGTGACTGAGACATGGACCTGTGCCACCTCTCCCCTTCTAAACTCCATTTGGTGATAGGCTTTAGAAACAGGGAGTGTGTACTCCTAGGGGTGAAAGAGATGAGGGTCACTCCTGCTCCCTTCCATCCTCAGGGCCAACAACTAGAAAGCAAGACACCTTTTCCTGGATCACAGCCAACAGCCTGCTGAAGGGACCTCCAGTTCCAAAGATCCCAGTGTGAGAGAAAGGAAGGAGACACCCAAAAAGAACAACTTTCCAGGCCCTCCTGACAGCTCTTGTACAGACATCCTCTGAATCTCATCTCCAAACCAGCTGCTGAGCCAGGACTGCATCTGCTCTCCCAATTTATTTACCCAGTGTTTACGATCCACATCTTCGTCAGCATCCCACTTGCGTGTTAAGAAAGGGTGCTTTTTACTGATTATTTCCCCTTCAAAGAAAGTGGTGAGGGTTGGGTACTCCTAGGAGAGAAGAGAAATGGAGGGGTCAGAAGATTTGTCACCAGAGACAGAAACTCAAACACAGACATCATGAAACAGCATCTCACAGCAAGAGCTCCAGGCAATCCAAGGTCTGTGCTCCCATCCCTCCAAGCAGCACATGAACTCATCCTGCCCCATATCTCCTAAAAGTCTCATACTTGTTCCCAGCCTCCTCCCTCTTATTCCAGCCCCTCTGCTCAGTTCATAAATCAGAAGGAGCTGGGTAATCACAAGCAACCATTTACAGACAGAAGACCCTGGTGGTTGCCACATGACCACTGCAGAGCCCAAAAGCTGCATTAAGCCACCATATCAAGGGAGAAGGTGCTCCTGATCAGCTTTGCATTGGCACCAAGTTAGGAAAACACAGGCAGGGAATACAGGCAAGATGTCTTCTCCAAGCAGCATTTCCTGTGTGATGACAGCACAGCTGAAAGAAGCATCACCCCAGGAAAGAGTTCTACCAGCTGTCTGACACCATGAGCAGATCTTAGAAGATGGACAGGGAGGAAGTACATAAAGATCTGAGTGTTCAGGTGGTGGTTTACTTTCTTTCAGCAATACACCACCAATAGCAGAGTGCCTAAAGCTGACTGCAAGGTCAGACTCATCTCTGCTCAGACCTTAAAGGATGCCAGATAAAACTTTCCTTGTAAAGGACATCAAGGTGTGTCATATTTGCTTGACGTGCCAAGAACAACAGAGAGAAGCTATTAAACCACTTCATGGTCAAGCTTACAGTAAGCTCAATCCTTTCACTTGCTGTTTCTGATGGCAGCTTCTCCCACTCCACCAGGAAAAAGAAAACCCCTTACATAGCACTTTTTCTTGATGTTTTGCAGTTAACACTCACCTCTGTAAGGCCTTTAATCTTCAAGTATCCACAGAGATAGGAGTTTTCCATATCCACATGCTAAAAAAGAGGGCAAAGTCCAACCATAAGCATATACATGAAGGCACCCAACTGACCCTAAGCAGTTTCTAACTCCTCCAGGGTTAATTTCAGCTTCAGAAGGTACAGATTGTCCATCTTTCAGCCCAGTGCTCACATTGGCAGCCCTTCCCCACAGTTGGGAAAGAACAGTGGGGATCTAGTGGGAGGTGTCCCTGCCTACGAAAGACAAATTGAAAATCGATGATCTTTAAGGTCCCTTCCAACCCAAACTATTCTATGATTCTATGATTTACAAGTACCCAGCTCACCTCTGACAACCCCCACATCCCAGGTCTGTCAACACTCTGCATGCTTTCACACTGAGGCAGCACCCTCTGCCCAGAGGTCTCTGATGGGAGGCAAACCCCTTCTCTCCACCCAGGAGGACGCAGACTCAGAGTCTTCTCCAAGTGAGAGCACCACTGTCAGAAACACCCACACTCCCAGCCCCCACATTCCCCAGACAACCAGCAAACTGACATTAAGAAATGAGACAAGAGTAAGAAAACATCTATTTACTGGAAATTATTCAGGCTAGAAGAAGACAACATGGCCCTGAGCTTCATCAGCACTATTTCACAGGGCTGATCCACACTTCTCTGCCCACAGCTTCTGCCTAGTACCTGGCCTGGTAGCACAGTGCACTGCAAAGCCTGCTCAGAAGCATTTTGAAGAAGGCCTTTTCCCCCACATCTAATACTTTTGTGCCAGCCTTCTTTTGAATCACGAGGCTGCATCTCGTTGCTTCTGCCATGCAGAAGGCAGGCAGGGGGGCTGTGTCTGTTCCAAGCACCTTTAAAGGGGATTTTCCAAGCTTTACCCTGACATCTCCAGATCTGCTTCACAAAGCAAGAAGCGAATTATTTGGGGAAGAGCAAACACCAGCTGTGAGAAGATGGATCTTCCCCAACTGTGATCAAAGTCAGGTGACATTTCTCCACGCTCAGCCACTGCAGGGAGAGCAGGCAGCCACCTCTTCTCAGCTGACACACAGCAAAACAACTGCATTTTTAGCACAAAGACACAACCATTCCCTGCCAGGAGGCAGCGTGCAGTGAAGCTCACCGGCCATGGGATGTCCCCACCACAGTAAATCACATCAGGTAGGCTCGTGCTGTTGACAAGGGGAGGACTGGACGCAAAAACAAGACAGTCCAGTTCAAATGCTGCCCCATCTGCTGCCCCTGAGGCTTTGACACCATCGCACGATGCCATCACACACGTGTCAGCCCTGCACTTGCTACGTGCTCAACCACAGTCCCCCAGCTCCCGTGCCACCTAACTGGGAACAAAGCTGTGACTGGCGGAGTGCTCCATAGGAAAGCATGTATCAGATGCCTGCCTTGCCCATGTTCTAATGGCTCTACCCCTCGCCAGCTCTTTTCAAAGCAACCACGCCAATGGCTAGGACTAAAAATAAAGCACACGGGGTAACAGTGACTACAGAAAGGAATAGGGAAGCCACGAGAGCCGGAGTCCTGATTCCCCAGCACAGCTGGGCACTACAGCTGTCTGGCTGCATTCCTGCCACAGACAAACAACCACACTCAGCCCCAGGCTCGCTGCTCAGCCATGGGGACCTTTTGGCACTCTCAAGATGGGGAAACTCTGGGTCCAGCCAAGCCACACTCTGCCAGACAGGGTCTGGGACCTGCATCCCAGATGATTTCCAGCCAGGCCTGAAATACAGGCTGTCCCACTAGAAAGGGCATCACAGGATAACACCTACACTAAGGTTATCCTCTTAGCCTTCCACCCCATGGCACAGAGGCACACAGGCACCCCACAGGGTGAAGGGAGCAGAGGAGGGAATTTGGGCTATGGACTACAGCAGGCCTGAAAGGAACGGGGCAAAGAGGTGTGAGGGAAAAGGAGTGAGAGTAGAGGACCCTCGGGGTTTGAGGAGGGGCAAGGAGGTTGTGGTCCTGGGCCTCAGGGTAAGGGGTCTCTCTGAGGGGAAAAAGACAAGGTCTGTTCTCTGAAAGGAAGGAAAAGCTCACAGGGAAACAGAAATCTCTCAAGAGACAGAGAACTCACAGCCATTACCAGGCTTTATGGGATAAGGAGAATCTTAAGGAGACGCCTGCAGCACAGAGGGAAGCAGGGACAAGAGGACGCGGCCCGAAGGGAATGACCCCCGCCGAAGCACCTGCCACCTCACCGGGGCTGAGGGCAACGAGGGCACTGGGACTGAGGGACTGGGTCTCCTCCCCTCAGCCAAGAGCCCAGACGGGACACACAGCACGCTGTGGGCTCTGAAAGAACCGGGAGAGGGCGGACACCGACCCGAGCCGGAGGGAACCCTCAACCGGGGCCTGCTGGGGACGGCGGCGAGACGGAAAGCAGCAACTGGGTGAGGAGAAACGACGAGGGGGCCTAAGGGGCTGGAAGAACGGCCTTAGAGGGGAGGAAGGGGATCAAATAGGGGTGATGGCGGCCTGAGGGAACGGCGGGGCGGGACCGGCAACCGCGCGCGGCCTGAGGAGAGCGGAGGCCCGGTAAGGGGAAAGCGGCGGCGGGGGAAGCCCCTCACCTGCATGACGACCTCCACCTCGTAGGCATTGCCTTTGCTGCGCTGCTGCCCGCGGAACTTGGCGCCGCTGTAGAGCAGGGAGGTGGTCACGCCGGGCTGCGCCGTGTTGATGGGAGGCGGCGGTACCAAGCTGCTGGCGGCCGCACCGGAGGC
>VZTY01009673.1:82-40937 GCA_013400935.1 Turnix velox
AGCCTGTTCCAGTGTCTCACCACCCTCACCGTAAAGAATTTCTTTCTTACAATCAAAAGTCTGTTTCTGTCTCAGATTCTCTGATGGACTTTCCCATTTCTTCACGGAGCTCTGCCACCACGCTGAGCAGATCGTTCCCCAGCTTACAGCGCAGCGGCCCCTCAGTAGCAGCTCCCCGGAACCCTGCACTTCCCTCTGCCAGCTCTCTCTACGCTCCCGCAGCCTTTCCGGCTGGGGGTGGGAGCTTAGCCTCTGCCGGGTGGAGACCATCGCTAATTCCTCACAATGCCCCCGTTAATTACAGAAAACGCCCAGCACCCGCATGTTTTCTCTAGAAAGGTCCGTTTTATCCGTGTGAGTGCGGGCTTCAGCCTTTGGAGAGCTTTCGCTCCGTCTCAATCTGCCTCCGGGAGCAGCGGCTCCGCCCCGTGCTCCCTCACTGGACACCGCCTCCCGGAGCTGCCGGGGCGCGGCTCGGCCTCGCAGCTTCCTCCGGCTTCCAAAAGCCTCAAAACCTCGCTTGTTGCCGGCGGTGCAGGAGTAGCAGTGCTTTCATCCTTCTTGTTTTCCCGTGCCAGTCCAGTGTCCCAACTTGTTGCCGTCTCTGTAGGCCCAGGGACACAACTGTGAAGAGTCATGGCAGCTGCCAGACAGCTCATGGCCCTGTTTTTGTTGAAGAGCCAGATGAACCATGGGAGCAAAGCAAAACACCATAAACATAATTCTCTCCTAATTTCCAAGGATAACGGAAGGCGTGGCAATTCCACTAACAATTAGAAAGACAACAGGTCGCCTCCTGGCTCTGGGGCTGGTAACTCATGTTGTTGCAGGTGGCCAGGGTAGGTGGGACTCATGCCTGCCCTAAGTTTCCAGAAGCTCAAAGAATGTTTCTAAAGGTTATATCTAAAGAACGTTTCTAAAGGTTATATCTAAAGTCATTAAGATGCTGTGGAATGCACAGAAAAGCTCATGTGCCTCTTCATTGCAGACTTTATGTCCATCAGACTCCATTCTTTCTGCTGTCAAGATTGAAGCAATGGGAGCACTGAACTTGGTCTGCTTGACAACTGCCATTGGAGTGGCATGAAGTGGTCTGCAGAGTGGGAAAGGCACAGGAACAAACACTATTTGCACACTAAATGAAGCCCTATCCTAGCAAGAGGGCTTTGCACCTGAAATCTTTGATGGAGATACACTTAGTGTGAGAGTACTGGGGCACTGAAATACTTTGACAGAGGAAAAGAAATCTCTGGACTGATTTCTCCACCCAAGAACATCACTCATGCACTCAAGATTCATTCTATGAACAAATTTACTGCAGCTCTGAACAATTGCTGATCCAAGAGACAGGTTGCCCAGCTCTTTGTGGCAGGTTGGTGTAGACATCAAAGTCAAAGCCTTTGAGCCTTCCTAAGTAGATCACTGGTTCTTGTGGCTCTTATTGAGGTTCTTCTGAGCTGGCTGTTTGCACCATTGTGTACCACCAAGACACAAGGACAGTGATGCTGCCTGTGCACAGGTCCCATATGTACCAGTGCAGTGTGGTTACAGACTTGCTCTCCAGTCTGCAACTGAGGTCAGTGTTGCTGGAACAGGGACTGGGAGTGTTGTGCTCCAGAAATGTGGGACCAAGAGGAAACAAAAGAGATGGCAGAACCAGTACAGGGCCATGAAGGCTTATGTCAGCAATTTAAGAACTCAGTAATACCAGGTGACTTGCAGAGAGGCTGAATGTGAGGGTGCCTTCCTCACCGCTGTGAAGGTACAGGAAACAAAGTGGGACCACATGGCTGCAGACCTGCATCAGAGACAGTCTCATTTTGGGACTCTGTTTTCACACTGGATGCAGGAAATTTTCTAGGGCCAAGGGGAATAAAATATGAACAACTCAAGCTCCTGTAATCTAGTAGTTAAGTCAAAGCCAGCTATGAAAATTTTTGGTTATTTTTTTCCCCTTCCTCAAATAGAAACTTTATGTAAGGTTGACCCTCATGCTTAGCCAGTTTGACCTCTTCATAAGCTGGCACCATAAAGTGTGGAGGCTGTTATACTGCCTTATCTTGCTGGGATTATAAATCTTTGAGCTTTAAAATCCTTCTACAACCCTAGAAATTTTTCCCCAGGCAAGACAGAATAGATATTTCTGTTGCTTTTTTTTTTTTTTTTTAAACACACAGTGATGCAACTTTTAGTTAAACCTAAAATAATCAAAGAGTTACAGATGGGAAAGCTGTAAACCCATTTCTCTAAGAAATCATACACCTATCCAGGTCCGGTCCTGGAACCTCCTCTTGGCTGCAAGTCCTCTCTGGCTGTCCAGGAGATTTGCTGCCTTCCTGTTCCCACAGTGTGAGTTTGCTGCGAGATATTTCACAGGATGCCTGAGGTGTGTGGCAGGACTGGGTGAAGATTGGCATAGGGACACTTGTGCCAAGTCTGAGTTTCTCCGCCTGGGAACATCTGCCAGCCTGAAACAACTCAGTTTTCACCGGTTTCATCTGGCAGACTGTGTAAGCTTTTCCATGGGAGTTTGGTTGAAGGAATTCAAGCCTAATGACAAGGTTCACCTCCCTCACCTGTTTTTTGCAAACCCCTTCCTCTGTAGGTGACTTCAAACCCCAGGCTGTGAAGTTCTTCCCCACAAAAAAGCAATCACAGCTGAGCCCAAATTACTGCAACCCTTGTGATGGGGACTTTGGGAGAAGGCAGACAGGGCCAGAACCAGCCTAGCTCAGTTATCACCATGCAGTGATAGGCACAAAAAAGCTGCTGTGGCTAAAGCAGGTTGAAGACTTGTCCTGTTGGTTACTAACACTTGTCCCGAGGGGAGCAGCAAGGTTAACATTTGCACCCAACTCCAGAAATTATTATTTTGGTGGTGTATTTTTGGGGTGTCTTTTAATAGAGGTTTTTGTCCTCTGTGCCCTCTCTCCTCCTCTCCTTCTTCCCCCCACCAGAAATCATTTACAAGGATAAATCTTCACAGCTACGGGTGCGATTGTCCCTGGTGTGAAGCTGTAGCCCTGGCAGAGCAGAACATGAAGAGGATGGCAAGAAGTTGTTACTGGTTTTCTAGGGGCACAGAGAGGGGAAGCTGGAAGACTCTTGCAACTCTTGAAACATTAGCTGCCACATGAGGTTGAGACCTCAAAAAATGTCCTGAGACACCTTTTTCCTGCTGTGTGAAAAACACAATATGCTCTGGAGCTATCTTTGGCACATGGCTGCATTCCCCACTCAGAGTAGAAAGGAGCTTGCTGAAGGCATCACATGGGGCAGGAGAAAAAACATCCCTGCCTTTGCCTCCCTGGCTCTGCTTTTGGCTCTGGTCTGAATTTAGAAAACTGCCAGGCTGAGTGACTGTCCCATGGCACTTGACCAAGAGGAAGAAGGACCCAGGTTAAAGCCCTCTTAGCTCATGGGCTACATTTGAGTGAGTCGATACGTTTGCAGAACTCTAAACCTACGTTGTTTCTGAAGGTCTGCAAACACCAACCAGGGATTTTCAGCAAATTGGACATTTTCCAGCTCATGAGCACGACAAGCTCCTTGCTCCCACTGCCCTGCAACCATCATTTCTTGTGTCTTAGCAGCAGAGGCATTAGTCTCTTGATGCACTTCTCCACCACCTTGGAAGGGACATCTTTAGGAAGGCTTTAGATGTGAATAGTAAAATGAAAAGCATTGCAGCTTGGGTGTATCAGAGTAATATACTCTGTATATGGATTGCACAAACCAACGTGGCTCTGATAAAATTAACTTGGACAATGCCCATCTGAAAGATTTCTATCCGTCTTCGCATCTACCAGCCATAAAGCAAGGTGTCATCCTTGCCTGGTGGTTGGTGAGCTGCCCCATCCCTGTATTCCTCAGGTCCTTCTGGTTTTCAGAGGCTTTCTGCTGGCAATATAAGGCATCTTTGCCAATTGTCTTGTTTTCATGTTGAGTTTCAGTTTAACCTGGGTAAATTAAATGACAAACAAAGAAGCAAAAAAAGCTCAACAAAGACAATAGACCTATTTACAGAAAATTAAAAAAAAAAAACCAACAACAAACTAATTTTTGTCTGGTTTACATGAATTATTTAACAGTCCCCAAACAAAACATTTCTTTGTATGTCCTCATTATACTGACCTTTTAAAAAACCATTTTTTACTGGTGCCTTCAGACACAGATGCTTAGAAATTAATATTCTTAAATTGTGATAAAATACAGTCAATATTGCCATCCAGCATTCCTGTTAGCATGATGGGGAACACCACTCTCTGGTAATGGCATTTCTATCACCATCCTGCATTAGGTAGAAGCTGGGTACAAGGCCTTAATGACATTAAGGAGAATATAAAACTGTATTCTGCTTTTACCTTACCAAGGAGGGAATTTCTCCCCAGAATGTGATGTGATTTCAAAAAGGAGACAGAAGTACGAGAAGGGCCTTGGCATCCAAGTAGAAGAAAGGAGATTGCTCAGGAGAAGCAGAAGCAAATCCACACAGTGACATCCTGTCTGTGTCTTGCCTAGTATTGCTCTGTTCTTAAATTGCTGGCAAGCCTGTGAAAAATCCACCAATGCTTTCACACAGTCCTCATCATCTCTGCTGCTCCAGTTCCCAGACCCCCATCTGTCCCTCAGCTGTGTGGCTATCCCTGCAGACTGATTCTTCTCTGCAGCAGCGTGATGCCTGTGACTCTCTCCAAAGACCCTAACAGCTTTTCCATCCTTACTGCAGACTCCTGTGCTGTGTTGTGGCCAGTGGGAGGGATGGCACGTCCTTGATTTCACAAAAGATCACTTGGGTTTCCCTGTCTCTTCCAAACATTTCCTCTGTTTGTCTCATCTCAAGACGCTCAGGATCACTCCTGGTGCCTACTATAACAACAACAACACTAAAAAGGATTCATTAAAAGGAAATTCATTAAAAGTAAACAGGCAAGTACAGCACAGAGCTGAGCACAGGGCCTGAGGGGGAGGAAGAGTGGAGCTCTGCTAATTTTCTCAATCAGATTCCCTTCTCTATTACCATCTCCTGGCTCCTGCTCTGAAAGTCAAGTGGAAATGTCAAGAGGACTCACCTGTGATTTAAAGTGCAGTTTTCCTCCAAGAGGTATGTAAAATTGCTACCTTCCTATTCAGGGCCTCTGGGGAGTGTAAATCAGAGCTGCTGAATTGGAGGGGCGGAGGAAGAAGAACTCTCCAGTCTCCTCAGCCCCACTAGACCAGTGGAAACACAGGCAGGTAAGGAGACCAGCAAGCGCTGGCTGCCCAAGACCAGGAGGTGGGGGGGAAGTGGCGGAGGGCAACGTGATTATCCCCTGCCTCCTGCCCTGGGGTCAATTGAAAGGAACAATTGTGTGCTGTCCTCATTTAGGCATCTCTGGAGTTAAAAAGGACTCAGGCAGGATGCTTCAGCCCTGCTTGCTTGCTGTGAGAATTTGGTTAACAAGGAGCTTGAGCACCTGAGAACACTGGAAAGCTTGTGTGTATGTGCCTTTCTCTGCCTTTCTGTCTCTGTAGCTATATAGAGATATATTTAAAAGAAGGTTAATTGGTCTTCTGGGAACTATAAAGAACCTGTTAGGTTCCTCTGTGTGAGCAGTGACTGTATGGAGCCTAATTACTAAGCCTGAGTTATTCTTTGTTTGGGGGGTGGGGGAAAAGGAGGGGCGGAATCTCTAAGGTCCTTATTAAAACCTACAAAAATTTTACAGAATGATGGAATTACAATTGATTTGTCTGTGTTGATCACAAGTGCAGAGCAAATAAAAATGCTGAAATCTCCCCATGAAATATGAATGGGTTGTCAGATAAGCATGGCTTATGCATCACTACTGGGGGCACAAACAGAACCCCCTGTGCTGAATGGCAACAGCAGCAGACTGCAGACTTCCAGATGTGGTGCACTCTTTTTGCTTAGGGCAGGAAAAATATACTCTTAGATGTCCTTGTAGGGATCATTTGTATAAGAAAATGTTCATTGAGAGGAAAGATAAAATAGCTGTTTAAAACGAAGGGGGAAGGGAAGAGGAGCTCTAATGTGGCTTTGGTATGAAATGCCCCAAAGCATTTGCTTTGTATTCTTAGACTGTAGAGTTTGCTGGAGCGCTGAGGTTGGATACCAAAGCTTTCTCCATATAGTGGAGTATGGCAGCTCACAGCACTCTGTCCACCTGTGGCAACTGAGTATTGGAGGAGTTCTCAGGAAATGCCTGTAATTACAAGAAAACACAATGGTGCCATTCCATCCCACGCATCCTGCAATGACAAGGGAAACTGCAGAAGTTGATGTGGCCCTGGCTGATTTGCCCAAGGTCAGACACTCCTTCTGATGCAGTGGAGAAACCAAGCCAGAACTTCACATCCATAACAGTAAGACCTTCCTTCTTTTTCTTGTCTTAGGAGGGATTTAATTCTGAATTGGGGAAAAAAAAATCCTTATAATTGGCACAACCTCTGTGGGAAATAGAAGTCTGTTCATTAAGAGTCTTGCAGTGGCCAGGGACTATTCAGTATACGTGCAAGGAAATAGCCTCTGTATTTAATAAATATGCTGAGTTAAAAAATAACAGTTCTAAGAACAGCTAGCTTTAAAAATCCAGCCATCAGGGAACAGGGTTATAGCATGAAGCAGAGAAAGGGCTGAACAGCGGGACAGTTTTGCTGGTATAAACCTGTGCACGATTCCACATGTAGGCTGACAAAGTCACAGTTCTAAAAAATCAGTTCACTGTGTAGTCTCACAAGTGTCTTTACTTTCTGCTGCCTCTGCAGCATGCCTCAGCTTTTGTTTGCTAAGGACCCAGAGAATTTTTATTTCCAACATCAGGTCAGTACAACTTTAGGGCATGAACACAGAATTACATCATGCTTATAAGAAATAGCACAGTTTAAGGAACTAATTTTTATTTTGTTTTTGTTTTAAGACAGATGTTTTGTTCAGCTGGTATCAATTATTCCGAGCAAAGCAGTGTAATCCCCCACGATTTTTTTGCTCTGAGTTGGTACTGCTTTTCTTCCAAAAACATACTACAATGCAATGCTTGCTCTAACTCCTGGACCAATTTAAGTGATAGTGACAAATAAAAAGTAACTAAAATCTTTTCTAAGCATTGTGGTGAGGCCAAATTGCCCTTCCTTTCCAAAAGGCATTGGAAAATTCTCTGACCTGCTGGAAGCAAGCAGAAAGCCTGCCAGCATGCCAGATAATGCTGCAGTCTGCTTCTCTTTGACTTCAGCATCTTTATCTTAACAAGCGGATACTACCTGAAAAATTTGACAGGTATTATTCTTGAAGGCCTGAACATGATGTCTGTGCAAAGGCAACTCCAGCTACTTGAGTCTGAGCTGAAAAAATAAGATTAGTTGATTTGAAATGAGGGGTTATCTAACGTTCCTTCCTGGCTGGCATGCTTGCTTGCTGCTGAATCTTCAAAGGATGCATTTATCTGAATCCCTCTGCAACCACCAACCAGCTGCCTTCTTGGAAAATAAGCAGAAGTGGGGACACTGGGAGGGAAAAATCTATCCATGACAATCTGCCGTGCAGTATGGGCCAACCCACTGGTGGTGATAGTGCATGTGAACCTTCAAGGGAAACTGCTCTGACAAAGACTGAAACCAACCATAAAGACCTGACTCTTTCTTCACCAAGCTGAATGAAATACATGTTTGCAACAACAGCAGTGCATACAAGGCATGGATTGTGCTGTGGAATCTCCTCAGACCAGCTCAGAGACAGTGGCCTGGCAGGGCAGGAAACATGGCAGTGCCTTCAGGACACTGATCTGGAAACCTGAGCCACAGACCTGTCTGAGGCCAGTTTGGTTTTTTGCATTGTTCAGTCAGCTATTTCCTCCATGTAGCTCGTCACTTGCAGCAGCACACTTGTTGTGATGCTCTGCAGCCAACCAACGTAGCACACACTTGCTCCACTTCCCAGTACACAGTCGTTGAGCTGTTTGGCTTGTGTATTTTCCAGAAGCATCTGCTACAGACCACTGCTGGAGACACTGCTAGTGTAGGCAGATCATTCAGTCTGATGCAATGAGGCCTTTCTTGTTTGATATCAGGTGGCTCTGGCTGTCTCCTTAATGCACTTCCTTCCTTGCTGTTGTGCTTGGGGAGTTGTAGTGTCCCTGTATCAGAAGCCCCTGATGCAAGTGCAGGTAGGGCACACAGAGGTGTCTGCATAAACAAGAGCTGCTGGGCCACCTTCCAGTATATGCTGCATAAATTCTTACCTAGTCCTTCCCATTGGAAAAACTTGGTTATGTAATCATGAGATAACATATGCAAAAGCACATAATTTCTAATATGCATTAGAACACTTTAAAACCAGAAAATAACTCCTGAAGATTTGTTACACCTCACATTTTCTGATTGGCCATCAGTGGGGCCATTACTTTGCCAGAAATCCCAGTAAATGCAAAGGTCTGACCTTCTCCCCTGGATAATTTCCTCTTCATAACAGCAAGAAGACCCAAGGAAGCAGTGAATTTCTTTGAGGATTACTGCACTTCTTGGGTGGCTGATATGACTTGGCCTTTGGCACTGAGCCACACCATGTACTTGAGAAATGCAATGCATTTCAGAGGTTATTGCTTGGATATTACTGCCAGGCAACTGAACACTCCATACACTGGAACAAATTCAAATGCCTTGGAAAGAGATATCTCCCTTAGCATTGGCATGTGGGTGCTGTGGCTGTAGATTATGCCCAGAGTGCACATTTTCTTTTTAAATGTGTTCTCTTCTCATAATAATTAATGGCATCAAGTTACTGATGTGAAAAGAGCCCAACTCCACAACAATGATGGATTAATGAAATAACAGTCATGGCTGGAGTAGCAGCAATAAATTGTTGGAGAGGAGTGACACACCTGAAGAGATGCTTTGAAAGGCCTTAAATTATTTACGTTTGAAAAATCCTCATAAATATTTGGCTTTTGTTAACATTTGTTCCTGTGTTAAAAATGCAAGTCGGCAGCTCTGGCAAGTACAGTTGTCCCACTGATGAGCACGGACAAATAGGCCACTCATGCTTTCCAAGGCATCTTTCTCTCCCTAGAGATGACATCCTTATTCAGAGGTGGTCTCTCATTGTCAGAGGACTGTAGATGTCAGATCCTTTATGTTTTGGGGAAGTGAAATCCAAACTTCACCAGCTCAGAAAGTTCCAAGCTTGTAGGTCCAAATCTCTCAAGTATGAAGTGAGCAAGTCTTGATGCAATCAAAATGAGGAGAAAACAGAGCAATTTCCACATGGATACCCTTTTGATTTAATTTTTCATTCATTCAATTTTAATATTCTGTATTATAATATACAAAATGCAAGAAGAAGACTAAGAGAGCCCTACAGATATACTGGAAGGTAGAAAAATTTAATTTAGAACACTGGGAAACTTATCTGAAGTCAAAAAGCACTGGATTGCTCTTTTGGGAGTCACACCTAAGGGCAAAGCAAAGAATACATTCTCTGTATATATGTCTGTCATGAGATCCTTAATTGCTGGCATAAACTGCTATATATATCCATTGACTGCTGATGTAAATGGAATTCTGTCACTTTGTAACTGATAAAGGCTCTGTATGCATTTCCCAGTACTCACAATTAAATTAGGCGTTGTTAATTGATAATAAGGTATTATCAATTGGACTGTTTGGTAGGAATAAGAGTCTTCAGAAAACTGCATGTTCAAACACATCTGTAAAGCAAGTAAGAACTAAAGAAAAGATAGCATAATCATCAAAAACTTTCCCAATGCAATAAAAAGCATTTGATTTTCTTTCTCCTAGAATACTTTTTTTCCCAGATGGGAGGTTTTCTTCACTGTTTTCTCATGATGGCTTCACACTGCTCCTTTATTTCCATCAAGGCTTGCATCAGGCTGTGATCTGGCCCATGGGTCACCTTCATAATATTATAGGCCTTGAGGGGAGAAGAGAAAGGGACGTGTTAGTCATTGCACAGACTGTTAGTCACTGCAGTGGGGCAGGGATGTAAGTACTGCTCCTTGAGTTGCTGGCAGCAGGAGACTTCAATGCCCGGCATGATAGAAATAGGAGTGAAGGATCCCACAGAGTATAATGATTTGTCCCTAGCAAAGGAGGAGGCACTGACACATTATTCTTAGGTGTTAATGCCCTCTAATATGTTGCTCAGATGGATGTCTGGAATAGAAGAGAAAAGGAGTTTTCCACTGAGGCCTGAAGGCCATTTTAAGATTGGTCACATACACATTATTTAAAAGAGGAATGTGACATTTATGATGTTAGTGGCCTTAAAGTCCTGTAAATAGAAATGGACTAATGCTTAACCATTGGAATAAAGTGCTTTAACTGTATCCAGAGATACTATGTATATCTTTAAACAAGTAAGTATATTAACAGTTTCACTCTGTTAATAAAGACGTGCTGAAGAATTGGACTTTGCTGATTTCCCCAAGGATTATTTCCTTTGTGTGTTGATCATCTTATATTGCTAGGCCAATTTATGCTTGCTGATACTGCCTGTTGTGTTTCAGACACAGGTATGTCTGAAACTCTCCTTGGCCAGCTCATGGTTAGATCATCACTTTTCATATGACAATTCTGCTTCTTCCATCTTTTAAATTCCTCCTGCAAGAAGAGAAGTAACAGATGTGAATGGATTCACCACTTTTGAAGAAAGAAGAAAGAGTCAAAAGTGTACTGGTAAGAAAAAAAGACATCAGAGATTTATCCTCATCCCAACTGAGGATTTGTCAAAAATTAAATGCAGCATGTGTTTCAATGGGTTCCTGGTCCAATCAGCTGACAACATTCAGATCAGCTTTGGATTGCAGAAAAAGAATTGTTTTGGAAACAAGTGTAGAGTAAGTTGCCTCATTTAAATTGGAAAGCTAAAACCAAAAATAAATAGATTCTATGGTAGAATGAATGAAAGCCTACTTCCAAATTCTAGAGACTGGCAAGCATATGGAAATTCTAGCATAGTTTATTTTGCTTCAAATTAGACAATTTTTAAAAGAAGAGGGAGGCAGCAAAAGACTGAAAGAACAAGCTGAAATTCCAATCAAAACAAATCAGTGTGCCAGGAGGTTTAAAAAGAGTCAAATAGGTTCTACCACAGTACCCTATTACTGAATGATAAATAGTTGGATGGGAAATTCCTCACAAGTGTGACATAAATTCAGAAATCAACAAATTTTTAATATTTCTATTTTAGCAGAAATACGAAGCTGGTCATATTTTTGCAAAATTTTTGCAAGTCAGTCATAATTATATTCTGTGTTGATACTACCTAAGACCACCTGAAGTGTTCTCCTTTTCCTAATTTAATATACTAAGGAAATTTTATTAGGAAAAGGTCATAAAAATATTTCATCATGGAGTGTGAGGTGTGAAGCTGTAAAGCTGTAAAAAAAGCTTTAAAAAAAAATCATAGAAAAAGTAGTGCTAAAAGCAAGAATAAGAGCCAGTCCTTACCTGGCAGAGACAGATGAAAACTGGCATGGTATAGAAATCCCTTTATGGTGTTGAGCAGGATAGCTCCAGGTGGGATCCCACGTAGCAATATGTAGCTATGCCCAAACTAATTAGGAGGGTACAAGATCACCCTGGAGCAAAGTGGCCAGGTGAATGGGACATGGATCCAGGTACATTTGGCACACAGTGTTTGCATGTTGTGGCCTCAAAGATTTATTATGAATGACCTATGCCAACACTTGTGCATCTGGATACATCTGGGTTACAGTCCCAAAGCAGCTGACCTTGATCAGTGATGAATCTGGAGAGCCCAATGCACAGCCACGTCCATATGGATATGACTTCTTACAAGGCAAAAATTCTTAGTATCTTGAGATAATGCTACCACTGCTGATTTCTCTCTGATCTCCTTCAGAGAGAAAATCTTTCTCATGCAGTGTGCTGTCTCACATGCTGCAGTACGAGTCAGAGACAGATGTACCAAAGTTAGAGTAGCGGTGGCTTTTGTAATCCCCAAATTAAGCTGGCATTAAGCTACGTAGCTGTTATTGCAAAGGTCAGTACAAAACTTGGGATAATTTCACCTCCAGAGCAAGGAATTGTTTTATTGGGCAGAAGCAGGAACATGTAGGCTGTCTGAACGTTCCCTAACTCTCCTAAGTCATGTAGCTAACCTGCATGAGTCTAAGCTGAGAAGTCTTGTGATCTGTGTGGTATTCCTCTCAGCTAAAAGAACAAATCTAATTATGAAAAACTACAGTAATTGCAAGACAGGAACACAGGCCACAGTGTCATCAACCACACACTGTCTCCCTGAAGAATATAAAACTCAT
Source organism: Turnix velox (assembly GCA_013400935.1). Classification (NCBI taxonomy): domain Eukaryota; kingdom Metazoa; phylum Chordata; class Aves; order Charadriiformes; family Turnicidae; genus Turnix; species Turnix velox. Next base: position 12,379 of record VZTY01009673.1, read on the forward strand.
TAGCTTAGTGGTATGGCTGTTGCTCTATGAATGCAAATGCAATGCAGGGCAGTCACTTGTGCCTGATTTGCATGGGGATGGGATGGGATGCTCATCATCACAGCTGTAAGGAACTGTGTGCAGATGCAGGACGGCACTGCTCACTCTATCACAGGGAAAGCAGAAGGCAAATGGCTAGGTGCCAAAATGGTATGAAGTGAAATGAGATTTCAGAGGGAATATCTGTATTTTTCCATCTCTTGATTGAAGGTGACACATGTTAAAGGAAGCATAGGGAGACCAAAATCATGGTTACTATCAAACACAGCTGGTAAACCATTCAGCGTTTGAAGTAAATACTTAGAGAAAAGGGATTTCCTTAGCATTGCTGTGAAACCTGGGAGTGCTTTTCACCTCCCCACTAGGGATTACAGTACAAAGATAAGCAATATTGTATTTATTGCAGGCCTACATGTGACAAGGAAGGGAGCCATGCGCAAGGGAGGACCAAGGTCCTCCTGTGACTGTGCCAGCCAAGTGTAGGGTCAGCAGGGGAAACTGGTTGGTCAGTGTCGTACATGTGTACATCTTCCAGCCTGCCTGCCACTGTCCCCACCAGACATTGCTCAGCAGCTGGGCACTGTGCTGCCTTGCTTTGAAAGCCACCACCACTATCACAGCCCAGAAGATGGGAAGCAGTTGAGGTAAGGCACTGCAGCACCCATTGGCTCAATTTGAGGAGACGATGTCCAAAACTGAAGTCAACTTCTTGAATGCAAACCTTCCCCTCTGCACCCTGATTGTCCTCCTAAACTAATTCCAGCTCCATTCAGGTTATGAGTAGCCAAACAGATGACTACAGTCCTGTGAAGGTAATGAATGATACTTAGCAAATATTAATGCTAACAAGTGCACCTCAGCACACTTGACAGGGGCTCGTTAGAGCTCAAGATGCAGACTCATCCTGGGCTCCTGCAGAAGAGCTGCTTTCTAGTTGAGAAGCCTTTCTCTTCACAAGACAGCTTGTTGTAATTTTTATTATTGCCACTCTTTACAGCCATTGCAGGCTCTTCAAATAAGGTTTGTCAGAATGGGCTCCAGCTTTGATCTTTTGATGACAGTGCTTTTCCTGACTTGTCCTCCCACCATTGCATCTTTCATATATATGTGTATAAATTTAAAAACAGTTTGTTGGTTGTACAATAAACCAGGGGCTACCTTCAGTTTTCTTTCAGTAGTGGAGTATTTGTTCTCTGTTTCCAAAACCCTGTGAATTAGAGTCTGCAAGGCCTAATACACTTTTACAGGGTGATTTCGTTTCAATGCATAACATAAAGCCCTCCACATTCTATAAGCCTTCTCTGAGGGTGCAGGGCAGAGAGCTAATTCCATAGAGCACTAAGGGAAAGGTGGCTATGACAGTGATTAATTTTCAGAGAGAGCAGCAGTAAGGGCTGGCTGCAGAGCTGTGTATGAGGATCTACTGGTCTTAGACTCAGCGTGTGTGATGCAGTGAGGCTGTCAACCCCCAGTAGCTCTGAGGCTGTGTCTGATTAAACAGGATTTATATGAGTGAAGTGAATTTCACTCAGATCTCAATTCTTCTGCACCTTCCACATCCTTCTCCTTATTGCTGCACTGAAATTAGTCTGACGAGGGCTCCAACAGGGTGCTATTCAGTGTCAGAGTGTATTAAGAAGAGTAATGAAGCAGAGAAAGCAACCGAGTTTCTGCTCTGAGCATGTGGCACACTCCGTTGACACATCTAATCACAAAGGGCCAAACTGAGTTCTTGCAAAGCTCTAGGACATTATTTGAGTTATATACATCCTTTACTCACAACAAACTGGGAATTATATCTTGCTCTAATTTGTCTCAGTGCAGACATGGATGAATGTGATCAGTTTCCAGTCTTATTCAAGGAAGCTCTGTGTCCTAAGCTTACAATTGTATTGAGAAAGGGGATGACAAGCAGCTTTTCCTTCTCTAAGCTGGGCTCCCAGAGAGTGGGAGTTCAATCTCTCCCTGTCTCACACATATGGATGAAAAGGGGAAGGGTGAAAAGGGAAGAGGCAGAACCACAACAGGGTTCTGCATCTCAGCTGTAAAACACTTATTGTGTCCTTGTGCACCACACATGGCATGGAGAACACAGAGATGCACTGAGGCATGGCACAGAATGGTAAGCAGCACCTTATTCTCTCTTTTCAGGGAAAAAGGAGATCACAGCTTGAAAAGTTTTCTGTGTCAGGCACTGCACAGAATTCAAAGGATAATACAGTAGCCATTTGGTTTGCAATGGGCAACTTCTTCAATAAAACATAAAAACCCACCACAATTTCCACGTTCACTGACAAGCAGCATCCAGATGTCTCTAGAGGAATTCACTCCAGTTTAATTTAAAGCAGTATCATATTAGAAATGAAATTAATGAAATTAATGCCTGCTGAAATACCACACCGGTATCAACAAAAATATAAGCTCCTTTGTCTCACTCCATTTGATGAAAAGTCCGAATGTTTAGAAATTATAAATATTACAGGGGAGACAGCGGAACAGATTACCTGGCACATGACAGATACACGACTTACTTCTGAGTACTGTATGGAAAATAGAACTGATTACATTTCCATCTGCTTTCTAATGATCAACATTGTCCATAATTTAAGTTAAATTTATCAAGCAAAGATTTAAGTTACCAAGACTTAGGAGGAATGTCATCATATTAACTATTGATTTATTGTTTCAACATGTGGAAATTATCAGTTATTCAGCTTGCAAAATTAATCAGATTGGACATGGGGCTTGAAAAAAGTTAAGTAGAAAGTACCAAGTTAACTAGAGAGTCATGATTGATATTGACTTTATGGGGGGAACCAGGCAGGATCCCAAACTCCTCCCCATTCCCAGTGCTGATGCCCATTTCCTTCTTTCCTCAGCTGCTGCCCAAACTCTTGTCACAAGACTAGCCCTTCATACAGTACGGACATTAAGTAAAGGGGACACACAGCCAACTCCTGCTCTCCTTTCCTTCACTGGGGTCAGTGCTGGGGTCTGCTCCTGCCCAGCAGCAATAGGCAAGTAGACCAGCCAGGTGGCTTTCTGCAGCACCCAGCAATGCCAAAGAGGAAGTTGTGTCAGGCACTGGAGGTGGGCTGAGAGATGAGAGGAGGAGCCACATGAAGCATGTACTCTCTTCAGGCCAAGATGACATCAGGACAATAACACAAGGGAATAAGTGAGTGATGCTTTTGAGGGGAACTGGAGGCAGCACAGCTTCCAGGAGGAGAAAAACATCCTAGCGGTGACTGAGTGCTTGAGATGGGAAGCAAGTGAGAACTTTCATCCCGTGGACATGTTGTACAAGGAAGAGGGTTCTTCAATGTATTTAAAATGATACCAACAGTATTGTAAAAGCACAACAAATAAAAGCCCAGGGTAGGAGGAAATTAATATAAAGGTTAGCTTAGGTACAAAAAGGGTGGCTTAAAGCTTAATTGGCTTAGGTACAAAAAGGATGTCTTAAAGCTTAATAGTAACCAGCAAAACACCAGCTGTAAAACTAAGCCAAAGAAGAGAAAGATGATGAGTGATGCAGAAACAGGAGGCACCAAGAAGCATGCCTGTTAATTTGAGTGTGGTTCACAATGAAAGACTCGCATTAAAGGCAAAGTTCCCCAATCTAAAATTTCAGATCTCTGATAGGGAATAAAAAGAGCAGAAACTGCAGCTCTGCTCCTGTTCTTGTACTTCCAGTGCTGGATTCACATCACTATGGTGAGGAGAATATGAGGCACTGAGATATTTATATCTCTTTGCATCTAGTAGTAATTTTTCATCCTCTGAGGTATCAAGCTGTAATTATCAGTGACTGATACTGGAGGAAATAAGAGTCTGAAATGCTGACCCACCATTACACTCACTGCAGCCTGGGGAAACACCACTGATGGAAAAAGCAGCAAAGAGCATCCAAAAGTGTGGGGTACAGACAGAGCAGAAGTGAGTGGCACACAGCAAGTCTGGGGGAAGCAAGGGAGGGGTATAGAAAAGACACAGTTCACAATACTAACCTCTTTCAAGGTCTCCAGTGCTTGGGGAAACATGTCTTGACTGTACTGCAGTTTGCCCACTCGCATCAGCTGGAGAGCCCTTAGTGGATGGAAACCAGGATAATACAGTCTGGAAAGAAAAAGGAGGAAAATGTGTCACTGTCAGCTCTCACCTTCACAGTCACTGCTTCTGCAGAGAGCTATTAGGGTGGGATTGCAAAGTCAGTGTGGATGTTAATAAGATACTCAGAGAAAATTAGCTGCACTATTGAGAAGCATGAAATACTGAGGGGAATTAGCAAATTATTACTCTTCTTCTCAGAGGAATGTCTTTAACATTATCCTGTTAGAAAGTGATGGGAGTGGGATTATTTAATTTGCTACTGTTGGATAATACAATTGCATTTACCATACTTAGTGTTGCAAATAGAGGTTGTTCAAAATCCCACATCTCTGAATAGTTATAATTTCAAGAGGCAGCTTCACCAGGGAACCCAGTCCTGGGTCCTCCAAGATCCAGAGAAGGGACTGTAGGGAAAGCAGGTATGTAGCGTTGAGGCCATAATTTCTGAGGGTTTGCTTGCTACTTACTCCCTGTTGGAGAAAGAACTGTTGTTGCATGTTCAAGTGTCTCAGACTTGGCTTGTGTGCCTAGACAAAGTATCTACTAGTCTGAGGACACACTCTCATTCTTACTCTATTAATTTAATAGAAGCAGAACTTTTAACTGGAGTTAATAAAAACAGAATTAGGCTCTCTTTTTAAATAGGAAATAGAGAGTAATGTCATCATTAATTCCTCTCATAATGTTCTTGGAATACGCATGCCTTCATGGTGGCCAGCCTGTGTCTGCAAATCCTGACAGCTTTTGTCTCACAACACCTGAATTCCACCAGAACCCTGGATATGAAGAGCACAGCATTTCAGAAAAAAAGGGTCCTCTGCAGAAAGGGGTTGCAGAAAGCTATGGCTGTGACTTTTTGCCTGGGACTGGACAGCAGAAGACATGAGATGAAGGAATACACCTGGAAATAAAAGTCACCTGCAATAGATCTTAGATCTTTTCTGATCAACTAAACAAATCAAAGAATCAAAACCTGAAAAGCACATCTCACCAAAGACAAACATCCTACAGCATTTTATTTCCTCAAGTACACTGCTCGTGTACTCGAGGAAAAAACTTGTCACAACTGCAGGAAAAAGAGTTGATATGCTTCCCAAAATCTACTCTATGAAGAATTTTTTTTCTGTGTTAGTGCCAAACCTATGATCACTTGATTTCATGGAAATTGATAATGACTGATACCACTGCAGTCACAAGGCACTTAAATCTGCATAAGTATGATTAAATGCTCACCAAGAAATTAAGAGATGCAAATTTGTACAATGTATAAAAATCTACTGATAAGTCTCTATGCAAATGAATAAATTATCTTTCTCCATTATTCTTCATGAATGAAAATGCAAACAATTAAATACAATTGTTTAAATGGCAGTATATCTGGCTGGCTGGCTGATAACAGTCTATCTAGTAGAAATCTCAAATAAAGATGTCTAAACATCATGAAAAATGTTTTCACACCCAAACCTCCTTTTTCACCTGATCCTATGCAGTTTTAGTGAAGACAGAGAAACACATGGGAATGTGCCTGGCAGGATCTCAGGAGTAATATCTCTTGACCTGCCAAAGCCTCTCAAGAAGCAGCAGAAAACAGTTCCTCAATGAGAATAATCTGTGCTTAATTGCCACATGCACTCCTAGCTTAGATCCCTTGTGTACTGCAGTTTAAAAAGAATGGAAAGCCAATAGACAAGAGAGAAGAAAAATTATAGCACTTATCTTAGTCCAAACTGACCACTCTGGAAGTTCAAGGATCTAGGTAAACAAACATTGTAATATTCTATGTACATTTATTTTTAGATTTTGCTTCTGGTGATTCCCTTAACAAACATGATGCTATCTGCTATGAGTTCAATAGGGAGAAAATGCAACTAAGACAGAGATTTTGGTGTGAGTTAGTGAAGAGCAATAGAAATTATGGCACAAATGGGAGTAATAGCACACACACAACATGGTAAAAAATTGCAAAGAAATTATGTCTGTGATTGCATACATCTGCCCTCATCTGTGACTACTGCAAAGGAAAGAGTAAAAAGGTCATACCTCTCCTTTGGGCCACCAAAATGATTAGATGCCTGGGGCAAGGATAATGACCACGGGACAAGGAGCTTGGGAGGCAAAGACTTTTGTATGAGATGATAGCTCATGTTTGCAGTCACTACTGCATTGTCTCTGCCGTACCCTGACAGCTCTGATTCTTTTCCCACCGCTCCTTCACATATTCTTCACATCTCCTTTGTTCCACGTCTTTATTTTTGTGGCACTGTGTTCCACCATTTTCCCCCCTTTCTCTCCCCTGGCACCATAGCTATAGCCATCAGTGGGAGGTGAGATGAGATGCTCCTGGACCTTGGAGGACAGCTGACTACAGTCAAAACACCATCTGGAGGAGGATACCTAGATATTTTGTTCCCATGAGAATATGACTGTAGGTGAATTATCTTACTCCATAAATAGTGATCAGCCCAAAAGTCCTTTGAGCTTTCCTGTATGGCAGCAGGCTGCACACCAGGATCTTCCCTTGAGTGGGGATGCTTGCTTAGGATTTATGCTTCTACTCCTCATGGTTGAGAGATTCCTTGCTGCAACAGATTCTCAGTGACTAATAGCATACTACAAACTTTGAAATCTTAGCTAAGTGATATGAAGGATTGATTGTAAATATATTTAATACGTTAGAGATACACTGTTGACCAAGTCTGGGGGTTTCCTTTCTGAACCTTGTGACTCAATGGGAGGGTCTCCCTGACAGTTTGTCCAACCCTGTCCTCTATGTAGTAAATAATAGAGAGTACCTTGACATCAAACCTTGTAAAATAATCAAATTTTGTTCATCACTTTCTTAAATGAATAAATATTTCTTTAATTTTCTCTTACTAGTGAAGTCATTCACTCTGCCCACGACAATCTTTCGTCCTTTCAACTACCTTTTTAATGTCTCTCCTTTTCCACTCCCTCCTGAATAACCAGCCCCATCCAAAATACCAACACAAATGGGGAACTTGCATCTTGCCTCACATACACCCACCCCAAGGATGGCAGCTCATATGACAAACCTAGACTGTGCTTTAGTTCAGCACTGTGGCACCTGCTAAACTTCACAGGGGTCTATTAGAATTCAGAATCTACCCCTCCAGGCAGATGGGTTACTTTCATGTATTCACCTGTAAAGATTTAGGATTGTTGTATATACAACATAAGAGAAAACAGACAGCAATCTAGCAATGTCAGGTACTTAGCCCAGGCTACCAACCATAAACAAAAGCACATGAAAAATTAAGATGAGGACACAGAAAGAGTAAGTGTAAAACAAAGAGCCCCATGCTCATAAATATTTACAAAGCTATTTTACTGAGCTGATTTATGCTCTAATCTTAGGCATGTACATAGTTGCATTTTGCAAGCCTTAAAATTGACAATCGAAACACCGATTTATTATAATATTGTGGAATAAATCTATTGAACTATAGGAAGGCCTTTTGTGGAAACACGTCCATTGAGTGAGATCACTAAAGAAATCCAGGCAGCTTGCAGCCTTTCTAGGAGACATACAAGTGGAAAAGATGCTGTTCTCTTCTTCCAGGCATCCCTAAGATTCAGTATTATAAAAAACTGGCATGGTACAAAGAACTAAGAAGCAGTGGCAGATGCTTGTGAGCCAGTTTGTTATAACTCATTGCTCTGAACAAACCAAAGTGGATAAATTTAAGAATAAGGAAGAGATTTACCAGTCAAGGATCTGATATCTAAAGACAATCAACAGGAGACTAAAACAGCTACAGAGAAATACAAGCTGTAAAACACGTTACAGATTGGGAGGTGTAGGATTTCAATCTGAAAAGGATTTTATGAGATTTACTAAGGCCTGAGGGACAAGATAGGATGGGGAACAGTGACTTACTGAAAGCTGAAATAAAGATAGTTCTGTGGAGTGACATTTCCTGGCCGTTGGCACTGGTCAATGCCCAATAGTCCACTTGGAAAGAGAGATTAAACAGAACACAACTAACAAGTAAGGGTGTGCTATAAACAAGAGAACAGGAAGAGGCTGAGAAATATCTGTCCATCCTTTATCACTTCCTCTGCTGATATCAGACATCACAGCTTTTTTCCCCATCTATAACTAACAGCATTTGGGCTGGCCCATCTCTCCAGTCTGCCCTCCCACCTATTGACTGGTCCCCCCAGTTTGGTGTCAGAAGTGCACAGAAGTCCCTTTCCCTTTCATTGCTTCTTCCCGGTCTTTGGTAAAGATATTAAACATGATGAGTTCCAGGACAGATTCTTATGAAACTGCCCTGTTCCTGTCATTCAAAAAGTACAGCCCAAGAGCCATGGCCCACACTCTGCAAAGCAGTACCTGCTTCTAATGCACCATGAGATTGATAGCTCCTATTTGTAATTCATCCACAAGATTTGCCTTGATTAATCTTCAGAGCAGCCACTTCATATACGTATGAAAATTAATTTTTCTTCATTCTATGTATTATCTCTGATCTCTCCAAGCAATCTCTTGTGTTTTCATGTAAAGGACAGTACAAAAAAGACAACCTTTGACAAATTTCAGCCAGTGTCATCTATTTCTTAATACACTAGTTCCATTAACTCAACTTACCTCCCATTCCTTGGTAAATAATCAGAGCTTTTGTGCTCTCTTGTGAATTAAAGCCTAGGATTAAAAGAACCCCACAACTATACCAAATCACTACCACTTCTGATGCCTCATATTTTAAAATAAAGAGGAGTCTCCTGCTCCCTGCAAATCAGTCTGTGGGCTTAACATGCACACTGTTTTCAGCCTAATGTAATTAGAAGCAGGCAGGATTTATAAAGCCTGAAATAAGGGTTTAAAGTGGAAATGTTACAAGGCTCTTTAGTATGGTGACATGCAAAAAGTGACGTTAAGTGGTGTTATACATTAAATTGGTTTGCAGTACCTTTTAGTACAGGTAAATATGACAGCTTAAAAGACATAAGGCAGTTTTAGTGGCCCCAACAGTGGAGAAGAAATTAAGAAGAGCTCCTGGCTTCAGAGAAAGTGAGTAGAATGCAAAGGGGATAGTGCCAGCCACATTACTCAGATGCACCAGTTACAGCTGGTGGAAACCTTTGACTCAAATTTGGCACCCAGCAAGTTCAACCTCCTTTCTCAGACTCATTCTTAATTTCTGAACTACTCAGTATTGGAGTACATTCATTAAGGTTGTTCAGTAAACTGCAGCCTAGGAATTAATTTTATGTTGTCCAGTTACTTCATTATACAGTGATGTGAGATGCTCATCTAATTCACAAGATATTATTTCTATTCCTTGTCTGGGACGATCAAAGGCTTACGAATATGGGAATTATGAGAAGAATTTTATGGATAAATTACTATTTGTGCTAAAAAATCTTAAACATTCAGTTTCTATCAACATCAACAGGGAGGAAAGAGTTATTTAATGAATGGTCAAAGAAATCAACTGCCTCAGAAGCGTAAGACAAATAAACTGTGCTTGTTTAGGAGTTCACAGATCTTAATGCCAAAGGAGCTGCAGCTGCTCAGTCTGAGCTCCTGCATAGAATTTCACCTAGCAATTCCTGCTACAAACTCAACACTCCAAGGTTGAAATAGTGCTTAACAGGCAATGCTCTATTTATAGAAAATAATCTTAAGCAGCTTTATAGATAATTTTCTCAAAATTAGTATTTTTTATAAACACAAGCCCTGTGCAAGAGTTTTGCCTGGGATGGGAAAAGGTTGGAGGATATGGGAATGTGTTATGGACCCTGGACTAAAGTGACTCTCTTTTGCATGCTAAGTATTAGAAGTCTAGTTGGGATTGTGAAATTTCTAAGAGCAATACATCTATTGTATATAACTGTGTATAACCTTTAGAGGTTCCTATGAAAGCTTGGCTAATATTGTCCTGATTCTCATGTTAATATTATACTTTTTCTTGGAATAATAATGGTGTTAAGCTGTAATACTTTCTCTTTCTCCTTCTCTTCTTCCCTTAACAATTTCCTGTTTGTCATGGATGACCTGAGTACCTTACAGCTCCTCATAAATATTCTGCAGCAGCCATGTCATTTTTGGAGCAGCAGACCAATTCCTCTATCTGTGGAAGACCTGATATACTCCAGTCATCATGAAACATTTACTGACTATTTCATCTCCCCATCACAGTGTCTCATGGAGATGATCAAAGCAGCAGTGAAAACTTGAACACTGGCATCACTTCACTGTTTTCTGTTTTTTCCACAGACTTGACCTCTCTCATGTGGATTTTGGTATCAGCTCCTCACCACTAGAAGGAAGGTCTTTCTGGAGGTGACAGCCAGGGCATTTCAAAAAAGCTCTGCCTGTGAGAAGAAGATGTTATTAGCAACAGAAGCTTTATGCTGGAAATTGCTTTAAAAATTAAAGCAGAAAACCATAAAACTATTCATTACCCTAAGAGACTTCCTCTGGTTTAACCAAATAACAACAAGAAGTCATCATAATTTTCTGAGCCAGATGGGGTCTGATAGACCTAACACCTGTAATAAGAGTTCACCTGGAAATCTCCATGGTCTCATGATATTTTCTGGCTGTTGATCTTTTGCATTTTAATTTATATGTGCCCTCTAGCTGTATTTTTGCTATATTGGCAAAACATTTGGTGTTCCCATTATTCAAACTCTCACCAATTACTACAACTCATATGTAAGTCTCATCATACTAAGCACTGAAGATCATAGTCTTTGGTCTGCACAGATAAAACTTGGAGGGCCAGGAAAATTAAGTACTTTTTTCAGGGTTACAATGAAAACATTTTTATTTCCTAGTTCTCACTGTGACTTTAGGATGTTTTTTGGTTCATGAAGAGCTCAGTTCTTGTGTCTTTGCTGTCTTGTCCATCTGCCTGGGTCAACCCAGATGAAAATAAATCCAGTTTTATATGCTTAACAAGCCTCCTATATTTTGCAAATGAAATATAGAGACAGTAACCTTAGTTTAGAAACTTTTGTGTCACACTGCAAATTTATTTTTCTAGGTTTTATTTGTTCTGTCCTCACGCAAGAAATGTCCTGTTTACTGTTACTTCAGTGAAACACCTTGCCTCTGGAAATACTTCCAAATTCAAGTCTGTGAAATTATGGCTCAAAATATTTTTCATCACATCTGCATCTCATACTGTTCCATTACTGTTTGTTTCAGTAATTTAACTGATCTGATCAAATAAACAATCACACTTCTGAATCAACTGAATTCTCAATAGGTGTTAGCTTATGATTCTTCTGTAATCCTTATGGTGATAATTTATATCACATTAAAATGGATATTGTTCCAGATGTTGGCTGACAAGATCTGAATGATAACTTTAATAAAATGACCAAGTGGTATATAAACAGCTATTTTAATCTTGGCTCTTGAGCTGTCTCATTCATTTTCTTAAAATGCTGGCACAGTCTATTTGAACTGTCCACTTTAAATTTTCTTTCTTCTGGTGTTAAGCAATGTTACAGAAAGAAGGAGTATTCAATCTGAAGTGGAATTAGGAAAACATTTTGTATAGATAGTCATTGTGTCCCGGCTGATCTTCAAAACATCTTGCAGCTTGCAACATCTTGGCTTTTTGGTCATACATTCACTGTCATTACAGCTAAAGACGGTAGGATAGACTGTTGCTGCAGATAACATTGCATAGCCAGAAGACCAAGAGATTAAGGTTAACAGTTTAGTTCAAAAGATTTCTTACAACATTTTAAAAATCCTACCGTGTACATTGGAAGAATTCCAGAAAACACATGAAATGTGGGAGAGAGAGCAAAGACAGAATGGGAAAGTTGGTTGTTGGTTTCTGTCTCACTCAGAAAGGTGCTTTGCCTCACTCACACACCAGTTGAGCCATCATTCCACTACAGTTGATTTTTGACAAAAATGCACATGAATAATCAAGTTCAGGTTCATACTGTCTTGCAAGACAACATAATTTGGCATGTAATCATTAAATATTCTTCCCTGTGTGCTATTTCCAAGTCATAAGCTTCCAGTGTAGAATAGGTGGAGGGCTGTGGAAAGACTCATAGGAATCTTCCCTTTTTTTGCCTTTCTTACCCAGTTTCTTATCCATATCATATTTGTGCAAAAGACCAATTGGAATGACAGCAACTCCATTTACATTCTTCACTGAAGCTTAGTTCTGTGGTATCTTGATTTAGATTATGCCATCTTATCAAAAATGCAGTTCTGTAGGATCTATTTTTAGCAAATATATACTGTTTTTATAGTGTTTTCTATCCCCTTCAGTTTTTTTTCTTTATGCTTTGCAATTCACTTTAAATCTTTGGGCTCCTTTTTCCCCCTTCTACAGTACTCTGGGTGTTATTCTTCAATTGTTTACTGTCACCTCAGATTTAAGGATACTCCTAGAACACTACTTTTATATTTTCTTGATTTTTGGGTACTTCCTGTCAATAATAAGAGCAATATTAACAGCTGAATTGGCATTTACAAAATTTAGTGAGATTCTTATGCATAAGTTGTTACAGCGTGTCTGAACAGGAAATCCATTGCCTGATGTCAGATATCTCACTTAGACATCTAGCCTTACCCCTCCTGTCTCAGCTTTTCCAGCATTAAGATGAAAACACTGATCTGTTCAGTGGAGCTGATATGAAGGCTAAATTCAGTTGTGTTTGCAAAAAGCTTTGGAAGTTCAGTAGGAAGATTCTGCAGAAGTTCAAAATATAAGCACTACTTCTGAAGAGAACTACAAATCCTTGGTAAGAGACTCAGTTAAAATGTGACAGCTAAACAAGACCATCTGTCTGAACTGGAGAACCTTTAACTTCCATCCAGTCACTCAGGTGGCTAGAAAATTTCTACCATGACCCAACAGGCATGTAGATTGTTCCAAAGTTTGCTGTGAAATAAAGCAACCTGGAAGAAAGGAAGGGCAGAAAGAGCATACTACTTTAAGAAGAGCATACTCTTTAAGAAGAACTCCAGCAAACTGTTGTGCAAGTGCCACAGGGCTGACAGGAAAAAAGGAGACCTGCTATGAACTTTATGAACAGCAATCCTGAGCAATAATCTCTTGCAGGCTCTACAATGCTGCCTGAAATGCTGGCTGAATATAAAGGAGAGATTTTTTCTGGTAACACCACTATGCCTCTTCATGGCATGGAAAATAGTATGCAATACTTCAAAAGACCAAGGCATGCTTGAGCACTCTGTTTGTAATTGAAAGTAGCATGTTCACTGAGCAAGCATTTTTCAAGCTAGGCCATGTTTGCTTCACACCTTGATTAATGAGTATATTTCTACCTTGGTCGAACAGGCACAGGCTAAAAGAAACTTGAGAGAAGATTGCTTGAGGAGGAAATAGATCCATGAAATGAGTATTTCAGTTCATATAAAGTAAAGCAATTCACAAGATTTCATGCTTTACATGGTATCTCCTATCAGTAGCTGGTTTAATCTGTGAGCTACTGTCCAATGAATAAATCCAACATGTATGTTACAGATAAGAGAACATCTCAAGGCAATTTCCACTGATGTAAATCTGTACAATGGCCACTGATTTTAATGCTTGATGCATCGACTCTCACAGTTATACTGGATTTTGCTAGCACATGGAACACCATACTTTTAAGATGCATAAAACAATGTTAATGTCAGCATCACAGAATCAAAGCCAAGTTTGAAGAACATTGATCAGAATGCATAGCACTTTGGATTAAAGGATTTTTGTCCAAACAATACAGTGTTTTGTCCAAACAATACAGCATACAGTGTCCAGTAGACATTTGCATCACATTTCCTCAGCATGAGGCTTTGGATTGCATTTCTAAATTAGATCATTTGGGGTTTGTGTCTTAGCATAACATGGATATATTTCTATAGGCAAGATCAGGGATAAACAGCTCACTTAAGCTAAAGTGCAATGGTTTCAGGGGCCTACCGAACAAATCTCTAGAGTGAAAACAAACAAAGAGTTCCCAGACTGAAGATACGGAGCACAAATTTAGGAATCTAGTTCCTAAAGCTGGTTTTGTTTCCATGAACTACCTAAAAACACATGGTGGATATGTTGAAAGGTTAACAGTTTCTCCTTGTGAGGAGAGCCATGGAAAGGCAGCCACTGAAATGGCTGAAAATGACATTGAAGAATATGGCCATGAGCCCACCAGAAGCAAAAACAAAAAACCAAGCAAGCAAAGCCCTGGCAGCTGTAAAGGAAATCCTGTGGAGTTACTTGGCAAGAACCTAATCAGTGCAGCCCTTACAATAGTACTTGCTCAGGCAGCAGTGGAGACACAGATATTTTGTGTCCAATCTCCCTTCCCTAAAGGCTGTGAGTAGACATACACTTTAGACAGGAGTCCTCTGATAAAAACTTATAAATGTTTACCTTGCATCCCCTTCACTGAGGGCAGCAGGCACAAGGAAGAGCTACAACTGCACTATCATGCCTGAAGCATGTGAATAAATGGCTTGTAGCACTCTAAAATTATGAAACATTTAGTAACCCAATTCTCTCAGTCAACTGTGTGGAGGCAGTTAGCATGTTGATTTATGGATGACTAGAAGAGGGGAAATGAGCAAAAGAAACACATATGGATTCTATCAAGTACTAATTTTTGTTCTGTCAAATGTTGGTTCTGTCACACTGAGCCAAAAAAAGACTTTATAATACTTGTCCCGCAGTTTCCAGTGGACAATTTCTATACAGTGAGACAAGGTTCAAAGTTCTAGTGCAGAAATAATAGCCAGCACATTAAGAAGAGCTCCAGCAAACTGTTGTGCAAGTGCCACAGGGCTGACAGGGTAACCAGTCTGGGTCTTGGGTCTCAGGTTATATCCTTTTATTTGCTAAAACCCCTTGCCATAATATTTACCATTGGTTTCCCATCACACATACTAGCTGCGGCTGAGGCAGAACCACTGTCATTATTTCAGATGATTATTTCTAGTTCTTGCATTCTTTTTTCCTACTCTCTCTATCCTTACATTTTCTTCTTTCAATGATCTCTGTCCCACCAAGTTGCTTTTTCCCTGCTCTAACCTGATTTTGCCAATGGAGTATTTATAATTTTATATTTTTTCTATTCCTGTGTTCAGTCCATGTTCATATAACCAAAGCAGTATGCCTTGTAGAGGCTTCTTGATGTTTTGGATGGTTACATGCAAGATCCACATTTTGAAGCAACTGTTAGATCATTCACAGTAAATTTGCTATAACATACTGAAAATTACATCTTAAGATATGCAGTGGTGTACCGTGCATAAGCCTCAAGAAATTAACCATTTTGATCTATGATATGTCCTTTAATCTCTGTAGCCTAAAGGGCATCTTTCTAACTTGGTACATGAATCAGCCATGAAAAGAAATCTGTAAATACTTCTTTGTGGGGCACAGGAAAACCAGTTACTGAGTCCTTTGCTATTAGTGCGAATCTATGGCATGAGTCAGGCATCAAAATCTAAAATGGCACTTACTTGCCTCGGGCAAAACTAAAATGTCATGGCTCCAACTGATTTTGCAAAGTAGCACAATGGAATATCACCATTTCATTGTCAATTTATGGTTTCTCTGAAGTCTCCTGTCTCTCTTGGCCTTCATGGCATCCATTCTGAGGATTATTCATAGAATCATAGAATAATTTGGGTTGGAAGGGACCGTAAAGATCATCTAGTTCCAATCCCCCTGCCATGGGCAGGGAAACCTCCTACTAGATCAGGTAGCTCAGTGCCTTGTCCAGCCTGTCCTTAAACACCTCACACTGTTCATTTCCTACAAACCCATAGGCAGCTAATATAGGCATAGTGTATCTCAAGAAACAAACCATTGGGAAAACGCCAGACAATTTTTAGGAAGGAAAACTGACAATAGAATCAGAGAATGGTTTGGGTTGGAAGGGTCCTTATCAGTTGAACAGCTGATGAGAGTTGCACCTTTATTTTACAAAGTGTAATTCTCCTCAGTTGGTGTTACAACCAACAGTCATCTTCAACTTTGAATCATTAGATCTGCCCTCATCCAGGTCTGCTATGGATTTGCAGCAGGTTGGACATGCTGATGGCTGAGCACTTGATTTGACTTCTCCAAGCAGCTTTGCCACATGCTCATTTTACCTCTCCAGGCATGTTCTAGGTCCCATCCTAAAGCTGAATGGTTTGGTTCTTAGGCCATGGTTTTGAGATCTAATCCATTATTGTTGCAATATTTTAGTGCAACTGTTCTTTAAGTTAAATGACAATAATTACATGACAAGGTAAACCAAAGTGATATATGTCTTTTTAACAAGCTGCTTCCAGAATAGAGGTAAGAATGAAGTCCTCTTCCAAACAGTTATCTAGCTACAAAATAGCAGAAGGCTTGGATATTTTACCCACATAAATGATGATTTTTATTTGTTGGTTTAAAGTACCAAAAATGCTGAGCATGCAAGTTATGTTTTGCAAAATATGTCTTTTTTCGCTGCTAGTTGGAGGTATGATACAGTAGATTCTTTAAAACTGCAGAGTATTAACTTCTCCATGACATTTGTTTATGAATAGAGATGAGCTAAGAGGGAAATTCTGCTGTGCAGGGAAGTACACTGACAAAATGAACACTACTGTGTAGTAAAAGTATTTTCACCATGACATAAGTAGATTTAAAATGAATGCATGAAGATATTTAGATGGCCTTGGCATTTAAAAATATGAGCCCAGGCAGATTAAATGTAACAATAGCCATTGTTTTGGATTCCTAAATGAGAAAACATAGATTAAATACTTTCATACAGTGTCATACAAAACTATACAACATGCAAGACATAACATTTAAAATCAGTTTCATGCAAAGACATGCTATCAGAAAACATCAATTTAATAAAGCTATGTTTCCTCAGCTGTAAATGGAACAATTACTGAGTTAGAGTACAGGAATGCTCTGGTTTTTCTCCACTGCAGAACACATGCACACTCTTTCTTTTCTTTTGGCAGCCTTGTCTTCTTGCTTTGGGAACAGCCAAGCCTTTTCTCAACCTCTGCCATCCAAGTCTCCTTTAGCTTTTAACAAGGCTTGTCCATGCCTAAGGCTCCTTTGCTGAGATCTTTCATCTGTTTTTGTCTCCACCATTATCACAATTGCTAATTGCATCTGAAACTTCATATATAGAGGAGAATATCAAACCTGAGACAAGCTTGTTACACTGTACTCAGCTGCTCCCACCACATAATCTCATTGCCAGTGCTTTTGTAGCAGAACACTACGAGCAAAATCTTTTTTTAAAAAAAAGCAAATTACTATTTAGATGAAGGATGGATGAAATAAATCTGAAATAAACCAATGGCAATTAGGGCATTTAATACCCATAGAGCAGCTTACCCAGTGCACCTGTTCTACCTCAAAGCCATCACTACTGATTTGCACCTTTGCACCTCTGTATCACATTTAATTTTAACACTCTATTTAGAACTCCATGAACTCCAAGACATCTCCCTGCCTTACAGGTAAGGTCAACAATTCAAAACAGATTAAAGATTGTTAATCAAACCTCAGTTCTACACCTGCCAGTGCAAGTGGGACTATCACAATGAACCCAGAGGTGACCTGATTAGAAATTATTACCACAACATGAAACACATTTCATACATAAAGCATTTATAATATGTGTGCAAGTACACAGATTTTATAGAGGAATTTGGAAATTATCAAAATTCTTGGGAGGACATAATTCTTCTGCATAATACCAGAGTTACACAGCCTGTCTATCTATAGACTTTCAAGGTTAATTTGAATTTGTTAATGGAGTGAGTGAATTTAAAGTAATTGCTTCAGCCATGTTGCAAAAGCTGTCACTGAAAACTAATGCAGAATTATTTCATATTTAGTTTCATTCATTTCCAAAGCAAATTGGGCCATACTGCATTAAATTGAGAAAAACACAGGTAATAGGAAAGATTAATTAAAGTCTTTAAAATCTATATCAGTCACTTACCCTTGAAGCAGAAGCACCAGTCAAACAAAAACAGTATGCTTAAAAAACCAAAAAGCCTATGTTTCTTCAGAACATTGGATTAAAACATACATAAAGATAAAATCCTATGATAAAGTTCATGTAACTATCCTCTCTTCAGAATAATATTTGATGTTTTCTGTATGACTTGCTCTTAGCAGAGAGGAGGCAGCTAGAAAACTGGCTAATGTGGAGAAAAAAAGATTTATCCTCGAAGATATTAGACAAAATGGGGCAAGGTGCAAACCAGACACAAGAATATGTTTTGCATTATTAGGCTAATAAGCTGGTTGTGGTACATTTTAATACAAAATAGATGGTACAATAAAAACAAATTATGAAGCATTAATCAGAAATGGCATATTGTGCCTAATGTACTAGCAAATACCAAACTATCAACAAACACATAATCAGTAGCTACAGTAATTCTAGTCTTCAGCTATGTCTTAAGAATTATTAAAGGCAAGGCTATGATGAATTTTGTCCTTTACAAAATGTGTGCTTTCCTGTAATCGTGGTTAGTGGATTTTCTGCACAATCCCCATGAGCATACTGCACAGATCACACAGTGTCTAATCAGAGCCAAATATCTGATTTGAATTTTTATTGAATGCTGACCTTTCCAGTATACATTTCATTTGTGTTTGTATCTAATTCATATATATCGTGATCTGCTTCATTTTAAACAGAAGGCAGCATGAAAACAGTTCAATAGGAAAAATGGAAGCACATTAAAAAAAAGAATAAAAGATTTTTAAAGTAAAGCAAAATAGTTAATTATTCCAAGCCTAAAACGTAAGAGCAATTCTCCCATGTGTATACAGGCCAGTATGGGTCCTGTACATCAATTAGGCCCACTTAAAGCACATTTTAAAGGCTTAGACAGGATTTATGTGGCACATAAGCCTGAGGCTGTCTGACTGCATGTGATTTTCATCCTCTATGAATATACCTGTCAAGATAGCTGAAATTTGAATATTAAGAAGGTTGTTAGCAAATCAAAATTCAAATTCCCAGACATTGTCACCTCAATTGTATTTTTCACTTTTCCCTTTGTCATAGCAAAACAAAGTGTTTATGTGCACAAAGCAAGTGCAAGTAACTACAGCCACTGTACAAAATTTTCTAATTTAAGCTGCCCTGAAGAGGAAGATGTATGGTACTCTCTGAAGATTGTTTCTCTCTCTTGTGCTCCTTATAAGGAAGTGGTTTTAGTGGTACTCAATAAAATTCATCTTTACGTCAGGAAACACAGGACAGGACAAATACTGCTCTGAGCTCCCAGGATTACATGTTCTATTCATGTACATTAAGACTTGAAAAGCATGATTGAATTGTATTATATAATGTGTTGAAATTTGATAATTTAGGATTCATGATCTCCTAATAATTGGAGGTTTCTCCATTACTTTACATTTCTGCATCAGTCACCATTTCTATGGAAGTAGTTCTGAAAATTAGGAACATCTACTTGACCCCAGAAGTCAAGAGAAAACAGTATTATTTTTTATTTGAGACAGGAAATTTTTTGACAAGTATTCAATCTCTTGGATCTATCAAAATTATGAAGTTAAAGAAAATCTACTGGGATAATTTTCCTCATAATTCCTAGAAAAAAGCCATGGGGACTTCAGGTGGAGAAATTGATCTGAAAGCACTAAAGATTCAGGGTCTGTATTATACTGGACATTTTCCTATCAGCTTCTATCTGATCTATTAATGATACCTAATTGAGAAAAGTTTTTCTTTTTTTTTTTTCAATTTTGTTTCTGGGCATTCTTCTCTGTACCCCTTATGCTTGCCCTCAAGCCAAATTGCCAAAACATCACAGTTGTCTCATTTTAATCCATTTTAGCAAATTACATGCTCTGCAGTGTCTGAAAAAGCCAGAATATCCACCCTAGGAATCATCTGATCACCCCATCACTATATTTCCTTGGAGAAACATCATACTCTGTTGACCTGTCTTTCAGTCTGTGCTCTGAGGTCACTTTCTAAGCATTTGAGCACTACTTCCATCTCTGTTCAGGAAAGCATTTAAAGTAAGTGCTTAAGCATCTGCTTAGTTGACTTCTGTGGGCCTTAAGCATAAGTCTAAATCCTTTCCAGAGCTACCTACAGTTGGTTCTAAATCATCCACAAATAATCAGTTCTGCTGCTATACTTGAACATGACTTCAGAAAACTCTCACATGACACTAAGAGTAGATTTATCCCAACACTATATTCATACATTTAGCTCAAAGGCACCTGATTTTAGATGCCTGGATGGGAAGCTTAATCTTCCCAGGTTCCCAGTACAGGGTGTGTGGAGCCAAGAGCTCCTTGGGAAGGAAATACCTAACTCTGCTGAATATCTCCCAGAATTAATAATTCAAGATTACTTCATGAGCTCAGTTTTCTGTCATGTGGGGTAATCTGTGCCACACTTTGATTCTCCAAATTGAAAAAGGAATACAGAATGATTGATTTTGTTTATAATTTACTAATCTTTGACACATATGGGAAACTTCAGGACAGTGCTTTTAATAGCAACAGCACACTTCCAAAAGAGTAGCTGCCTAACTGCAAACCTCCTCCCATAAGCATATTGGATGTGCAGACTTCATCAGTGATAACATTTAATAAATGCTGTGGCAGTAAATGTCTGTAGACTAAAAGCACAATTCTCAATGGGCCACGGATTCTAATTTCCTTGGAAAACAGACACAATCTACACCATGAAAAATTTAATTGCACTTTAATTACTAGTTATCTGAATAGCATGAGATATCCATGCCTTCATTTTTTCATAGCTTCTGCCACTTCCAAGAAATTGTGGAAAGAAATAATGGATGCCTTGAGCATTCTTTCTATCTGCTTCTATAAAAATTAACAAAAAAATCCCCAAAAACCAAAATAGTAAAAAATTCAAAATGAAGATTCAAATTCTTCTGGATCAGTCATAATCCAGGAGGAACACTGGCAATAATGAATATGGATACAAAAACACAGCTGCAGCATTCACATAATGCAGAATTTGCCCCTTTGGTTGGGTTCTGCTACATTAAACAGATAAAAAGCTCTTGACTGGCTGGCTCAAGGTTGTTTCTTTGTTTTATAAGGTCAGAGCTTGAGCATTTCAAAAATACTTTGTGTATGTTAGTATTTACGTTGTTTCCTTCTACAGAGGTGTTGTAATCATTCAGGAATTGCACATATATAGAGAAGCCCTTATGAATAAAAACATAGCAGCATTTTGAAGGATTTTATTAAATGGCTGTACAGGCAATGAAAAATGTTAGGCTTGATACTGCACGGTCTAGCTGGCTTCTGTGTCACACCCCATGTAACGTTGTATCTGAACAGCATACAAAAGGACAACAAGTTACCAAAATATCTGTAGTATTTAACATTCTCATAACTGAAGGCAAACTTTCATTTTAAAATGTTTTTTGTTTAGAGTTACGGGGAACAGGCAAATCAGCATGTCGTTTTGGCCTCAATGTCTTTTGTTTATGCAGAACTCAAGCAGAGGAGAGCTTAAGTATAAAAATGTGGCTGAATTATTTAATTAAACACATACAACACTATTCATACCATTGTGGAATTAGGAGAACAGGAAGTGTGTGATAGGAAGAAATTAATTGTCTATCCCTGCTCACAGAAAAGAGGATGGAAGGAAGCATTTGAGTGAAGCATTTTGCTCCTTACTATAATAGATTTCTGTTTGGGTGCTGGACACATGCATTACAAATGAACACTAATTACAATAGGAACTATGTCTCTGGAACTGAGGAAATTTTATCTTTGGTAAATCTGAATCAGTAATGTGGACTGATTATTAATATTATTATTAATGCTATTACTACTGTTATGCTTTCTATTTATTTTTAAAGAAGGAGTTAACAGTAAAATAGTCCCACAGAGCCTGATATGACTTATTTGGAGAGCTCATTGTGATAAATCCTCACTGCTGCTTTGCTGAAAGGAACACAGTATTTTCTCCATGTTCCCCATGCCATATTATCCTATGTAGCATTTTAAATGTCCTGTTTTGATCAACAGTAATAATGAAAACCGGGAAAAAAGCACATTCATAGCACCTGTTAAATCATAGTTATCCAACTTGACAATTCACTAGACAAAAAACATTCACAGGAAGCAAGTAATTTTGAGCTGCATGTTTATATATATTAAAAGCCTTCAAGCTTCTCCTGCAACAACTATTATGAAGACAGCATACAAAATAAAAAAAATATCTGCCATTGTTCCTTTTTTTCTGATTGGTTAGAAATACAGGCTTTTTAATATCAGCATATTATTTTTATAACACGAATCTAGCAATCCTTCATGTTTCAGTGACATCTTAAAACCTGAACTAGAGGTTACAGGTAGGTTAATATTAGTCATCACTTTCTTACTCTTGCACTCCTTTGTTCCCACAGGTTTTCTATAAACAGCATGAATTTGCATAGACAGTACAGCATTGAAAAGCCAGAAACACTAGCTAGTGTTGCACAAGTGTTTCTTAGAGGATTTGCCAAGGAGAATATTATTCTTTCCCAAGTGCTTGCTCTATTTCCCTTGTCCAGGATGACTAATCACAAAAGCACTGGCATTAAATAAGTTAGCAGGGCTGAAAACCAGTGAAATGTGTCAAAAGCAGATGAATTTAACCTTGCTGTATTCAAGGAATGGAAACTATACCCTAGGGCACATTAGAGAAGTACATGGATAGTAATTACCTAAAAAGAGATAACCAACGTGGATTTAGAAAGGCAAGAGCCTCCCTAACTAATCTACTTGACCTTTATCACGAGGCTAAAGACAAGGCTGATAATGGGCTCTGCAAATAAAAGACTGTGCTTGTATTTTCAGGAGGTCATGTAGGCATACACAACAAATAGATGGAAGGGGTAAAAAGAAAATAGCTTTATAAAAAACTCCAAAAACTCATAAAAAAGCACGTGTGGCAAGGGAATGCATTTAACCCTTTGCTGTCCACCAAGGCACATGCATGTGCACACACAAACACACACACAAACACACAGACACACGCAATCCAACAGCAGCTTTTGTGACATCCACACAAATAGTAAGTCTATGATATAAACCATAACCAAGGAGTGTAGTTCCATGGCAGCCAATGATCCATTTATATATACAAGGAAAATGATACAGATAATCTACAGGGATCTCAGTACAGGTCAAAATGTGACTGAACAGGCTAAGCAGCTGTAGTACACAAAATCTATTTCTATATTTATCTGCAGGAGGCAATACTGAAAAAGGGCAAAAACCAGTAAAGCTACTCTCAAAATAAATTTTCTGTCTTGACACAGATCCTATAGCTTATGACAGTCTGCAGATGCTTTCAGTGGGAAATCTTTGGACCACAGTGAAATTTTACCTGGTTGTCCCACATCCAAAGCCCACAGAAATGAAAGAGGTTTAGATGATGTCCTCTCAGTTTCGCTTCCCTCAACCCAGGTGCCAAGGTGCTCACCTGTCCAATTTGGAAAGAGCATTGAAGCTCTAGTGAGCTGACTGTTTTCCTCATTCCCGCGCTGCCTGAGCAGAGGAGATGAACTTTTTGGAAGATGGAAAGGATCCTCAGCTGACTCAGTTGGACAAATTACAGTTTATGAACTGAAACCTTTGCATGACAGGAACAAACCTTTCCTTGGAGAAAAGAGAAGACAAACTATAGGGTCTTCATCCATTTTCCACAGGATCTACCAGAAGGTGGACTGTTTTTCATCTCCTGTGGTAAAAGGAGAGGCCACCAGTGATAACACACATTTCTACTCTCAAGTTGCTGAAATAATGAGGGATAAAGGAGAAGAAATTACAGAAATACACACACATATGCACCTCCTCAACTTAGACTTCTCCAAGGAACACAGAGAGGGGTCAAACAAATGAAGATAAGCAGGTCAAAGAAGCAGCATGAAGTGTAAGAATTTGGGAGAAGTAACACAATCCAATACAATTCCTTGAGACTAGGTACTGAGACAAAGAGTAAAAACCTAGGAATCACAGAAGATTCATACTGGCTCTAAACCCAAATTTTCACAGATTTTCAAACCACTGAATGCAAATGCATCATGTTCATTACTGAAACATCTTCATCCCCTGTGCTCTGAGCAGACAAGGGCAATCATCAGCTTTCCAACACAGTGTCATGAATATCTTTGTATGATGCAAGTTTCCTCTTCTTAGGCAAGCAGGCAAAGAAAATGTACCAAGTCATCCATCTTGCATGGCAGTGAGTGCAACCAGGCAATCAACACGCTCCTCTAGGGTCTAATACCAGGTTTTGCAGCCTGAAACAGAGGCTCTTTTTCTGTCCTAACATCACCCACAAGTTAACTCAGAAATTTTGAACAGCTGATTTTTACTTTAATCACTGTTGCTAGTTGTATTACTGGATTCAGCACAAACACAATACAGTATCATCTTTCTGTCTCGGCTTCAGAATGAATTGCTTAGATGGAGTATTTTAGGTAGTGTAGGGAAGTGAAGAACCACTCAGAAAATGTGAAGTACCAGGGCTGGGAACAGAGGAGAGAGGTAAACCAGATCTCTATATTAGACCACATATAGCATGTAAACTACATCACATGGATTAAAATAAAAAATATTAAAAAAAAATCTTTGACAGCATTCATTTGTTGTTGTAAAAAAGTCACTTTGCAAACATTTTAAGTATTTCATCACCTAAACAGAATCTGCAAATGTACACATTGCTGCTTCTTTCTCCTTATTTCTGAAGTGTATTAGAAGCAGCACAAAATATTCTGCTCTTTTCTATGAAGTGGAACACACTTGCCTTCGTTTTAAGTGAATTTTTCAGTCCCTGATTTTGTTTTGCAATCCATGACAACTTGAATTCCACTAAAATAAATATTCATAACAAGCATATTCCAGTCATATGTGTTAATCTGTACAGCTAAATCTTGGTTTACATGATTAAAGCCATGATTAAAGGATTCCAAGATGACTTTGTGCCTGTGCACATCTAGTTAGAAGATTAATCTCTATTTTTTAAAATCAGACTTCATTGAAAGTTCCCTAATACTCAGCTACTATGGAAGCACCATTTTACTGAGGTATAAAAATGGAGCTTTGGGGTTTAATGGTTCATGTACAGTTACAAAGTAAAATATTCCAAAATATTCTAAAATACATTAATTTTAAAAACTCCACTAAAACTAAATGTGAGAAAACTGAAAATATGCTCATAGCTGTCCTGAGGGCAAAGGAAAAATGAATTCACTGCTTTCTTAGCTGTAGTCATAATTTGCTCTGCTTGGGCCCAGTTCTAACATCTAAGGTCTGTAATCTCTGGCTGAGGTAAGTCCTGTTGTGTGTGATTGGCACACATTCAGCTTCTGAAAAGTCATTTTGCAACTATAAAATATAAGACAGTCCTAATGTAGTGATTCCCAGGATGTGACCTTTTGAGGATTGCTTTGAGTAATGCAAGAGTCTCCCCTTGAATCAAGTATCTAATTTTAAAATATTGGTAAAGCATGCAATGGTGAATATCTTGTGCAGCAGGAGCAACATTCAGACAGTGGAAGTGGAGGCAGGAGGGAAGTTTTTGCTTGTCATTTGTAGCTTGCTTTCTAAGAGAAAAAGGCTGGCATTATGAAAAGATACATATCCTGCTGATGGGTTGGCAAAGGTAGGAAGGTGTCCTGTAACAGGTAGAAATGTTGGGGAATGGAGGACAGTGTTTGGTGGTACATGAGACAGGAAAATGAGAGTACAGTTCCAGATAGGAAAACAGTACCTCCTGGAGATTTAGCAGCTGCCAAAACTGTTTTGGCAAGGAGAAGATGATGCTCCACTGCAATCACTGCTAACATTATCTAATTGGTGCCAGGGTACCTAAAAAAAATGAGATGTTCAGTTGCCTTTGCTTAGATATACTAATAGGAAGAAAATCCCATCCAAAGTTTAAACTTTCCATTTTTCCCTATTGTACTTCCTCTCAAGCTGCCCATTACACCCCAAAGAAGCTTCCTATAATCATCCATAAAACGGTTTCATTAGCTTTAAGTAAACCCCTCATTAAAACTCTTCCTTGTCACACTTCCTAGATGATGTCTAGATTATATGGGAACTGGTAACATGTCACTCACGCCCACCAGTAGTCAGAATGTCTAAGACTGGGAAGGACTGATGTCCTGGTCATACTCTATGTCATTGATAACCTGTCCTTCCCTTACCTACTGGCTCTGTCCTCTGTGACAGCTCAGGAAAAGAATTCCTTTTTTATCCTGGTAACAGGATTTATGGAGCCATCATCTGTCTGCCAGTTCTTCTCTAGTAACTTCTACATCCACAGGCCAATTTTAGCTAAATTTGGCAGTGAAGCAGAAATCTCACAGATGTTTTAGTGCAGTCAAAGCCCAAGATAACAGAAGATAAAGATACCAATACTACATTCCCCAAGGCAAAGAACACAGCGTGAGCATGGTTAAGGTTGGAAGAGAACTTAAAGACCATCTAGTTCCAAGCCACCTGCCCTGGGCAGGGACACCTCCCACTAGAGAAAAGTGTTCAGCTTCATGTAGCTTGGCCTTGAACATTTTCAGGGATGGGGCATCCACAACTTATTTGGGCAACCTGTTCTAGTGTCCCACCACCCAGCAGGGACAGAAAAGAATTTCATCCTAATATCTAATCTGAATCTACTCTTTTTCTGTTTAAAACCATTATTATTTCTCCCTGAGAAAGAGTCCCTCCCTATCTCTCTTGTAGGCCCCTTTTAAGTACTGAAAGGCTGCTATAAGGTCTCCCTGGAGCCTTCTCTTCTCCAGGCAGAACAGTGCAGACTCTCTCAGTCTGTCTTCATATCAGGGGCGCTCCATCCTTCTCATCATCTTCACAGCCCTTCTCTGGATCCATTCCAACAGATCTATGTCCTTGTTAGGCTGGGGAAACAGGGCATCTACAGCTTCCATGGAAAACATTTTCCTTTGTCTCACTGAAGACATTTTATTATATGATGGAATTCCATTATTTTACCTTATGAAATGCATATGGGAAAAAATGTTATAAATTTTCCACTCATGGGAAACTGGTCTGTCCACTATAAAATGATTATGTTGTCTATCTAGTAAATTTTCTGATGTCTAATAGGTAGTGCCTGAACTATGTGGCATAGTTATGAGTCACCAATCAGCATAAAAAGCCAGAGACAAAAATCTAAGGAAAAAATAGCTCCCTTAGTTCTGGCAATCAGCAAGCAATTCACTGGTTGATCATTTAGCATGTCATGGCACAGAGCTTCTTACAGCCAGAAGCTGTTCTGGTGTTGCTGACAGCTATCATGAAGGATTTGTGTGAAAGGCTAGAGGGAACATACTGAGCTACACTCTGAAAACCTGTATTTTGAGGAGTCCACAGACCACAAGTTGCCACCATGTTCGTTGCACATGTCGGCAGCCAACTTTTCTGTATGCTTGTACATTTAAGGATAGCACTTCGGGGAAATGTGTGGCTTACAAAAGGCAAACATTTAAATGTAAAGAAGGAAACCAGATCTCCTAAGTGACTGTTGTTGGCAAGCTGTATTCAGGAGGAGAATAATCCAGGTAATGTTCTCTATATTTTTTCTATTTAATAACTTTTTTTTTTCTGAAATAATGTAGTCTTGGTATTAGACACAATACAAATTATACAATTTATCAGAACTCTTTTTAATGATCAGCTCCTGATTATATATCTATATAGTGGAGACACTCAATGTGTCTGAGGCTGGAGACATGTGGATCAGCAGGAACTGAACAGCTCATAAATAAAACATGAGTGAATGTGATTTAAAAAACAAAAAACTTTTGCTTTAGATCTATTTTTTTAAATCAAAAAGGGAATACAATGATCTGGTTAATTCACCCAGGTGATGACTTGAGCAGAGAAAGTTAAAAGGAGCACCAAAAACCCCAACCAGAGAAAAAAAAAAGTGCTTTTCCCCTTATATGCTTGTGACTTACTTTACTTTTCTTTTTGTTTTAGATTTTTTTTTTTCTGTGCTCAGTTCGATATGCTCTGAATTGATCACTCCACCCCACTGATACTAGACTTGGAACAAATAAACAGATGGCAAACTGAAAAATAGATAATTCTTGCTATTTCAAGTTGCTGTCTGAAGCAGCATGAATTTCTCTATCCAGTGNTCTCTATATTTTTTCTATTTAATAACTTTTTTTTTTCTGAAATAATGTAGTCTTGGTATTAGACACAATACAAATTATACAATATATCATGACTCTGGTCACTTGTATGATCTGTAGCAGTGGTAAGCTAGAGGTCAGTGATAGCTTAGTCAAAGGGTTGGTGTAAGGGATGAAGCAAAGCAACATGACATCGAAGGAAAATCATATACAAAACTAAGAAGGAACAAAGGTGGCAGCTATTAAAAACACAGCAGTATATAAA
>VZTY01009673.1:40978-128900 GCA_013400935.1 Turnix velox
GTATTAGACACAATACAAATTAAATACAAATTATACAATATAGAATGACTCTGGTCACTTGTATGATCTGTAGTAGAGGTCAGTGATAGCTTAGTCAAAGAGCAACACATTGGTTGGTGTAAGGGATGAAGCAAAGCAACATGACATCGAAGGAAAATCATATACAAAACTGAGAAGGAACAAAGGTGGCAGCTATTAAAAACACAGCAGTATATAAATCAGGCTGCGATGAGCCAACCCAATACTTCCACTACAACATATACTTGACTATAAAATCCAGAGACTGTATTTATTCTTACAAATTATTTAGACTTACACTGACTTAGTTTCACTATCACTTCAAGTAAGACAATATCTTTACTTCTGGTTTCTCTTATCCACCAACCTCTTTTGGGCTTTTTGAAACATTTTGAAATAAAAAGTTCCGACAGCAAAGTCACTGAAAAACAAATCTGTTAAAGAGTAAAGAAGGCAAAAATGGATACACAATAGTCTCCATGTAAAAAAAGTTTCACTGAAATGTTAAGTATCAGCTCATTAAGGATTGTCATTCAAAAATCGCCAGAGTTTCTACGAACTCCTACATTGCACACTGTGCTTTTCAAGAAGAGGAAAGTAATGTAGTCAGACAGTTTCAGAATTATTAATTATAAGTTTTGTTTTCATTTCACTAAACTCTTACTAACTAATTTTCTTCACTGATATTAGGGGTTATTTTGCATTATCCAAAATCTTTTTGCTCAGCAGAAGAGTATGCATTATACAGCAGAGAGAATTCTATTGATGCCTCACAAAATCTTTGCTTTCTAAATCAGTGTTTTGTCTGGGTTATATGATAAAATAATTTGTAATCTCCATCAGACTGTTAGACACAGGTATCTTCACCCACTGAGAACAAAGTAAAATTATAAACTGTAGCTACACTAAAATTAGAAAGCAGATAATGCTTCATTGAATTCAGGGAGAATTAAAAACACTTGTCAACATACAGCTCTCTTACTTCCACAGAAGTTTGCTAATTTAAGAACTATGTACATGCAAGAGAATCAGGTCTTGAATATATGAAAGTGTCCTAACAGAAGAGGAACTGAGGAGAAGAAACATGCTATAGGATGCACACACACACACGATTAGAGGCATTGAATGATGCTTGCATGACTCAGCACTTCCTGGGAAGTGAGAGAGTAGGACCTATCACTGCATTGCTCCTGGATAATGAATCATCTAGCAATAAATTATTCCAGATGACTTCTCCCAGGGATCCTCATTATGACAGGCAGCAGACATGGAGACAGAGCCAAGCAACAGCCATTGCATCAGGGCTGACAATGTTTCTTACCCAGCATGTGAGATTTGACAGCTCTGAAGATACCGGGGACACTTCCATGACTCATCCACAAGCTATCTAAAGCTGACTGATCTACAATTAGCACAACAGACGAAACTCTATACCCTATTAAGGCCATGATAATTTTGCCAATAACTACAACAGTGCCAAGAACTCCACCTGATGGTTTTGAATGTTTTCCAAACACATTAACCAAAGATTGTGTTTACTTTGATATATAAAAGACTGCAGACTTCACAAACCTTCTCAACTTCATCCAGGCAGTCCAGTAAGAACTGTTGTGTATGCAATAACTCTTTTTTTTTCACCTTAATAATTTTTTTCACCTCAAGTAACATTGAAGACAAGCTCAGGATTTAAGATTTTCCTCAGTTTTAAAATTTTTTTACCATGGTAGAATTTTTGCTCCAAAAAATAAATAAATGAAAAAAACAAATCAACAAAAATAAGACAGAAAAACTTAGGTTTCCACTGATTACTGTGCAAATTCTGTTAATCTAAAGCATTAATTAAGATGTACTATCAAGGAGTACTATGCCTGTGAAATGGAGACATTGAGCTCTGATGACATAATTTTTAAGAGCAATCTGGGCTTCAGAATAAATAATAATTTTGGCTGCTATTTATGGCTCTGTTTCACCTTCTTTGTATCTTCTCCCTTTCCCCACTGGGGGAAGGGAAAAGGCTTAGGTTCTCTCCATAGGTCTGCCACTACAGCCATAGAGAGCAGTGGGGTAACAGAGTTCAATCAGTTGTCGGAACATCAAAATGTATCAAGCTCCTTGTGGATTGTCTGTTTTATGCCACCATAGAAAGACATCCTTTTCCCTGCCACTAGGACATTAAAACTCACGTTTTGCTATGTGGACATGTTGGTGACTATTAAGGCATTCGAGCAGGCACTTAAATTCTTTCTTCATAGGCACTCTATATGTGGCCTCTTATTTCCTACAAACTTGTAGCAACTTTGGATGCGTAATGTCTCTGCCCTCATGCAAGTTGCTAGGTGCTACTAACAAGCAGAGGCTAGACAATCATAAAAGCCTCACTGAACCCAAAGTATAATTAATTTCTTAGCAATTGCTACAAGATGAAGCACTTACTGGGACAATGTATGTCATTCTTGCAGCGTGTCCCTGACCATTGCCATTCTGATCTCCTTTACGCTAGGCAGAAAGAATATGCACAATACACTGTTGCTGGGGAAAATGCAGGAATTTGATCTGGATTTGCTTTTTTACAACTATATGGGTTTTGCCACATTTTCATAGTCAAGATTCACTTCAGTTTGAACATGTATGACCCTTACTGAGCCTTTCAAATGCATGCTATGCATGTGCCCATGCAAAGTAGCTCAACAGAATATTATACTCTATATCTTGAAGAACATACAAACAGTAGTTTTAAAGTTAACTGGAGACTATAGCACACACACAGTTCTCCAGAGTAGAATTATATTTCCAGAGATGCATTTTTAATATTATTTATTACACTGCTCACCCCAGGCGAATTTCTAGAAATCAGCTGAAAAATAGCACAGAAATTCTGCACTATATGGAAATCAAGATGTTAGAAATCCACATCCTCTTTTTTATTTTGGGGGACATATTGATTTGCTTGCTTTCAAAAAAAGGAAAAAACCCAAAGCTTCTGAAAATCCAGCTTATGTTTTGATTCAGCTATAAAGCTGATTTAGTTTATGATAAAACAACAGGATAGATGTCAGTGTAGGCAATGTAGTTGAATCCCAAGATACAACTTGGTGCAAATTTTGGAATACAAAAACTATATTGTCCCTGCCACAATGGCAGACAACTCAAAACCCACGAGCTAGTGACTGTGGAGAAGGTTTGTACAAATATGAGACTCTTATGTCTCTTGATACAGGGTTTGTTTTTTCTTCAGATTAGCAAGTGGTGGAGTTCAGAAAGTCACCACTAAGGACACAAATGTAACATTTCCCGTACATTCATACCCTATGGTAGAATTCAACTTGCAACTATATCCATTGATTTCAGAGTTTCACAGTATGCTTCAACAGATCTGTAGGATGCTTATACTTTTTCTATTAAATGTTGCAGGTTTGTATGTCATTTACATACAACCCTATCTCATTTTTTACAGATGCTATTGTTTTATACTAAAGTTTTAAGATGCCTCCTATGGATTTAGATTTCCACTGAACTGCAATAAGGTTCCAGCATCTTATTCTTTATGTCGTTGCAGATTCCTTAGACATTCCTTAGAGTTCCTTTGCGTATATTCATGATGATGCTATAATTTTTAGCCATCTCATTGTTTTAGAGAGAAGCATGTCCTAGGTAAAATTCCCTTCATGATAAATATCTGTGCACCTATTAATGCTGGTATCCCCATCTTTAGCTACTGGCACCTTATTGAAAATTGAAGCAAACGTGACCTGTGTTTATTTAGGTTAAAACAAGGAAGCATCCAACAAATCCAATAGAAGCTGCACACATTCATGAATCAGTCCATTTTACAGGTTCCATCTGCTCTTAAGTGCTTCCCAGAGCACAAACACTATGTCACTACACCACATATTTCCATTGCACTACCCCAAACACACTTAAGCTGCTGACAGATTAATGCTTAGTTCACTTGTGGCATACATTCTTGGGTTCTTACACTTGTTCTTATAAGGAAATGGAACTCACTAAGCACTTAATCACAAGTTGGGGTACTGTTATTGTATAGAATACAACACACTAACTTTTTTTCAGGAACAGGCTAAAGTATAGCTATATAAGCCATTGCTGTCACTAGCACCGAAAAAGACCCTGGAAATCAAATAGCTTTTTTCAACCTTGGTTAAACAGCAGCAAGGAGCAATTTGACAGTGGGTAAACCTTGGGGCTAGGGATGAGTCACCTGAGGAGTGTGCGGAACTGGACAAAGAATTGTGCTGCTTACTGGAATGCAATTTGTATGGCTTAAGCATGCATATACTTGTTTGAAGCTACTATAAATAGATCTCAATAAAATGGCTGCATAGACAGGGAATAATAGGCAGATATAAAAAACAATCGCAGGAAATCTGAAATATAATATAACCCAACTGGCTAAAGACACTCTCATTCCAATTAATTATTAATTTACCTAGCTAGGAAGCAGTAACAGCATGAGAAACTAGTTTAAGTATATGAAATATCTGAACATTCATATGAATATCTGCATTTGTGCCTGGGAGAAACCTAGTTACATGGAGAATCCTTTACATCCTTACCTCATGTCAAATAAGCTCAATGAGTTCAGAGCAGTCAAGAACCTCACCTTTTCCTGTGTTTAAATATAGAGCAACAGAGCAAGGGATAATGGTTTTTAAATAAAAGAAGGCAGATTCAAACTAGATATAAAGAAAAAACAATGAGGGTGTTGAAACACTGGAACAAGCTGGCCGGAGAGGTAAGGCATGCCCCACCCCAGGAAACATTTGTGGTCATGTTGGACTGGGCTCTGAGCAACCTGATCTAGCTGATGCTCCTGTCATTGGAGAAAAGTTGGACTGAATGACCTTTAATGGTTCCTTACAAATCAAACCATTCTATGAATCTCAATGCTCTGTTAGATAAAAAAAAATAAAAAAGATATTTTTTAACTATTCCCTCTCTTTTTGTTTCTAGTTGGCACAAGCAACCTTGCAAAATTTGATAGCATCTTTTGAGCTACATTCAGCATTGGTAGAGCTCGCCTGCACTGCAAACACGCCAGCAAGACAATACACAGATGAACTGAATCCAGATGGGTAGCACCAGATAAAGCTTGAGCATGCATTTAGGATGTTATCTTCCTGCAAGCATGTAAATCTGCTTCTCATCTCAAAAGTCTGAGATGCTGGACTAGTAGAGGTAATATTACCCAACTTAGTTACACATTATGAAATCCCTTGAAAAATTCAAGGTCTGATGCTGGTGCAGTACTGAGACAAATATCTAAAACAACTTATCCCTTACTATTGTCATGTCAGCAAGCAACTAACCAGCAGAACATTCCCCCTGGTTTTAAGTTAGTGTGATTTTTATGTAAGATTTGAGAAGTTACAATATATTTCATAGGACAAAATAGCACCTCAAATAGCACAACATCCAACCATTTCCCATGCTTTCCTAGCAAAATTTTCATTCACATTTACATAAATATTTTTTTGAACATGTATTTTGTGCAACTGTGTAAAGCAAAGTTCTCCACAAAAAGCTGCGGTAAATTTTGCAAATTCTCTCTATGACAAGAAAATTAATCTCCTAAATGTTTTTCCTTTTTATGACTGCATATACTTATGTTTTTGTTTTGCAGCAATGTAGGATCTAATTCCATTTTTTCAAAGTCTGCCAAGCACACTATTACATAAAAATATTTTTTCTTCTCCTCTCTTTCTCTTTTCTATTTCATCAACAATGAATTGAGTTGAAAGACCTGGCTTAGGATGCTTCTACTTGTTGGCTGTCACTTTTGCCAGTTTTCAGGAGACTTCTGAAATGCTGGCCAGCCTTAATCCATTAAATCCTTGGTGTGCATCATTCAATGTACCTGGATTAGCATGGAAATATATTCATGATGTGGCTGTAATGAACACAATTTGATTCCAGAACTTTATCTTCCCTTCTGGCAACCCATCAACCATATCTTCCAAGAATGCACTGCACAGCTAGAGAAAGCTGATTGACCTCTTAGGAAAGTGGAACTGTGGCAATATCAGTTTTCTTTCACCTTTCTTTAAAGAGAGAGACTCATCTTCTGTGATGATGGGGAGAAGTTAAAATAAAGGCTTTTTCTCCCAAATTTAGGTATTTCTGGGCTTCTAGTAATTGTTTTTTGGTTGCCTATACTCTTTCCTCTCTCCATTGACTGGTAATGTGTGCATTGCATTACTCAGTTTTCCTCCAAGATGGTTTTATATTGCTTGTAATATAACTGTCTTTATTACTCACTAGCAGACTTGCAGAGTTTTCTGAAGATGAGTTTTTTCCCTCTCTGATAAATTTATCTTGCTCTTATTTTTTCAGTTTTCATGGCCCTTCTGGCAACCTGTTCTCTGTTTCTCAGAGAATTTTCCTTAGCGGTGCTATAGCCTAGCCTGTCTTTTGTTAGCCTTCCAACATTTGTCATCATTTATCGCTCTTGTTCAGCTCTCTTCCCAGTCATATTTGCTTTCTGTTCCTTCTTTTCATCTTCAGAGGAACATTACTAAGGGTGATTCAGGCTTCTGTGCCTTGCCTGATGATGAAATGCCAAACAGAACCTGAGGAAAGAGGTTCCAGTACGCACTATGTCCCAGAAGGACGTCATGCAGAGGTAAGAGTGGGAGAGAAGAGGCACTGAGTCACCTGCTTAACCACAAAATTGGATTATCTGGAGCCTGGCATACATCCCAGGGTTAGATACCATCAGACAGCATTTGGAGTTCTGGCCTAAAGCAGATATATTTTCCAGTATAAAACTAGAGTGAGACAAATGGATGAAGCACCTTTTGTGACAACCTTGGGAATTCAAGCAGGAGGTTTTTGCAGGTGAGTATGAGGTCACAGCACACAGTCAACCCTTTTACTCTAAATTGGATAATCCAACACTTAGTTGCACAGAAAAGTAAGAAGATTAGCCATTGACTAGATTTCTGAAGGCCAGGAGGTGTTTCATGTATGAGACAGTACAACCAGTATACGCTGCAGGAGTCAATATTTTCAGGATTTACTTTAGCAGTCACCAATGGCACAATTCTACTGTTGGTTACAAGAGGCAATGCATTCCTAAAGTGGCTATGCCATTACTTATACCAATATTAGGTAATTTAGAACCAGTTCTGGTACCTCCAAATGTTCCCTCTATGGATTTTTGTGATTTTGCTGATTTTTTGATTTTCTGGTATTAAGAAGTAAAGAAAAGTTAACTAACATATCTTGAGCTTGTAGTTCACCACAGCATCAGTGACTGTGTGGCCTCTAGGATTTGCTATCTGAAGTAAGTTAACTTTTCCCATCGTCTACATGTTCAGTTTTTTCTCTTCTTTTCCTGTTAGCATCAGTCCATGAAATTTTAGTTTTATTAAGCACCACCTATTTTGCTGCAGAACCTCTCTGACCTTCATTCTCTCGTTTCCCTGCTAGATGGATCATCTCACTAGGAATTTGGTCAATCATTGACACAGTTCTTGTTTGACAATACATCCTTTAAGTTTCTGGTTCTGCATGACCCTCTTCAAAGCATCATCTTTCCATCACTCTCGCCAAGCTCATTGATTTTCCTTTTAAACAGATTCTATGTTCTTTACTTTCTTTGCTCTCCTTATCTGCTGTTCCTTTCCTTTCCTTTTCCCTCCCTCAAAACAGCGTTTTCCCTTTTCAGGAACTTTTCTGCTTCTTCAATAGAAACAAATATTGCTTTTTCAACTTTTTTTTCAGCCTTTATCTGTAAGGTCACTTACACTGTTTTCCTTCTTAAATACCACAATTTTCCTCTTTCACCACTGTTCATATCTCCACTAGGAGCTCTTAATTGATTTCCTTCTTAGAAGTACTGCCAAGTCTCAACTTTCTGCATTCTCAACTCAAATTGACGATTTATTCTAACAAAGAAGTAGATATTTTTAAATAAAATCATACTCTTCTTAATCCTCCCTCCAGAGAATGTATTGTTCCTTACATCTTCTAGGATACTGTTTTCTGCATGCCTTCTCTCTTTTCATCAGATAGTACTGTAAGTTTTTCAATGATTCTCCTCCCCTTTGCCTCCCTTTCCACTACGACTTCTGTCTCTAAAATAGCTTTTTCAAAGCAATGCTCAGTTATCATGAAAGGAAACAAAAACTCCACATATGCTTCATACATATCTATTTTCAACTAATTGTTCTCAAGATGTCATTTCCCAATTCTATATTAGCTTAGGTTCTAAACAAGCCTTGCTCTGCCCTTTTCTTCTTAGCAAAATTCACAGAAACTATGAATTCCCAAAAAACATTCAAAAACCTGGTCCATCTGACTAACTATGCTGCAGTTTTCTCATAGCACACAGGTCTTTGTGGTATCTACTCAAACATTTGTAGGTTAGTATATGAGAGCTTTGTATTTCCTTAGTATGTGTTTAATAATACTTCTGTTTTCTTCACATTTCTCCATTAATTGGTGTGTAATAGCAAGCACACTAATGGAAAGACCTCAGGTAAAGGCAGCATAAGTTGTTACTTTGTAAATTTGTAGTATACATCTACAAAAAAAGAAAATCTGATGACAAGACAGATGCACCAGCTGTAACTGCATAAGTAAAAAACAAAAACCAACCTGAATCTTTCAGTTCTGGCAGGCAGGCAAACTAGAACTGAAATAATTTCAGACAAAAGCTGAAGCCCTGAATAGTCCAATACCATAATATGAAAGAGCAAATACATAAATAATATTTACAGATGGAGTTGTTATTAACAGAGAATATAACTCTTGCAAGAAGTTTCTTAAAATACCTTGGAAATGCTTTCAGAGATAAAAAAAAAAAATCAACACATGTAGATGTGTCAGAGAAAAATGAAACTCTAGGAAAGAGTATGATTTAGTTCACTAACATCACAAGGAGATCACTATCTGTAAACTTTAGATCCAAGTAGCTCTTGGCATAAGTGAAATGAGAAACTAGTACTAAAACTGAAACTAGGAGCTAAAACTGAAGCTAGGAAGCACCAGTATATAAATACAGAGCTACTGGATGAACAGCCAGAAAAATCTTGCAGCGATGAAGCTATTTTAAAAAGTCTTAGCCTACCTAAGAAATGTGGAATATACTGAATGAGGCCCTGCACATTAACACTGCTGTTGCTGAACTTCTGCTCATGTGTGAAATAGTATAATGGACAACCTAGAGACATCAAAATTACACTTGAAAAACAGCTGGCATAACTTGAGAGGATAGTAAAGAAATTTTACCCATATATATAGTATGTGAAAATGAGGAAAGGCAGATGGTAGAGCAATTATGGGAGTGTGAGCTTACAGAAGTCACTGAGAATTATGCAGCTCAGCATCACTTTCAGGATACAAAAAAAAACAACTAGAAAAGAACCAATGAGTTGAAGACACCGGTGCTTTGCAGACTTACGTTGCAAGCAAGCAGCAAACCAGAAAAATCTATTGCCAGTGTGGGAATTGAATTGACCAGGACACAGATAATTTAGGCATCAAGTCTTTTTCTCTTTTGGAAAAGGTTGTTGGGATTGGAGGACTCCGAATTCAAGGAAACAGGGCAGAATGGAAGATAGGAGTGGGTTGCTGAAGTACTTTAAGGAATGACTAAAGACACAAGGTGAGGGCTAAGTATGTTCCCTGTTTATCTATAACATCTATATAAAACCTATGCAAAAATCTATATAAAATCTGAAGCCAGAAATTGTGCATACAGAGTACAGAACATGAGAAGGTCTGTCTTACACTAAGAGACACATGTTCAAGTGAAGAATGTTTTTGCTAGACTACAAATACAACATCAACAATCTCTCGTGAGGATTTCTAACTGCTTCACAAGTTGCAGTGGTTTGTAAAGATAGTCTGGTCTCCATTGATTCAAGCTATGAGCGTCAACTAGTTTCATACAAGTCACTAAAACACAAGCAATGAAGAGTGATCCCTGAGAGGAAAGTGCAGAGATTCACTATTTCTAACCACTTTAGCAGTTTGTCATCAAGCTCTTGTCCTTTCACTAATTTCCTTAGGTTGACAGTGCACCAAGTTTCCTTAGTGCTCTTCACACTCTTTATAGCAGCAGCTCCATGGGGTTCCAGTGAGCTGTGATACCCTCAGTCTTGCATATTTACACAGGCACAATCTTGAACAAAGGTACTTCATCCTTCTTTTCATAAACCTCTCCTGTTTACTTGGGACTACTATCTTACTGCCTCTAAATGAAAAATCAATGAACCCATTCACAAACCAAAAATCGCAATTCATATATTTCTGTTTAGACCAAGGAAAGCAAGGATACCACAGCTATTCAGGTTTTCTCATAAGCCGTATATTTTTCAACCCTTACAGTTCTTTGGAGAGTTGGTTTTTTTTTCACTTCACACATTGTGATCTAAACTTTAGAGGTACATGCCAGTGGCCATTTTCTAAAATCTCAGAAAAGTGAGTAAGGTACATTTTACTCTTTCTGTTCTCCATGTCAGTCTTTCTTTTAATTGCTTTCTCCACCTTCATATTTTTGTCTCCCTCTCAGGTGACTTCAGAAGTAAGATTTATGTTTACTGCTGATGTTTTATGATTAAGACACTGAACTTTGGTCACTGAATTACTACTATCTGTAGGTTCAGAAATCTGCCAGCCATACACAAGTTCCCAGGGGACCTCCCACAACCAGGATCTGATTGGCGCCGAACTCAAACTTTAACCCTTAATCACTAGCATCCCCTAGTGGTCCTATCTATCACTGCAATTAATTTTTTCGAGTTTTCCAAGTACTCTACCTTTCAATATAAATGTAAATTCAAGTCAAGTTCCTCAAAACTAGCTAGTTCTCAAGAGTTTCCTGAACTCAGTAAAGAAATCCTTTATTTCCAGTCATTGCATATATCATGAGTGCATTACAAAACACATCTCTGTAAGAGCAGAATTTTTTGTAAAACAAATTTGAAAGCAAGAGAAATTCAAACTAAAAAGAAAATCAAACTCTTTACTAGAGAGACTTTTTGAAGAAGAGAAAATGGGTTCAGAGGCTCTTCTGAGAAGATTAGGTTCCATAGATGTTTTGGGCTTTTTTGCAAGATCATGACTCATGGAAAAGACACTATAGCAACCATCAATTTTTTATCTTCCATTTGATTGAAGTTCACATACTTGGAAACTACAGCCTATTTATTCGATTAGAATGCTCAGTAAAAAAATACTGTGTCTGACATTTCATTTACACAATGAAAATTCAAACGTGTTCTCCGAAAATACTCAGCAATAAGTATGTCCCAGTCATTGTTTCTAAATGTGTCTCTCTAAAAGGCCTCATTCACTGAGGATACTGTAAAACTTCACTGGAAGGGATAGGAGGAGTGAGAAAAGCAGACAAATAACACGTGTCTAACACAAATATGGGATGCTCACACCTACCCAGCTCCTCCCCCTCCAGAAGCAAAACAGCCACACCAGCATAAGCCCTGTATTAGTGCTGACTCAACAGAGGGAGGATATGCAAGGCTGTGTGGGGAAAAAACAGAACAGCACTTCTACACAACCCTTCTATATGGGATGAAAAGAAGGAATTTCCTCTTTTTAATGTTAGGGCTATCCAATAACTTCTAATGCTGGAAAATTGGAGATGAAGGATTGCTAATTAAAACAGCCCATCTAAAAATCTGCGGGAATTACACATTAGGTTTAAAGTCAGCAGATTATGATCAGTGCAGAACAGAAACAGATGAACAGATGTTTGTTCTCTCTGAACAGACATAGGAGTCCAGAGAGGAGACAAAGTTTTAGCCACTCCCTTCTGCTTCCTAAATCCAGTAGGCCCATGGTGTAACTCAAGTCACTTACCTACTTCTTTTGCACTCGTTACTCTTGTCCTAGTAGCAAAAGATATCTAGTAGAGTTTTATAACAGCTGCCTATTTCCAGTCTTTGTCTGCATTGTCAGCAATTAATACTTCAGATAAGAGGTGAAAAAAAATCCAACCCAGTCCCCAGAATACATGAGCCTGCTCTGCAATTTAAGGGCTAAATGCTGGGGTCCTGCCTCAGAGGAAATCTAAGGGAAGCCTGTCTTATTCAGAATCTCTGAATCTGATTCTTCACAATCAGCAGTAAGCCCAGAGTGTGAATGTGCTAACTGAGACATGACAAACCCATGTAACACCTCCTGCTATACTCTGTTATTCTGCAGTTAAGGCTCATGAGGATTTTTTAAATCTTATTTTTGCAAGCTGGTAAATGCTGACTGTGATGTGGGGCAACTTTCACTTAGGCAAATGTCTTAACTTTTGTTAAGGTTCTTGGACAAGAAGAGTGTTAGTGTGACATTTACAAGAAAAGATGTGAAGATACATTTTGCTTCAGCTATTCAGTGAAAGTACACCTCGTCGGTTTTCTCAAATAATGGACAGTTATAGTCCACAAAAGAGAAGGGAGCTTTTTGTGCCAACAGCTGCCATCTTCCCCCTTCTTTTGGAAGCTCTAAAAGTATTTGAGAGGTTCTAACCATTGTTCCTCATAGGTTATTGCCACTACCTAAACCACAGAGGTAACTATTCAGTATGACAACACAATTTTATGTAGTTCAGCCATCCGTCTCTGTCAGTCACATGAACTGGATGATTCTGAAAACATCAACAACCATCATAATGAAAACATACATTAAAATGCAATGTGTCACACAGCACTGAAAATTAATCCTGCTGCTAAAGAAATGGAAAATGCACAATAAACACATTACCTGAAATTAAAATTGTTTCTGGACAAACCTCCAGAGCCTTACAAGTTGTAACAATGATTTCCTATTTATATGGACTGCATGAATTCTCAGGTGACTCCCTGTGGAGAGCTGTATGAATGCTTTTTCCAGAGCTGAGGAAAGGAAAACAGATAGCTATAATGGAACTGCAGGAGCAGCCAAGCAGTAGATTGATTCAACAGGAGAAATTCAATGCATCCCAAAAGATTTCCTAGGATTTACTCTCCTGCTGGTTAGGGCACAATTTATTGTAATGAGAAACTGAGGATTTTGTTTCAGGTGTGTCAAAGCTGGTAATGATGACTTAAAGGTTTAAATAAAAAACAACAGAAAATCTCTTTTAAGTAATACTTCTGTATGAGAAGAAAACAAGGAAATGCCAATTCAAGGTGCTAAAAAAGTCAAATATCTCATGTAAAAAATGATCCTTAGGAGATACTAATAGAATGCACACTAGAACACTTCCTTCATCTCCAAACTCCTGTATTTGCACTACTACAGTGCACTTCAGTAAGCAAAACAGGAAGTTTTATTAAATTATCTGACAAAAGCGCACTTGGTCTCATCATAATCTCTGCTCTCAGAAGTGTCTGTAGAAAAATCCTCAGTTGTCTGTTGTGAAGAACTGAGTAAACAAGTTCATAATATAAAAAAAACCCAAACAAGTGAGTTAAAGAAAATTTATTTAATAAGGGAACATTTAAATAGGCAGACTACTCTGTTCACCTGAGTTTGCCACATAGTAGAAGCATGTTGGGAAGCCTGTACTGCTGCAGTCCTACATAAGCCCTGTTTGAAAGGTTAAGGGGAACATGCAACAAGTGAATGTCACCCTGAAGAAATATGAGAATCTTTAGGCACTCATACCCTCTGCTATGAGAAAGAATAGTCATTATGAACACTGAGCTTCTCTACATCTCCAGTGTACAACTGACCACACAGAT
The DNA here is from genome assembly GCA_013400935.1 of Turnix velox. Classification (NCBI taxonomy): domain Eukaryota; kingdom Metazoa; phylum Chordata; class Aves; order Charadriiformes; family Turnicidae; genus Turnix; species Turnix velox. Next base: position 54,697 of record VZTY01009673.1, read on the forward strand.
TTCTTGCTAGTTACTGTTAGTAAAAGCTCTAAAACGCTGTGTTGTTTCTCAAGGAAAACCCAAAGTTTTGTTCAAAAACAGGCCACCAGATGAAATTTCCTCAAGAAAAATGCTGAATCCTGATGGTGTCCTGGTTTGATTAGGGAAGATATATAAAATCTCAGAAACCATATTCATAGCAGCACATATTGTTCTGCATATGGTGCAGAAAATCCAGCAGAGAAGAAATGGATGCTCTAGAAAATACCTTGCCTAGAACAAACATTCATGCTTGAATAAGATTGTATCTGCACATTCTGCAGAGTCTTAAATTTAGTTAAAAACAACACAAATATACAGAATCTAAAAATTTGAGTTATAAAGATTTTAGAAGCAAAGCAAACAGCACCCGCCCTTTCTCCATCAGATGAACAAAACTGTATTACAGCTCCAGGCTCCAATCGATTCCAACATCTAACACATGAAGCAGGATCTCTGAGAGCATCTTCCTTTATTGATAAAAGTCCATCAGAATCAGAAAGTCTCCCAGCACATACCATAAGAGAAGGTACTGATCAAGAGAGAAAAAACCCCAAGTGTTTAACACCACCCCAGCATCATTCTTTTTGGACTTAAGGTAAAACTGAATTTTGAAATATTTTAAAAATTCTTCCTGTAAACTCTATATATAGATTATTTTAAAAATATATATTTTTAAAGCCAGCTACTTTCCCCTCAAGCTTGATCTAGTTCAGCATAAAACAGATACAATCTTGGCAGTGGAGTTTGAATCAGAAAGTCAGCTTCTGGTGAGTCAGCATCTGAATTCACAAAACAGGGAGAACCTAATAATCAGTTATTACTATAGTTTCTATTCTTTTATGTGCTCTCAGCCTGACTGTGGAAACAGAATGGGAGTTCTGCCTCATCCATTGACCCAGAAAGCAAGGCAAGATGTACAGCAAGAAATAAAACCAGTCAGAAATCTCAGACAAAACACTTTGCTTTTAATGAGACAGTCCTCTCTCACATCATCTTTGGAAACAGCCAAACCAATTAAATCTCTTACCTGTATGGTTCCAGAGTCCTACTGCCATAATACAAAGCTTCTTCCCAGGATTCAAGGTTAATACAGGCATCCATGGCCCAGTCAAGCATTTTCAGCTGATAGATATTTGTGTCTGGAAGACGACTCATATTGCTGCTCATGAGGTTCTGACATCGTGTCAAAACCTGCTCCCACTCTGTTATGAGACTCAGTTAAAGAAACATCTTTAATCAAACAAAAATACAAGTTCTAAATGATGTTAGCAAGGAGTAAGAGCAACAGAGCATTACAATAAGAAAGCTGCCATCATACCAGATTCTGCTTCAATTCCTGAAAACATACTTGAACTCAGAAGTGATAGCTTAGGAAACTATGGTTTGTTTACATTTAGCAAAAAAAATTCTAAAGAAATCAGTATTTCAACAATGAAGGGTAAACTGAAGAAGGCAAAATGAAAGGAAGTATTAATATATAGCAGGTAAAACATCATTATTTATTCAAGATACTACTTTAAACCTTATACCCAAGAGCAATAGCCAATGGAAACATATCTTAAGGAAATGTCTCCGTAGGTAAAAATAGGGGTTTTTTTTTATATTTCAAACTTAAAAGCTTCTTGAGATTTGGTCTAGAATTCTCATGAAACTAGAACCTTTTTCTTGAAATAATTTTCTTTCTCCTTGAAACATTTGTAAAGAGGACTTGTTTTTTTTTTCCTGTGCAGTCACATGTTTCATGCATGAGAAAGAAAAGCACTGCAGTTCTGATGTCTAAATGTAGTTCAGGATTAAGTAGCTTGACTATAAAGAAAAATTTTACCTACAAGGCAACTAGAAGATTTTTTTGTGTGCTTGGAAGAGAAATAAGCTGGGGCTTACCTTCACTTTAGTTGGGTGTTCCTTACCACACATCATTTATTTTCATTACATTGTACATATGTCTTCTCCATGGATCAGATTGTTCTGTCTCTGACCCTACCTTAAATGACCATTACAACCAAATTTTAAATGAGTATAGTCGTCTGATACATCATGGGAGTTGCAGAATGCTAGTATTCTAAACACCAATCGTACCATACAAACTAGTAAGAACAAATAAATTAGACTTACAGTGCAAGAAGTTCTAACATTATTTGTATCACAGTCTATTCCATAAATCAGCTCAAGAAAGTTCAGCAGTTATGTTCACCTCATTTAGCAATGGTTTTTAATGCACAATGATAACCCTGTGATGAAGTAATTAGTCCTTCCTGAACATGGGAATATTTACACACTTAAAATTTACGAATGTGAGCACTGTGTGGCTGGGCCATGGCCAGCATGGTTGTTACAAGGCTAAACTAATTATTTGTGAATTGCTCTCATGCCCTTGGATTGAAAGGGCCATATAAGGGAAGGAATGTGTTATTATAAAATTGCACCTTAACCTTTTTATCTCTGGCAAACATCCATGTATTCTTTACAAATGATTAAGGACAGACAAATAGAAGAATGAGGGATATTATTTCCACTTGATACAATTTTTGTAGAAAATACAAAGCACTGACATTCTTTAAAGATTACCATTCTAGCTGATGTATAGTATTTGTCTGCTTCTACTTTTCATTTTACTGCTTTTTTCACTGCATAATACTGAATAGCAGATGTGCTATATTGCAAAACCTGTTGAGACCAAATTCTCAGATACATAAAATGGAAACCGGAAACACCACTATCAGCTGCAAAAGGACAAAAGGGAGGCTGGCTGTCTTGTACCTGCCCAAGAATAGAGGAGCCCACCCTGAAGCAGCTCTGCTACTGTTGTGTGGCCTGAGATGCACAATAATACCCTTGTACTAGGCTTTATCATTATCCTTTAGGAGGATAAAGGAAAAGCAACTGACCTACCTGCACTTCTGCAACGCATTTGATGCTGTCCCACATGACATCCTGGTCACCAAACTGGAAAAGAATGGGTCTGATGGATGGACCACTCACTGGATAAGGAACTAGTTGAATGGTTGCACTCAAAGACTTGCAGTCACTGGCTCCTTGTCCAAGTAGAAACCAGTGACGAGTGGCGTTCCTCAGGGATCAGTACTGATTAGAAACTACATGAAGATTAAAGTCAGGGGAGACTAGTATTTCCCTTTAGTTAACAAACAAATCTCTGGATTAGAAGGAAAGAAACAAAGTTGGTTTTTTTACAATAAAAATTGTGATCACTTATTTCCAGCCTGGAATTTCACTATGTAATCATGTTTTTCACACTTCCAAAAAAGAGTGCTATAAGATTTAATTGTTTCTAGCTCCAGAGCTACATTCTAGAATTGGTAAGTCATTTTGCCATAACAGATCAAGTTCACTGTCAGTGAAATTCCACTGAAGAGAGCAAGGTGAGAGAGGGATCATTTACCTACAGCCTTCTAGTAAAAATCTACACCTCTTTTCTGCTTCTTTTCTCTTCTAGGTTGTTGCTGTTCAATAATTTTTTTAGTTGGACTGAATAGCTACATAAAGGCCATTAGGCTACAGTTCTGTTTATTAGTGCAAAATCATCTCACTCAATTGGTTTGATTGCCTAGTATTATAACTTATTACAATGCTTTTACAATGTTTGCAGTGAACCTGACTGCAATTACATCCTTGTTATTGTCTCCATTGTGCAAAGAATGAGAACCTGGAAATGTTCACAATAAGCGTAACGGAACAAATTCCAGATTAAGCTTTATTTCATTTAAAAGTGGATTTATACAAAGCAGTGGGCTGTGATGGCAGAAGTCTAAACCTGAGACAGAATACCCCTTCACATCCCAGGTTCTTACCATACCTGCCCTGTCCCAGTCCTAATCCAATATATGGCATGGTTGAAACATGTAAGCATGTAAAAATACATTTTAAACCAACACAAAAATAGAAAAATTTAGAAAATAAACCTCAAAAGATGAACTGCTTACTAACTAGTCTCTCTGGATTGTTTTCACAACACAGAGGCCAACTGTAGCCTGTCACTGAAAGGATACCTTCTTTTGACTTTGGACATTTCACTTCATCTACAGCATCTCTGACTTCTTTCCAGGCATGCTCTTCACCAGACAATTTCTCAGCATCCTGGTTAATGGAAACAAAAGCGTTTAATGAGAAAAACAGTAAACGGAGTATATGCATAATGATGAAAATGGTAAAAATTTACACTGATGAAAGCTACTTCTGAGGGGTTGTATCACTACTATTTCATGTAGCATTCAAATTCACTCTATGTTTCTAATTAAATGACATGATATGAAGAAAAAAGAATGCAAACTTGGAAACATTAAATACTTAGATCAGATACTAGGCTTGCAATTACAACTATGAACAGTCAGAAAAGAGAGATAATAGCATGTGATTTTTACTCCTCAAATGCATGGAGCAAATCTAATACTCTCAAAGACATGGTACCTAATACTTTGCAGAACCTCAACCACACTGTGGAAAGGATTTTTCAAATAATTTTAACTAACCATAGGGAGTCAAAAAACAGGGGGAGGCTACTATCCATTACATTTATGAGCATAAGCTTACCGGAGAGGTCTACTACTCAGAAATAGCTGACCTTCAGTTTTCTATTTCTTCTGTAATCCATTAGATTCTACAGTTGTATTGTCCTATCACTTTGTTATAAAGAAGGCAAAAATGTGTAATGGCTACAGAAGTAAGAGAAAGTTCCCCTTTTCACCTTTCTAGCAGTGCCTAAATGCACCTCAGGCAAACCAATTGGAACAAATTTATGAAAGCATCTGTATACGAAGTTAAGCATCTTGTGGGATTTCCAAAGGCATCTAGATATTAAATTACCATCTCTGTAAGCATATAAATACCTTTAAAAGTCTGGTCTTTGAGACACTGCAGTTCATTATCTCTCCATCCTTGTAAAAGGTCCTGCACCCCTCGAGGGTGGACATGCAAATTCTTCCAGGAACATTTAATACACAGCTTTAAAAAAAATTCAGCCTACAGCAGGGGTGGAGGCCTGGGAAACGTGTGTGGTACTGCAACCATGCAGTTCCTAACCAACTGATGACCGCTGGGCATCACATGAGTAGCTGCATTAAAAATGTGTATCTGTCTAGAACTGCATAATTTTCTTACTCCTTTGCTCCTCATTTACCATGGATTCAGAATAGACAATACCTACAGCAAAAATCAGCACTCATTTTTATATTTGATTAGCAGTTACATCTTTCCATCTGCTCCATGAAACAGCAGACCTCTAAGTAATCCTGGGATGATTAAATCAAGATGGGTCTCAGCTGCCCCATCATTCTGTGGGGCCTTACAAGGAGGGTAGTCTGACCCCATTGCATTTTGCACAGATACTTCCTCTACAATCAATTCTATGATCAAAAAGACCACCTGAAAATAATTTTTTTTTCATAGCTGAATTTGCCAATAGAAGGCATAAGGTGAATTGTAGGATAAACAAGCTCATACTATAGAAATTTTACCAGCACAGTTAATGTACACACCTAGCCTTCTTACAGCTTTGTAGTAGACATACACTGAACCTGCTAGCTTTAATGTAACCTCTATCAGATTTTACTGGGCTACATCAATTTCAGAACTCAGCCTGTTAACCTGTAATAATCTGTCTCTAAAACATCTCTGTAGATCAAGCGCTGCTTAGTGATTGATCTAAAAGATAAATTGATCTGTAAGATACTAATAATGATATATTTTAAATTTTAGGTTTAAGGAACTACCTGAAAAATTATTTTGAGCTATCTTTTCACACTGGTGCAAGTAAGATTCTTAGTACTTCTGTAACATGCTGTAAGCCTTACATCTAAAACCTCATAAACCTTTGAACTAGGACAGATTCATAAGTGAAGAAAAAAATCCAACCATAGAGTTGCTCCAGACCAATGACTGGTACATCATATGCGCTCCCTTTGCACACAATGGGATCAGATTAAAGTGTTCATTGACACAGGATTAGTCTTTCTTGTGCAGTCTTTTGAGCTGATTTTCATTGTCTTCTAGTGTTTCATTAACACAAAGCACTGCTTGATTGGGATTTCCTCTAACCTTTACACCAGTGCATAGGGTTAAGTCATTACTGGCCTCATATCCAGGTAGAGAAAAGGAAGTATACATTGGACCAATAATCTCCCAGCCCTCTATAGGGGTCTTTATCTCATTTGTGAGAGATGTTAGGATGGAGGGAGTTGGGCAGAATGCCCAGCACTAGCATTAAGAAGGATTTAAGTCACAAATTCCAAATTAAATATTTTTTGTGTTCTCAAGATGCAATATTTTGGGAATAAGCAAATACATGACTCATTGGGCCTTTTATACCTCTGCTGCTCTTCATCAGATTTTTGTATATTAAGGAAGTCTTGTCCTTTCCTAAATATTCTAGTTGAAGTTACAGAGGCTACTACCAACGTGACAGTCATTCATGGAGTGCAAAAAATCCAGGAGGGCTTGTCACTGGGACCACCTCTGCCTTTAGTCCTAGTAACCTTTTTCCAAGTAAATAGTTTATCTCCTTTGGACAACGCCTTGAAAATCATAGCCATGTGATATAACTAAGCCAGCTAAAAATATAAAGCTGCCCTGGAGTTGGAATTATGGAAGCAACTGAAGTGATTAATAGTTATGCCAAACAATTTAATCTAAGAACATGGCTGTAACAGCTAGGGGAGATTAGAGCTTTCCACAGAGTAACACTCATTCAAAGCATCTCTTTTCAGAATATGTCCCCAGTCAAACCTCCAGGTATGCAGAGCTGCCAACAAAAACAGAAGACAGACTTCTTTTCATTTGTAGAAAGGAGAACCCTAGCTGATGAAAAAAGGAGAGGCTTTTGACAAAGAAGAGAGAGTCAGAGACTTGTGCCTAATTATTTTCCTTATGTGAAACACTGACACTAAACTTAAGAGTCTGTCCTTGAAAAGAATAAAATAATTGTGTTTTGGTCTGAAAAATAATCAAACTAAATTATCCAGTCATAAAAATGCATTACCATCTTATGATGGCTGAAACTGGCATTCTTCACAGTTCAGCTTTCACACATGGAGGCGTGCTGGTGAAAACTGAGAGAAGTGTTGAAGTCTCATGGGGAGAGCAGGAAAGACAGCTGCAATACATGCTTTTCCATGGCAAGAGCTCAACCACACGATAGTCTAAACTATGCAGGTTCAATTCATTGTAAGCAGAAGTGTCACTGGATGTGCTAGCAGAAAGCACAAACAAGGACACAAGAAGACAAAATGCAATTATTCCAGGTGGAAGATAGTTCCAGCAAGTGCTTGGGAATCTTGTCCACTAAAAGGTGAGTTAACATGCAACAGCAACATTTAAATTCCACCTCTCTTTTCTTCCAGTACCATGGAGATTCATCATCTTAACAATGAAGCTTCCTGCAAAACTCCATCCACTTCTATCCTTTGGATTACCTATCCCAAACTGCTTAGATGTATTCTTATAAGCCTATATTTTCCCTTATATCTGGCTCTTCTAGTAAAACAAGGTATAAGCTAAATTCTTCACAGATGATACCTCTCAAAAGTCCACTATGCAATAGAGTATACAAAACACAAAGACTTACCTACATAATTCAGCCAGACAAAATTCTACCCATGAAATCTATTTCCCTTTTCACAAGCAGAAAATGCAAAATACTCTGCAAAGCATAATTTTCCTGCCATAAAGAACTACTAGTCCTCCTCTAAATTTAATAATAATTTCACAGCATAAAGGATGGAAGAGGATTTTTTAAAAAAACATTTGCTTGAACATCATAATTTCTACAAGGTCAGAATAACATCAGTTTGTTTTGGTTTTTTTCCTTTCAGAATAGTTTCAGCTGATTTATCCAGTTATTCTCCAGGCTTGTAGATACTCATTGCAATCTATGCTTCAGGAGCTGAAGAACAAACATGACCAGCTCTTCTCAGCATGTCCTGTAAATGCCCATATAAATAGTCTGTGATACACAATACACCACTAAATGCCAGTACTTGCTGACAGTTTTCCACAGTTTGTTTAATTAGTGAACCTTGTAAAAATGAAGTTATAATGGCTTAGAACAATTACATAACTTAAGAAAGAAAAACAGGAAAACCAGAGAGTATCTGATGATGATTATAAACTGCTTAATTTCTGATTTACAATTTGCTTAACTTCTAAAAATTTAAGTGTCAGCTAGAGATGTACAACTCAAAAGAGGTTTTCTTAGGTTTCCTTTGAAGAAGGTGTCAGAAAAGCTCACACACATTTATATTAATGCATGGCATTTTGAAACAGATCTCATACATTAAGCCCTGAAATCATAAACAATACATTTCTATTTCTGATTTTATTTAAAATGTAGCAACTACTGCATATGTTCGTAGTCCACTCAGAAAGTTGTTTTACATTTGGTGGCCAAAGGAAAGCATTAAAAGATAGGAGATATTGCAGTTCTTTTGAAGCTTCACTTTCAGTGAGATAAATAAAAATGTCAATGACAAACGCGATAAGTGGCTACGCTAAATATGTGACTTCAGAGCAAACAGTACGAGGGTCTGCTGGGCAACACATGCAGCTATGGGCACAGCAAGAGAAAGCACATTTCAGCAGGTTACCAAAACATCTGAGGTCATCTCTTATAAAACATTTTCAGTCTCATTTCCATAGGTAATTTGTTCTTGACCTTGAAGCCACAATTTTGTGATGAGACAGCTGCTTGTGACAGAGGACTGTATACCTGAAGGAAAATGTATATTCACTGGGAAGCACAGGCTACTCTGAAACCGACCGTGGTACTAGAGTTTGACTCCATACTGGAACCTGGGCTGGATTTATATTAGTATACTGGATGAAATTTAAATTCAGAATCAAAGACCTCTCATCTGTTATCACATGGGTTATGGTTTATAGAACCCTGCAGCTTCAGTTGAGCATTTCACTCACCTTCACTCTTGAGAATATAGTTCTTTAAGAAAGAGCATGTGAAATGATCAGTGCACAAAGCTCTCTCATAATTCAAGGTTTACATGTGATTTCTGAAGTTTCAAAATCTCTGCCCTGTCCCATGAATAATAATGCCAGCTCCATCCCTGTCAGTTCAACAATTCTTTCAAACAAGCGTAAGCTTGTCCTGACCAAAAGAGAATGTTTTCTGTCATACAGCTCTGAAGAGGGGATGGGACAAGTGTCAATTTCAAAGCTACTCTGTCAGCAGGCAAAAACAATGTTGAGTTCTCCATGAGGCTACTGGAAGGTGGTGAACTCGAGTTATGAACAAACTGACTTTCTACTTTATATTTTTGAACTCTGATAGCAAAATAAGACCTATTACAGTTAGATGCCAAACTGCAGTGTGCAGTACATTGCTCAGTATTAGGCAGGCTACATTTACCTCATATAATCAATATCAGCTCTTCATGGATTACTAACTCTGGTATCTGGAAGTGCATAAGAACTGCACAGGCTAGTAATAACCTAAATTGTGTAGGTACTGAAATCTTTAACAGTTAATTCACACCATTCACATTTAAGCGCTTTACTTAGGCATTTGATGGGTTCCATAGACCTTGTGTACGATTAATGCAAAAACCCTTCCCACAGCAGTATGAATAACCTTTCCTTAACTTTATCAAGCTTAGTAACAGCACAACAATATTTACTCAGAAATTTTAAAAAGAGTTAAAAAGTAATTTAAAAAAACCTATGGGGAAAATTATGAAAGTGAGATAATGCTATCAAGGAAGAGAAAATTAAGAGCAGCAAGATCAAGTCAGTTCAATTTTATAAAATTAAATAGGACTAAGATAAGTTTATCCCAATAACATTTAAAATTTAATTCATTCTAAGTACACAAGGACAGAGAGAAGCACACAGATCACGTCTCAGTGTCTCCAGTTGCAAGTCCAATTTTTGTCAGGCTCACAATTCTGCAATTCTGTAATTACATTTCTGTCCAGCTCTTTCTCCACTCAGTGACTGCAATCCCACCTCGGCTTTTCCTGTGATTTTTTTTTTTTTTTGTTAACACACACATATTTCTAGACAGTCTTTTCAAAGATCATCACATTTGTAGATTGTATTTCAGAGAGGCAATCTCATAAATCTTTTATACTGAAGTAAAATGGCATCCCTCTTTCTACTGAATCCCCTGCATACAGATTCAAGGATCACAATTAGTCTTCCTTGCCAGAGAACAGAATGTTTTCCATTTCTATTCAGATAGTCATGCTGAGATTCATCTGACCAAATGTCAACATTTGGGCTATACTTCTCTTTGACAGAGAAAAAAAGCACTCTCCAGGTGTAATTTGTATTATCCTAAATTAAGGTTCTAAAAACTATCAGATGAGTAAGAGTCAAAGTATGTCCATTTTTCTCTATTTTATCCATAAGGAAAATCTAGAGTAACTAGCTCAGATGCTGACATTTACGCTGTAGCTTGGCTGAGATTTGGTGAAATAAATCATGACTGTAGATCCCCATTTCAGATGCAGAGCACGTGTTCTACCTTTGCAGTGGTGGCACAGAGTATTTCAATAGATCTAATTTACCAAGAAATTACAGTTACTCTGTATCATCTACCTGTCCTCATAGATGTTTATTATTCTTTCAGTCTTTGTCATCCATGAATTTTCCCGGGAATGATTCTGTAATTAATTTCAATTCATTCATGAAAATGTTTGGTACTGCAGGAGTTTCAAGATTGCACTTAAATTTTATAATTACCTTATTTTGATTTTGATTGATAATAAATTAATTTCTCCTGTTTTGTCCTGACCACAATTTCTGAAGGATCTCCTTGCCCTTATCTCAACTTCTGAAATTTTCATCGTATTTCCTCTCCCTTAGAGATGGCTGCAAAATTCTCTTACAAGCTGCACAGGTTACAAATGGAAATTAAAATTTACTTGTCCTATTTATTGACTCATAAAATGTAAAGGATGGGAGAAAGAGAGGAAATGTAAAGGAAACTATTTGCAGTCTAGCATCAGAAATAGGGCCTTATGCCAGACCACCCAAAAATTCTTGGCACATTTGTAATTCCATTGCCATTTCTAGCATCATTCCAAAAAAAAATCCCCTGTGGGTAATTTGGTTACCTGAGGAAGAATNTTGTCCTATTTATTGACTCATAAAATGTAAAGGATGGGAGAAAGAGAGGAAATGTAAAGGAAACTATTTGCAGTCTAGCATCAGAGAAATAGGGCCTTATGCCAGACCACCCAAAAATTCTTGGCACATTTGTAATTCCATTGCCATTTCTAGCATCATTCCAAAAAAAATCCCCTGTGGGTAATTTGGTTACCTGAGGAAGAATACGGTTCAAACTAATCCCTAGCAACTGTGAGGCTGGTATTGCAGATTGTCTTAGGCATTACTCATTTGTAAGGCAATCTCTAATCCTATCTTGCCAAATAAACTGACAACTGTAAAGCAAATCTGCTTCGTTCCTTAATTCTCCAACCTGTGGGAACATAGAATGCCACTGAGGAAATTTAGTGGCTGACAATAAATATGTAGGTCCAAACCCCTCAGAATACTTAGGCATTCACAATACATAATCCAATCCATATTTATCAGTGCATTGAAATATGTACTGAAATTTATATGCATGTGTAAATCCCATTAAAGTGAATAGTTACGTGAATGACTAAATATTCACTAAGTAGAGGTGTAGCTATTTCTGTACCAAAGTTCAATTTATGCCTCAGAGTTTTAAGAATTTGTGCCTATTGAATTGTTGGTTCTTACTGAAGATATACTGACAAAGTTAGATATTTATTTTGAACATTAGTATCAAAATTATTTAATATGTAGATGCATGATATATCACATAATAAAACATATATATTGTAAATATGTTTTTAATGCATATTTGCAATGTAAAATTACAATATTTCCTACAGTAGGTGTTTTCTAAATGAATGAGTATCACATAGAGGGAGTTAGGGTTTAGGAAAGCACATGAAACATGGTTAAGATCATACACAATTGGTCAATCTACTCTATACCATAAAATATTCCAAAATGACAGTGGTAATTCCTAGAGTGCAGACAGAAAGTGACTGCCTAACTCACTAGCATGTGTTCGAATATTCAGTGTCAATGTTCAATTCTACTCTGATCAGCCTCCAAGTTAAAGAACTTGGAGAAAAGCCATAAATAAACAAAAAGAATTCATTTTCTAGAACTGCAGCACTTAAGAGAGCATGGTATATGTAGGTTTCTCTCTAGAATTTTGCCAACAAATTTGATTGTGCTGATAGTTAACTATCAGCAAGTTACACAAGATCTTCCAGTCTTTAAAGAAAGCAACTAGATACACTTCATAAGGCAAACTATTACTTGAAACAAACTATTTCCAGTACCTTTCTACTACTCTATTATTCTGATACAATCATATGATCATTTCAGGCACAGAAAAAACTCCATGAAAATGGCCACAACCCAGAGAGAAAAGAACATACTGTAAAATGTCAAAATGTCATGGCAGCTATTATAAATTCTTTGAATATTTATCAAGGCCTTCATCTGCTGTTTGAACAGCTGTCATGAAGTTGGCTCCTGTTGACTGCCATTGTTACAATTTTTTATGTGACTCAGCAATCAATGGTGATTGGCCAAGGTGACTCAAAGCAGGTAGCTTAAATCACAAAATATGTACTGGAAATTAGACCTCCTGACTAACACATATGCAACTGTTTATGGAAACTGATGGAACAATATCACTTGGTGATACAAAACCCATACTGGATTTCCAATTTTCCAGTAAAGTTCATGGTACCAGTAACACATCTCTGTTTCCTGAGAACTCCCCACTAGGTACTTCACTCATCTCTTAAAAAACATAATTCTCCTAAAATCTTGTCCCCAGTCAGACAGATGTGTGTCAACCTTCTAAAGAGCAAGTGATCTCAAAACCTTCTTTTTAACATTTCTTATGCAGGTGAGGGTTTGGGATAGGGGAGAAGGAACTGGCTTTGTGTGGATCCCCATCACATTAAGCACAATATAACAGTAATCAGCTTACTGCATCTTTCTCCTCTATACAAAATGTGCATAGATTAAAAACTACCATATTACTAGGCAGTAGCTATCATCATATCAAAAGTTTTCAAAGCTCAGAAGATGCATGAGAATGAGGCAAACTTGCTATAAAGTTATGCACAGTAAATATTTTGAGAGTAAAATTTAGTATCCTAGATACTAAAGTACAGAAACCTTATATACAGCACTAGTCAGCACTAGGACAAGGACTCATGACTTATTTTTTCTAAAGCATTATGATGCAATAATATGTTTTTCTTAATCACTGTGGTGAGGCAAATTTTGGGCAGAGTTTTGATACACTGTTTTACCGCACTCTCCAATTCAAATCACTGTTTGCAGTGCAATCAATAGCTTTCATACAATTCACTTGTGGAAAATAGCAGGACATCCTGCAATGGGTCAACAAATTACACAGTCCTCTCTGTAACTCACACAACTATAGTAAATTCAGTCTTCTCAAGCCTGCTGCCTTTTAAACAACAGTTCCTATTCATGCCTAAAAATAAAGCTCACAAATGCAAAGTTTGTAAATGCAGTTTTAATTACTGCACTGTTGTGATATTAAATTATTAACACATAGCTTACAATAGCAATTTCTCAGTCCAAAGTATTCAGTCTGCAGTTTTACAGTTTCAAAAGTTACAGACTTTCTTGCTATTTAGATGAGCTTATTCTTTAATAAGCTTCAAGGACTGGAACTGATTTAGGCACCAAGAGCCTGATTTCGTCTTTCTTAAGCTATGGCTCTAGGAATTCAGACAAAGCCCCAAAATTTGAAGAATTATGCTGTCAAAAATAAATTAGAATGAAGTCATAATATCTGATGACTTTGTCAGAGGATCCTAAATCAATCAATAAATCAGAGTTTGAAAAATAAGATCAAAACAAACATTTGGCTTGTGAAAAGACTCTAAAAGTTTAGAGGCAAATGACAGCAAAGCCATCTTTCTTCATTTAAATAAGAAGAGCATAGTGAAAGATCCACTTCCACAAAAGTATGAGTCTTTGTAGTACGTTTCATTTCATACTGAGATATTCTGAAAAACAGTTCATGTTACTTGTTAATGTTATTTACATAATTGTCATTGCTGTATCTATTTTATAGAGGGAAATAAGAAACAGAGCTGTACATGACGTACCAAAGATCACAAAAGAAATAGCTGCAAAAGTAACAGCCACTGAAGTGTGCTGTGCATGTTATACAGTGCTCACTAAAAAGGCATAATTTCTTTTAAATTGTCTGGATCATACTTGTACCCATGTACATACATACATGCTTACAATATAGCTTTACCCTTTAAAGACTCTTTTTTTTCTGCATGATACATGTCTACTTCAACACAGACAGTAACTGCCAGATCACAGAATACACGTGCAAGAAGACAGGTTTAGGAGACTGCTTAATGAGAGAGATTACCAGATTAAAATCTGGATTACGAGATTTTTTTCCCAGGTTTTTTGAACGCGTTCTCGATGCATATATAGTAAACTGATGCTTTTACTCGAGGGCCCACTGTGCACAGGTCTGCTTAACAAAAACACTTATTATTCCTTTCAGTAGAATTAACAAATAACTCTGACAACAGACAAAGCAATGAAGCTGATCTTTTGCTTTATCAAGCACAGGAGCAGTAATTAGTTCTAATGACCATCCCAAGGAAGCCTGATGTCGGAAAAAGTGAAACACTGCCAGCTGGGTACATAAACATCCACTATAGCCTAAAACATGAGAGCAAAGTAATGAGAGAAGATTCCCTTCCCTTGGCAAAAAACTGTTTCTGCTTAAACATCTACCAAAAGATGTACTCTTAGATTTTCTCCTTTACTCAAGATTTCCTCTTAGAAGTCTGGGTCTGAAAAGGATGAGATTTAGCTTTCCTGACATGGGCAGAAAGATAGACTCCTGGGAGAACACCATTCTCCAGCTCCTATGGCAGCTTGAAATACAAAATGGTTGGACCAAATTGATGCAGGTTTCCCTGTTACAGATCCTCTGGACAAAGTAAGTAGTCATGGAAAAATCATCTCAGTCCATTTGAAATAGTCTGACACTGCCTGACACTGTCTGTGGGACAGTCCTTTGACAGAAAAATATTACGATGCTGAAAGATGGAAGAAGTTTCAGAAGTCATGTAAAAAATTACAAGAAGTTGAAGAGAGACATTTTTGCTAATAAACAAGAGAGCTCAGAAATTAGAATTGCTTGTCTTAGTTCTTACTGTCATTTTTGGCATTAGGAGAAAGAAAATAAAAGCCCTCTCTCCTTGGCTGTTTGGAAATACATCCCAAGAGGATAAGATCCTCTGAAAGGGAACAGAAGTGTGTTAGATTGACTGCTGGATTTCAGGAACCGATCCAGAGTTTATGTCACTAACAAATGTCTTGCCAGAAGGAAGGAGCTGTTAATCAGCAAACCACCTATAAAAAGAATCAGCATTGTGTCCCACTGGGCTGCTAATTACTGCCACTGGCTTTTGTAGGCATCGGTTATACTAATGTTGGGCTGAAAGGGAAGGTGGAGGAAACATGATTGAGTTCTGTCTTGGCTTCCTTTTGCAGTTTGCTTCAAAGGCAGTTCTAGTGGCAAAACAGTAACAAGAACATGAGGAACAGACAGATGATTTCTAAAATAAATTATTGCAAACCTTGTCTTTTGACAGGAAATGGATTAAACCAACATTTTATTGAAATAGTCATAGTCATCTAGGTTGGAAGGGACCTTTCAGATCATCAAGTCCAACCATCATCCCAACTCTTGCAAGCTTCATACCTAGACAGGGACTTGAAACCTTGACCCTCGAAATAAATCCCCAAGCCCTTTTTTTTTTTAAACACACCCTTAGTATCTTAACTAGAGATATAGATATTCCTACTTTTTGCTTTGATCAAGGAGTTTTAGGTTCACTTAGGTGTATGAACAGATTTGTTTTCAAGAATCATATTTAATCCTTGCTTCTCGGACTTCATTGTTTGAATGAGTATGGAGATCCCATCTTCCATAATTGTACTTGGTAAACTTAGTGAGAACATAAAGGCCCAAAAATAAATAAATATTGGGAAAACTGGGACATAAACTTCTGGAATTTGACAATTCAGCAATTAAAAAAGGCACTTCTTAACCACTTAATTTTATATTTGCTGCATCCTAAATATATGCCCCCGGAGGGAAGGATGACATTTTTGTACTAACAGTACAGTGATCTTAAATGAAGCCTTTACATGATAATTCAAAACAATAGTCCATAATAATATACTTCATCTAACAATGGCTCTGTGATTTAAGCACATGTTCTTCAATGGCATTCAACCTCCAAGAGGCAAATTAACCACAGACGTATGCTCTAGCAACAAATTTGATTAACTTATTTAAAGGACAATTTAGATTTGATGAAATTCCTGAACTACAGCTGTGTTGTCTCCTAGGATAGGAATAGAATGTCAAAACTTCTAGTAGGTTCAGGAGCTTATTCAGTGTTTTTTAATAAAAGAGCCGGTAGATGTATGGAAGTGCTATATCAGCTAAAGAATTGCAGGTGACCTTTTTAGGTAGATGTAGATGGCTTGGCTGCTATTCAGGGGACCTAATTTTCAGAGTCCTCAAGTCAGAAACTGGAATTGTAATGCTCTATATCAAAGCTCAGTTTGCAATATAAGCAAGTACTAAAGCAAAGCAATAAGTTGATTAAAGTAATATCATACTTAGTGGCATTATGTAACTATTAGCTTTGGCAACTATGAAATAATGGCCAAATATAAAACTTACTCTGATTCAAACCCACTGCTTTTGACCTTGTAATAAATAAAAGCATTCCTAAAACCAAGCTAGACTAAGATATTAAATCCTGGCTCCAAAGGAGAAAGACAGCCAATAACAAAATTATTCTATAAGCATATATCTCCCTAAAATCCTTGTCTGAAAATGCAGAACATGAACAATGGCCTGGCTCATGACTGTGGAAAAACTGTTCTCCATTTAAGATGTTTGTCATCAATGTAATCCCATCTTTAATTATAACTAACGCACAGAGGCTTTATGTGCTGCACTGGTAGCACATTGCCCAAGAGTTCGGCTTTTTGGAAGGTACACATTTCCTAATTACAATGGAGACTGATCTTCAAACAGAGCAAAAAGCAATGGATAAAGCTGTCAAAGATATAATAAACTGAAGACATTACAGTAGCAGTAACTTAGAGTACTGACAGCCAGGAAATATTCTATGAGTGACTTCTAGAAAACTATAAGGTTTCTTTCCTCCTTCAGTTACTGGGGTTTTTTTCAACTTAGGCCAAAATCTATTAAAAGTATTGGTTAGATTTGAAGCTTGCACCATTTAGTTTGCCTTGACTTAAAGTTTTACAGTAAATTGTGTGCATCAAAGGAGTTATTTCTCTGCTTTCCCTAGTCACTAGTATGTGCTCAGTAGCTTGCATGCTGACTAAGCAAGAGAGGAACTTGTGAATTACAAGAAACTACAATGTCTTTAAGTGTTCCTTAGGAAAGGATTCTAGCATTTTGCTGAGATGATTACAACTGAAAAAAATCCCCAACACCTAACACCTTACTTGAAGTCCTAAAGCCAAACTGGAATTGTATAAGACATACAAAATAAAGACTTATTATATGGATCACTGTTGACTAATCCAAACAACGTATTTACAAAGTGATGTTGTAATCTAGGAATTTACTGCTAGATGACTGTGTTTGTTGAATCGGTGTTGAATCAGCTGCACTTGATGATCCCCAGCGCTGCAGCAGTTTGCCCTGTAATAGTTTTCCAAGATTTCTTAGAAATGCATCTCAGCACAAGGGGTATTTCGGCAGAAACATTACTGAATAATTTTGCCAATGGATGACTTTTAAGCACCTAAATATTCTCCAACTGAAAATCACAGAATTTCCAAAAACTTTACTTCCACTGTAGCTGCAGTGTTACATGCCTCTCAGCTTACCAACAGTGTCTGAAATTGATAGAAAAAAAAAGTCAAAAACTATGTTTCTATGTTAGCCATGTAATTAGTTGTATTTATAAAATCTCTATCACAGAGAAATGAAATGCAGCCTAAAAAGACTGATGCAGATGATATCTAATTATCCTAGTTTGAAGTTGAGGATAAAAATGTCTCCTTCACAAACTCCAACAGACAAAGCTGACTTGAGGTTCCTAGCCCCTACAGATCACTTCGTTTGATAATGAGGAGACTTCAGAATTCCAGAATGCAGTCACAAAGAGCTTTCCAAACATTTTGCAATATCATCCCCACAAGGAATTTTGACAATGGGCAAAAAAGACCTATAGAAGATGAACTCAAATCACAGAGTTCTCAACTAGAGACTATTGTTCTCAACAATACATGCACATACAATTTCAAAACAGTATTTTTGTATGTTGACTCTTACAATGAAGCACAGCCTGTGAATCTTGTTGCTTAGAACATTCCATATGCTGAATGGCCTCTACACTACTTGTCTGTACTATCAAAACCTGTTAAGCAATCTGCAAAGACTCTAAAGCTTGATAATTTTTCTTAAGTGTTACTACATCAGGTAGGGATACCATTTTCCAAAGTAATCTAAGATTTGATGGCTCATGAGTTAGAACCTTTAACGTAAAGAAAAATAGAAGTCATACTTTCACTGCCCTCAAGTAGCATTGCAGCTATCTTTATGAGGCACAGAATGCCAACAACTTTTGCACATGGACAGGAAGTAATTTAGCATTATGTCATAAGTCTGAAACTTTTATGTGTTCCCATTTTTGAACCACTTAATGATGAATCAAAGGATGCATTTTGTATGCAATGAGTGCACTGCTCCTGCCATTTCTAATATACTAGGAAGATACTTAGCTACGACATGTGACTCACCCAAAACTGGTATTTGTCAAAATAAGAACAAGTGTACATATAACTAGAGAGATAAAAAGGCATAAACTGCTACGAAGCCAGACTCATTTTGCATATTCCATTTGAACTCTCATCAGGCTTGCAGCCAAGATTACCCTGGCAAGAATGTATAAATATGAAGCAGCACAGAATATAAATAAACCATGCTATGTTTAAGCTTAGTAAAATGTTACAATGAACAAAATTTTATCTACTGTGACTACTGACCTGCTACTCCAAGAACTTGTGAAAGAGAGCATAAAAACTACAAGCAGTCATCCAAGAAGGTTCACCCTTCTCTCTAACTGCTGAATATGTCTGGCAGTTCTCAAATATTATCAACGCAGGTGTTTGTCAGAATTATCTAGCATTATTATGAGGATAAGCACTCCCTTCCTGTAGCATCAGACAAGTAGTTTCAACTAAATTTCCAATATTATTCTTTCAAATAAAAAAAAATAATCCTTTCAGCTTAATAAATCTCACATCCAGAATCTCAAATTATCTCAAGATTATCTGAACCGCATCTTGGAACTGAAAATGGTTCCTAGCTTAAATAAACAATGCATGCTTTAGTAAGAAATTATTCTTTATCATGTTGTCAACATTCGCTGCTTTTCATTCCTTCACTGTTATCCTTCATAGCAACATAAACAGCACTGAGGTCAGCAGTCATTTGCTTCTCTATTCTGGCCACTCAGTCAGTAGCAAAAGATAAGTATTACATAAAGGAAGCTGGTGACAGGCCTGTTTCATTGGCAAGGAATTTCTTCACCCAACCTACCTTTTCTTGATTTTGGCACAGAAGACAGTCACATTCAAAGCAATACTGGCGCATCAGCTGCTTTTGGCGTTCGCTGGTGGGTATCAGTGATTCAATATAGCTGATGGTGAGCTGTGTGCAGTACATACAAATCCAGAGTTAGCATATTTTTAAAAACCTTACTTGGTGTATGTATAGCTAAGGTAACACTTTTGGATACAACATTTTACAGCATAAAATAAAATTTCATCTTAGCAAATTATGCTCCAGAAGAAATTTTCACGTTTTCAAAGGGCAAAAAAAGACCAAAAATAGATTCCATGGAGGAACACTTTTTGACATTTCCAGTCCCTTATTGTTTGAAATTATTATTTTCCTCTCCTTCCCCCACCCCCATCCCAATTATCACTATTGCAAATTTTCCTCCTAATTTGGAATCATTTAAAAAAAAAGAGAAGAGAAAGAGAGAGGGAAAAGAAGATCAGGATCTGAATTGCAGACAGAAAATGAAATTTTATGGACATATCTCTAAAGCTTAAGTGTATATTTACCACTAGAGTTATCCAACATTTGTTTCCAAAATTTCTGTCTCATGGAAGTTCCTACTTTCTTGCAAATATATGTTTGAGTTGGAGCAAAGCTCCTCTTAGGTCATACTAATCTCCAGCACATCTTTGTTGTTTCCTTTGTGACCAAGAAAACAAAAGCACTGTGGTCCAAGTTGTTGAAACTATTGACAAGAAAATTTATTAAAATTATAAAAGAAAATCTTATATTTGTGCCATGTTCAACTCCTCATGCTGCACAGAGTGAATCAGAAGTCTGTTGTTTGTTTGCTTTTATGCCTGCCAGGAGGAATTTATAAAGCTAATCATCGGCAGAGTTAGTTCTTCAAATGTTGAAAGTGCACAGGCACAAACTAATGATAAGGGAAATAATATAATTAAATAACAGCCCAGCTCAGACTATCATTCAGTCCTACATGCTATTGAGTGATTACACTACATGCCCAACACACTCTGAAACACTCCAGAGGTCAGAGCTAAAAAAAATTACATCACATTATTTCATCCTGAGCCTAGACACTTCAACTAATTGGGAAAATTTTCTCATGGTTCTTAGCTAAATCATGAGAGTCCACTCAGAGAAATTACAGGAAAACCTCACCAATTTACAGTAACAACTATGAAACCCATTATCAGAACCCGTATTTTGCAAATTAGTGAGCATTCTAATTAAACAGGCAATTAACAAGCAACTAAAACAATGTTTGCATTTAAAAAAAATATTATTACAGTGCAATTTGGTTACATATTGAAGAAGAACTGTATTAAATGAAGATTACTGAAATGGTAAAGTCAAGCATTTAAAATTATCATCAGCAGAAAGCCTGCCAAAAAAAAAAATCTCATAGTAGAATATTAATAGAATAATTAATGAAAGAGACAAATTAAAGTTGTAAAGTTGTACAGGTAGCCAAAAGTTAGAAATTAGAAAGTGTGAGAACCTTGTTTGCTTGTGCATTCTATATAATGTTGCTCTGTCCCAGCTTTTGCACATCTGAGCCAAGAGAGGATTAGTTTTACCACTGTTGGTTTAGAGCAGAGCAGTCTGAGCCATGTTTACACAGGAGCTATAGGTTTCCCACTGAATTTTGTGATTAATGGATGGAAATAATTTTGCCTCTTTGTTTTCTACTTTTTTATCCCAAGCTCTCCAGTCTGATGCTCTTATTCTCTCTGTTCTCTGACCCTGACACAGAAATAATTTTCCAGTTTCACTCTCCACACTTAGTTATTTAAACCTGGTGTCCACCTCTCAGTTTCACCTCATTGCATGCGCATTCTGGGTACAATGGGCTGATTCCTCTACACTGCCAGTCCCACATCTGCTCTTCTCAGATGCCTTCCTTGTGTGTCTTTTCTTACACCTTTTTCCTATATTTGATCACCAACACTCTTTCTCTGTCAAAGTAACAGTCCCTGTGGCCCTACTCTGGCTTCTCAACTATCTTCAGAGATCCCATGAACTTTGTCCTCATTAATTTCCCCAACTGGTTCTGCTCCGGTTCCTGGTGTGGTAAGAAACATATGACACCCTTCCTTCCCATAAAGCAGTTTCCAGTCCATCTGGAGTCCTAACTGCCCCCTTCCTCCATTCCAAATCAAAATTTCCACTCCAATATCAAGTCTTTGATATTCATATCAACTGGAAACTCACAAGTGTTTTCTGGAAAATCATTCCACACACTGGACTCTCTTATCCTCTGAGTAAATGTCAATGGTTCTGACCCATGTCCTGTTGGGCTTTAGGTTCAGGTGGCATTCTTCAGTAAAAGGGATTTGACAAGTTTAGGCATCGCACAAGACTGTAGGAATCTTCTTGGGAAAAATCACTCAAGTGAGATTAGTCTACTCTTTGCCAAAATTCTTTAAGACAATAGTTTGAACCCTATCATTTCTGTAGAACTTATCATTAGGCATTAGTTCAGTTATATGACCACAAAACAAACCCATGGCCAACATTAAATACACTTCATCTGTCTTCAGTTTACAGGCTTCATCTCTTTCTCTCTTCATTTTGGCTTCTTTTTTTTTTTTTTAAATATTTCGTTTACATTTCAGAAACCTTGGAAATAGGACCACGTTTGAAACCAATTATTTATTTTTCAGAGCTTACCAAACAGTTGTGGATATGAAAAGTCAGGCAATAAAATGCTCTGGATTACGTAGAAAGAGAAGAAGAGGCTTCATCACATCAAACTACCTCCATTTAATCTTTTAACAGCCTGAGATTTTGCTTGCTGTCAGAGGCTCTAATCTGAATTCCCACTTCTGCCAGCAGAAATCCATAAGTGAAAAAAATATTTGTAGCTGGCAGACTGAGTGAGAAAATGTAATTACAATATTTAGAAACATAATCAACCTAATGGTGACGATGTCTACACTAAAAATTTAATCATTTAAAAATAAAAATTCTGTATTTCAGCTTCTCACTTGCACTTGTTTTAATTTTGGATCCTTTCATTACATACAAGGCTCATTTAACTTGTACATATTTAGGAAATATGCCCATTTATCAATGGTTGCCTTAATGGTATTTGCATGGGGGATGTATGGCACTAATTAAAACATTATTTCAGCTGACCAAAGCTTGCCTCTCTATTACATCGCTTATAAAAGAATTCAGTAAACCTTTTCCTACCAGTGAGAGAATATATATTAAATAACATCTATGAAGGCAGATAATTATTTAGCAGCCATGAGACTTATTGACTCTCAAGACCTCCTTGAAAATGCAGCACTGTCTGAACCCTGCTTCTTGCTCTGACACAGAATTTCTTTAACTATGGGTATGGCACTTAGTTTCTCATGTTCCTTATCTGCCAGATGAAGTGGATACTATTTTACAGTACAGACGTACTACAGTGGAATTAATTTATGTTTTTTACAACAAGCTGTAAGCTACAAAATTTCTAGACAAAGGCTTCTGTAGAAATTTTAAATCAATTCTTTCATTGCAAGCAGGGGAAAAAAACAAGACTTTTTGTAGTCATTGGTCTCAAAGTCTTTTCTACTGTCTGAAATACATTTTGGCCTTTAGATTTGAACAAATTTCAAAGCCCAAACCAAAATTAAATTAATAAACACTGAACACCACATGTCCTCCTGTCAAAAACATGTAAAGCCAAAAATTCAGTCCAGATATGAGTCTAAAACTGAACTGAAACAAATTCCATCAGGACATAAAACCTTTCTGAAGTTCTCAAAATCCTGCATGCTTTTCTTTATTGACTTGATAAACATTGCTTTGTATAGCATGAGAACTCTGAAGTGTGGTTGGGGCATAGGTGTTATTCCTGAACAAATCAACATCACACTGCAGCATCTACAGCCACTTTAACAATATCTCTTCTCCTCACTTACAACCCAAATAATCTCTACTGGTGCTTCTCTCTTTATATATAGAGAGATAACCACAACTGCCAGACTCTATAATCACTCCCTGCGATTACAGGTGGTCAGCTACTCACAATTCCCAAGTGAATTGTTGTAGTTTATTCTGAGAGAAAGCACTACAAATGCAGAAAAATAGATTCACTTCTCATTGGCCTAGTGAACACATTATATTGCAGTGGTTGATATTTTCCTGGCATGCATCCAGAAGTCCTATCAAATTTCTCCCTGTATAGATAATAAAGCCATAGCCCTCCCTTACTAATCTGAGCATGACTTGCTACTTAGCTTCTCATTACTAATAAATCTTAGTGTTATTTCAATTTCTATTAATTATTACACAGGGACTCTCTTTCTGACTATATCTAGTTTAAGTCTGAACAGGATAAGGCAAATTTTCTCCTGCCTATAATTGGACTTTTCTTGTTGCCTCATGACTTAAACAACGCTCGTCTTACCATTTCAGAGCACCAGATTTATTCAGAAAATCCAATCAGATTCCCCTCAAATATGCATTTTCTCTCCCATTAGCTCACATCACGAGCTTGGTAATATAAATAGAATCCCAGCTCATAACATTAATGTAACTTCATGTATACAGGTGTGTGAATTCAATATATGGCCATTAAGAAAACTGAGCTCACTCTGCCACAGGCAAGAAGTTAGTGTGGAAAGAAGTTATACCAAAGCTACCATGCAGAGCGCTTAATGAAAAGTGGTAGCAGTTGTCTAAGAGGAAAAGTAATTGGGTGTTGAAAATAAAATTTAACTGCTGATTTGTACTTACCTTAGTAATTTCTACTAATAATTTTCTTTTCCTTCCTCTTCCCATAACAGATCTAAACTAATACACACATTGTATCTTTACTTTCTCTTTTATACCCATTTTCTACCTTAGATAAATGATTATTTATAGAAGCACACGCCAAGACTTATTTCCAAGTAAGTTAAGAGGGTATCCACTTTAATGTAGAAAATATACATCACAAAGACACAGAACGTGTTAGATTGGAAGTTCATTTAAAGGCCTTCTAGTCCAACACACCTAAGTGGGGACATCTTACACTAGATCAGGTCATTCAGAGCCTCATCCAATCTGGACTTGAATGTCTCCAAGGATGGGGCCTTCACCTGCCTCTCCAGGAAACATGCTCCAGTGTTTCACCACCCTCACTATGAAGAACCTCTTCCTAATATCTAATTTAAACCTACCCTGCTCTGGTTTAAAACTTTGCCTCTTATCATGTTGCTACTGAAAACAGTCCCTCCTCAGCTTTCTTGTACGTCCCCACCAGGTACTCGATGGCTATTATAAAGTCTCCTGCAAACTATTTTTCTCCAGGCTGAACAGCCTCTACTGTCTGAGCATGTCTTCCCAGGAGAGGTGCTCCAGCTCTTTGATAATTTTTGTGGCACTTCTCTCAACCAAAAGGTCCATGCCCTTGTACTGAGGGCTCCAGAGCTGGACACCGTTCTCTAGGTGGGGATCTCATGACAGCAGAGTAGAAGGGGAGAATCGCCTCTATTGATTTGTTTGGCATGTTTCTTTTGATCCAGCCCAGGATGAAATTGGCCTTCTGGGCTGGGAGTGAACACTGTTGGCTCACATACAGCTTTTTGCCCACCAGTACCCCGAAGTCTTTTTCCGCAGTGCTGCTCTCAATATATATATGCATAAGTATATAAAAGCTTACATGCTCATAAAGGCAAGTTTTCCTTTAAGTACCAAAACCAGAAGCAATAGTTGCAACAAAGAAACCAGAAATTGAGCACTTTTAAATTCTGTTGTACTGCCTCCTTGAAGGCAGTTGTTAGAAAATAAAACATGCCTACATAAGGTTCAGTCATTTTAAGCCCATATCCATACAAGTGCCAAAATCACTGCCAACTGGTCATAGTGTCCCTGCTTTATAACTAAGATTTATTACCTGATTGCCTTACAAATAACTTGTAACTTATACTGTATTTATTTCACCACTGACTTTAACCTAGATATTTCTGTGGGTTTCAGACCACAAATACTAGGTCTAAAATCTGCGTGACAGCTTCACAGCTGTAACACAGTCTGCATGGTGGTCATGCCTCCAAGGGAATTCTACTTCCTTTTCAACTCCAGAACCATCCAGGACCACTTAAGGCCTCTAAAAGCTGTTTGTTACAAAGAATTGCTTCATGGAATTTATCTGGAAAAATCACTGAATGTAAAAGAAAATAGCTTCAGAATTCAGAACTCTAATAATTAACCAAAAGCACCCAGTATATTAAAATATACTGCATTTTAAAATAACTCATCTTGATGAATTGGGAAGCCAAGACAAAAGTTATGGTATATGGATGTAGTGCAAAATAAGTGTGTATAACTAGACTTTAAGAATGCCAAACAGAATGATGTCTATACTTACTACCTCCAGAATAGGATGTTGCATCCTAAAAGAGTTCTTTTTCCAAAGTATTTCAGTTGGTTCTCTACAACGTTTTACCAAAAACAGTATTCTACTTATTTTGATAGACTATCTTAGAGAAAGGATACATTAAAAGAAGAAACACCTCATTGGGAGAAAAAGAGATACTCCTTCTAAATTCAGATACATAGGCCCTTAATCTTCCCAGAGTCTGAATTTCAGGCATGAACTGTATTCACATAAGGTCATGATTTTGACCTGACACAGGTCACTGGTAATTGTAAAGGTACACATACACATACACCCACACACACATATATATATATGCCTTCGCAGGCCTTATGAGGCAAATTCAATATTGCATTGCTACAAAAAGTGTTTACTTTGAAAGGCTTACTTAGCCACAAATTATTATTTTCAAAACAATACAAATACTATCACAAAAACAAAGCTGAGAATACCTTAGATCAAATAATAAATCTCTTGAAAGGAATATTTTGAAGTCTTTTCTAGTGTGATGAACAAGAAAACAAACTTGTCTTGCTACTTTCACTGCCAATGAAAGTTTTCATACAACAGTCTAGTTGTAGCCTGACAAATGTTTTTTGTTGCAATGACTTAGTGAATGCTGCATTCCACCCAAAAATATTCTAAGTGTTTCCAGCAGGCTAAAGACATTCAAATACAAACAAAATGAAGTGCCTGGAGGAGGAAAGAAGGAACAAGAATTTATCAAGACTGCTATTGATTTATGAGAAGTAATGATTATGGGGCCCAGGCAGTGTGAAGAGATGATTCTATTTATCATTTCAACCCCCTCCCCCCACCCCCGAAAGCTGTGTGCTAGAAAGTGGCATCAATATATCATCAAAATATTAAGCTGGTGGCCCTGCAGCCTGGAATTTATTTCAGGAGATGCCAATGTTTCAGGTGTCTGTGATGGAAGGGAGGACAAGTTAATTACCTCTTCACCAATCTGGATTTCTCGGACAGAGCGAAGTAAAAGCTGGTATCCTTCAAAAATGATCACGCAGTTTGGGTCACAGCTGTGGTTCAATAAAGACATGCTGCAAGGGGTGGTAGAGAGGAAGAAAGGGAAAGAACTTTACAGAGAAACATCAATTGCCATTCACCTTTAATATTTTATAAGTAGAGAACATAAGTGCTTGATACTCCAGGTGTAATCAAGTTATGAAACCAATAAAATCCTGGTAAATCAGTGCTCATAGTTGAGAGGGAAATTAATGTTTAAAAGATTTATAGTCATTGTTAATAGTGGCCATTCCTCTTCACACATTTCTGCCTTCCATGCACTCAGGGCAGGGGGGAGTTGATGGCCTCCAAGTGACTCTCACAAGAGGTCTGACTCAGGGCAGTGAGCAAAGCAGGCAGGTGCAACCAGGTTACTTTTCATCAAAAAAGCTTAGTAGCTTGGGACTTTACTTCAGAGTACTTAACCTTATTGGTTACCCTGACCATCAATGGAATCTCAGCTAAAGGGTCGAGCGAGCAGCCCATATTTTGCATCAGGAAGAAAATGGGTTATACTATATCCCAAAACCAAAGCAGTTGGTATACAGAGTTGAAAGAAGAGATACAGCCATTACTTCTGATTGATGCGTGCTTTGGTTCAGCCTTTATTCCTGTAGCATGTGACAGCTAAAACAGCAGAGCTCACTGGAGAATTGCAGCCATCCCCAAAAGACAAACACACAGGTGTATCTCCTGACACAGATTCTTTTCCCTATTTTTTGAAAGAGGCTGTTAATAATAACATTAACAACTTCCACTATATACTTTTGAGTCCCATGTTTTATTAGCTGAGAAGCAACTGAATTTATTAGATCAACAGTCCCATGGAAGATGCAGGGCTGACAGTGTACTTCCCTATGTGAATGACCCATTGAAAGAATAAATTTGGCATCGTTAGGCTGGAAGAAGAATTGTTTGTTTATCCAGCTCCTCGCTGTCTGAAATTGCTTTCCTTGTCTGCCTTATTCAGCACCTCAAAAACCCAGATTGTTTTTGTCAGAGGATGTTGCTGTGGATCAAAGTCCTCCAGGAAACTCTTAAAGAAGCTAATTCATCTGGAAGCATACATATTCATCTAGAATGACATTTGCCTACAATTCAGGAATCATGATTAGAAGTTTGCAGCATTCCCAGATCAGAATGATTTACTACAGCAAAACTCAAACTGCTCTGAACTGTACTATGAAACTGAATCAGTGTTCTGCACTTACCATACCACTAAATCACATGTCCTTTTAACAGCCTTTCCCTTATCTTTACCACAAGTCAGGCCTCGAGATATTGTCTTTAGTGAAATCCTACACATGTGATATTAGTAAGAAAAGAAACAGTGACAGGCCTCATAGAATTAACAAAAATTTGAGACAGTAAAAATACTGTTTCAAACTATGAACACTTATTTTCCACATTATTAATTACAGCTAACTAATTCTGTGAAAGCAAAACCTTCCCTGGTAGGTACCTCTTACCTAATACAAATAAGAAATAATAAGAAGAAATGAAACCATTAACATCCATCTTTCAGGGAGTGTATCTTTTCACCTTACTGGTTTCTTAGTTATGGTTATAACTTAGTTATAGTTATTTACTAATAAATGTGTTCAATCTTTTTCTTTCAATTGCCATTTCAGAAGGCTCTCAGCTGCAAAATATCTGTATTCTAAAGCAAAACTGAACAGGTTTCCTTTTAGTAGTTCTGGTCACACATTTTTGAAGTCAGCATTTAGTCCTACTTAGAAAAGAATACCAGCTCCATAAAAATACAATGATGCATCTCATTTAAACTGTTTTACCATTGTAATTGCGAATATTAAGAGCATTTTAAAGTTGACATATTTTTAATTCTTTTTAATTCTTTAATTCTTTTAGTTTCTTGCTTAGAGATGTTACCTGTTACTTTGATGACCCTTGCAGCTACCTTGGAAAAAAAGGATTAAAAAAAAGAAACAAAAAAATTAACAGACTTTCACTGTGAATGTAAGAGTGTCCACAGTACCTGGGATACAGGCCAACACCAACATCCTGCATCTCTCCATTACTGATGGTGAAACAGTTACACGTCACCTGTAAAAACAAGGCGAAAAATCCAGGATTACCAGACTCATTTGGAAACCCCATACTTAAGTGAAAAAAATCTTGCAAAGTAAAATGAAGGGGCAATGGGATGGGAAACATTCAAGCCCAACACTAGAGCTTTTTCATTTTAGAGCAATCAAATCTGGGACACACTCTACTGTAAAACTGCAGTCATTTAAAAGCAGAAACATTAGCAACCTGCAAAAATGTAGGGTTAAACACATGCAGAGACCCTACTTTCCTGTCCAGAGTGGAAAAAGTGCCACTGTAAACATAAGCTGAAATGAGTAGCCCAGACACATACCGCAGATGAGTGACTGCTGATGAAAAACAAGTGAGAGTTCCCATGCAGGGACTCTGTTGACACCAGGCTGTCACATTGTCTTCTAATGAGGACCACTGAAGCCCAAAGAACATAAATGGGACAGTTCTGAAGCAAATAGCCTTGACTGTGGCAACCTGACATGGGCATAAATAAACACAAAGACCGTGCAACAGTGCATCTTTCACATTATGAGTATTTTTGTTTGTATGTAAAAGATCCCACAAAAAAAAGCAAGTTCAAATTGCCATACAAGTAAAATACAACCTTTGATTTAATCTCAAATACTCAGTTTGATATACTTCCCTCATACAATCATACAAAGCTAAAGTGGTTCAAGTAAAGAGTGAAAAGAGAAGAATGGAAGCTGCTTCCAGGTAGATGTATATATAGCACTACCTCAAATGATCAGACTGAAGTTTCTTGGTACTGAAACCCAAGAGAGATCAGCACTTTGCAAACAACTAGCAAGTATCATTTTCATGGGCTGAAACAGAATCTAATTCCTAATGTATTTTTAAATTTTTTTAATAGCTGGTTTTGTGTTTTTATATTTTAGATAGTCTGTTGGTCCTTTATCAAGGACATAATAATAAAATCTTCTATGTAGAAAAAACCTGCAGGATACTGCAAACACAGGAAAAGTCTCAGGTCTATTTCACATAACAATATATTACTATTATCATTAATTCTCATTAGATGAGAAAATTAGTCAGAGCAAGATCTGGCAGATGTGAAAATGAAATTTGAAAGTTGCATTTTTATCCATAGAGTAATTGCCTAAAACAGTAAATGCACACCTCTATTTTAAAGAGGTACAGTGAACAATAGTATAGCTTATCCTATAAATTGACAAATTGTTATTTATGGGAGCATTAACCATAAAGTGAAAATGAAATGCTCTTTCAAAATTTTTCATAAATTCTGACAGCAACATTAATTTAAATAAATGTACATGCAGTAGGGCATGTGGTTTTTTTAATGGTTAGACAATACTTTGATTAGTCTATTATTTATGTAACCTATTCAAATATTCCTGATCAATTACTGAGATCATACATCTTAATTATTTCTTTCTTGCTGGTGTTGGGTATAAAGTATCGGGCAACTTCTGAGCAAAGATTAGTCCATTTAAAGTTCCAGTTATCCCAGTTCTGAAAATATTGACTTGATTTTGGTATTTATTGAAAAAATAATGTCTTTCAGGTAAAAGAGAAAGCAAGCCAGCTTATGTAGACCTTAGCTCTCTCCAACGGATTATAAAGGAGCAGAGGTCAAACATCTCTTAGAACTAAATGAGTCCCTCTTCCTTGCAAATCTCCTTTTATTACCATAAAACTGTTTATATTAATGATATTGAATTTTAATCACAGTAAAGTTATAAAGACTCTTTCACTATTTTCTATTAAGGGTATATATTATAATATGTGAAAAGTTTTATATGCAGAAGTCATAACAGTTTGTCCCCATAAGCATGTGTTAGCTTTTTATACATGTGAAAATAAATGTGTGATGGATGGATGCTCTGAGATTCAGACATCAAGAGTAATTTCGAAGAGAAGTTCACCGCAAAGCACTTTTTAACCTCTCCAAGACATTTGTAGAGCATGCAGTCTCATTTTAAATTTTTAAGTATTTGCCATTTCAGACATGAGGCTGGGAATCTGAAGTATACAGAGTCTGATCCAAAAAGATCTTTAAATACATGAAAGCCATTTTACTACCTGAGTTACCCACGTATTTTGAGCTACGTGATTTTGTTCACAATCCCACTAAAGGCATAAGAAGCTTCATGTGCTCTGAGGTTTAACCCCCAGAAGACAATCTTTTCCCCTTCTTAAACTCATGTATGGAAAAAACCCAGTGATGTGCATATAAAGGCATCTCTTACTCGTGCGTAAGAAACTTTCACAAGGACAACCAAGGAGCACAGTGCACTGCAGGGTCAATATACTTTTCAGCTTTGATACACAATGACTCTTGAAACAGTGTGTCACAGCTAGCCTGTTCTAAACCACCACCAGAAAGCAAGCCATATCTAACACTTTCCTCTCTAATTTATTAACTAATTGTAACGTAAATTAAAGATATCAAGAAATACCTTCAAGGATTATTAATTGTGTCATTCATACTGAAGCTGGGTAGGTATTCCATGTCATTGGCAAACACTTAATACAAGATGCCATAACCAGCTCTTGTGTTAACAAGCTCCTGAAGAGAGTCAAACACTACACTGGAGGGAAAGGTTGGCAGTAAATGCAAGGGCACACTAACTCAAATGATCAAGACATACCCCCCGAGACCTTGAAGCACCACTACATCCTACTGTAGCTCTGCACCAACCCAAGGATGAACAGATACCAGGCACAGATGGTCAACAGATCTCAAATCTGCTAATGACTTCATTTGGCACATGGAGCGCAAGAGCAACAGCACTAAACACAGTAAAATGGAACTGCATAATAAGCCATAGCAGTGATAGAACTGACCAACCCCTGTTTTGGGTGCATTTCACGCAGCTGCTCGTGGACACAGAGCCCACACAGGATTTCTCACACAGGCACGGCTTCTTGCTCTGAAATCTCTGCTTTGTCTGTTGGATGGTGTATTGGAAAAAGTGGGGACAGATAGGACAAGGCAGGAAGGCATCTGCTACCTGAATGCTGTGCTGAAAGCAGCCCCTTGTGGCTTATGTACACAGACTTGTGTGTTTTACTAAATCAGGATCTTTTAATCCAATCCTACATTGCAATGTACTTTGGAACTACCTACTGGCTTCCAAGGGAGCCACAGAACCAAAAGTAGAAAAGACATCAGAACAATCAAAATAAATTGAGGGGAAAAATATCTTTGGTGTTTTGGTTCAGACAGGAATCAAAACCTCTTAGAATGGCCTTGGGAAAGCTTTGTCTCATTTAGATTTTCAAGCTAAGGAAAGGGAACTAGAAGTTAACTGTTTGTGATATCTGGTCAGAAGCCAAATTTAATTGCAACACCATGAAATTTAGGTAAGTTACATTTCTTTCACAGCATGACTGAATTTGTAATTATTTCATTTTACTTCAGGAACAATTCATCCAACTAATCTCTTGTGACAAAACACCAATGTTTAGGATGAATTAGCGACTCCCATTACTTCAGAGCTAGTTACAGCAAAGATGTGTACCTCCAGTTGTTTTCTTAGTTCTTCAGCTTAGGTTTCTGGAGATCTCTCTTGACATCAACTGTCAGTATTTCAGGCCTTCTTTTCTATCCTAGCACATAAAAGATCCTGTTGAGTGTGCTAAACACAGGTATCCCTCAAAGAGGGCTGTCACCACCTACAAGCCAGTAGATCAGATAAATTTGACCTGACATTAACAGATGATTTAAAGCAAGTGTGCTTCAGGCATCTCTTTTTAGTACCAGCTAAGTGGTACAATTTTGATTGGAATGGAATGAAAATAGGTCATGCAAGTTAACTCCTCTCTTCTTAATCCCACACATACTCTTCCAGTCATTCAAATAAAAATATTTTGCTCTGCAGCAAAATACAGTCAATAACAAAGACTTTCAAAGCCATCTTTACTAGGACAAATGTTAAGTTTGCTATGGACACTTCTTTGATTTTGCCATTTTTAAAAGCATGCACAGGAGGTAGTTACAAATCTGACACTTGAAATGCGTTACAATACACACACCCCACACCCATCCAAAGAAAACCCACACACTGGATAAAATAAAGTATCTTGAAGTTTTGTAGAACACCCATTAAAAAATCTGTGCAACCTGACCTAACCTTTTCACAAATTTATCCTTTATCAACAGTCAGCAAGCCTCACAGTCCCATTGGTGAAATTCTAGCTTTTACCCAGCTCTGAAAATATTATTATTCCTGCTTTTTCGATCATAACTGAAATGCATCTTTTTCTGGAGCAGAACTTGAGGGAGGGAACTGCAAAACCGCTAAGAGATCATACTACAGTACACTTGCAACATTTGGTATTGTTATCTGAAGTTAGGTAGAGGCATGATGTCCTTCTCTTCATCCATGTTTTCCTACTGGTATTTCTACTCCTGCGAAACATGGCAGAGTATTAACTTACTTGCAACAGGCATTGCATGCCTACCTATTGAAAATAAACTGCTTGTTATTGAAAAACATCAAACTTCAAAGGCATCCAAGAATGCTTAACTCACTTTGTCTAGCCTATTTTGTTCCAGATAGTTGTTTATCTGCTTTGTAACGGAACACTCAAAAAAGAAATGTTGGACCTAATATAAAAAATTATGCTGAGATTCAGCCACAGTTGTTGTTATGAAAATTACAAACATAAACCCAAAACATTAATGCATTAATCTTGTACAACTTCAGCTGGAAAAACAGGTGAAATAGATTACTGTCTGTCATCTCCTTCCATTACTCAAATGACATCCTCAATCCAGGCTCATAACCACTATGCAGCCAGAGTTAGGTGAGATGAAACCAAGTTTTGCTGGTTTTATTCTTAGAGTTGCAATATGATGGTTATTTCTTCTGGAGGTGCTTGCTGAGCTAGATCTTCAAGTGTAATTCCTCCTATTACCAAAAGTCTTTGGATTTTTTCTGTTTGGTTTAGTGAATTTTCCCCTCTCTTTGCTCCTCTCTTTTTTCACTCTTTACCTATTGTCCAATAATATCTTTTCCACTAGGAACAGGGGAAAGAAAAAGTGAGGGGAAGAGGAAAAAGGGCTTTTTTCCATCAGATTTTCATAACATTCCTTCAAAATTATTTCCACCAGGAAATTTCTGAAAGCACAAGAGCTGAGGATATTTGAGGAGGAGGAAATCTCAAAAAACCAGGAAAAAAATGGAAACTTGTCTTCCAAAATGCAATAGAATCAAATGAGTATTTTTAATTCTTAAAAACTTAAACAAACATAAATAAAAGGTCTGCTTTTGCAAATTCCTCTGAAAAAGTAACAAAAATGTTATTCTTGATGAATTTGTAAACATGGATAGCAAATACTTTTGAGAAAACCTCACATTTCTAATATTTTTTTGCCTAGAATTAGAATTTTTTGCATATAGGTTTTGAACTAGTTTTAGTCTCATTTTACTACCTGAGTTAAAACCTGAACACTGACTGGGGAGTTTTTTTAGTAGGATACAAAAAATATACAGAAACCACTTAATGGCACATGAGGGACTGTAAAACTGTATGTATCCATGATCACTGCAAAGCAAGGCTAACTACAACCTGCTTCATTTTGTACTAATTGGACAAAATCATAGGCTTGCATAACATTTGCAACTAGAGCCCCAAACTACCAGTTTCTTCCATCTTTCTTACTCCCTTTCCCTAAAGATAAACTATTACTACTTTTGTTTTGACACACAGTTTTATAAAAAGGAGCAAGTATTGTTCTTTTATCAAATTATTAAAACAAAAAAACCCTTATATAAGCATTTTAGTTATTTAGACATCACTTACTTTTTAACTTACTTATATCACTCAATGGGGTGACCACTAAAATCCAGCAGGCCAGACACTTCCTTTTGTAAATCCATCACCATCATGATCTAAGCCCCTGCTCCCCATTAAAGGCCTCTGAAAATCAACAGGTAAGGTGACAGGAAAGATGTGCTATGTTCTTCCATGAAGTTAGCAGATCAAAAAATCTGGGGAGAGCAAATTAAATTGCATGCAAAAGTATAATTTGAAAATAGGATACGCTGTTTATATAAGGGTGATACAGAATTCAATAAACAAAACACTCTCTTTTACAGTCTTTTATAATTTGATTAGGATATACCTGCAAAATGCTTTTGAACTAACCCTTACTCCTTCCCTCCACAGAGAACATACAACCAGTGTTACCAGACTGCTGCTAGTGCACCCCACTGGAGATGTTCTGCAGGAGACAGGCTAGAGCTGCCTGTGCCCAATAAAAATGACTGCAGTATCAGCTGATATTTATCACATATAATGAGTCCAGGTGGCAATTAGAATTTTAACAAGACAAAGTCAAACTGTGAACCAAAAATTCCACCATGACTGGTAACACTGAAAATCTCAGCTGACTGCTTAATGAGAAGTATTTGGGGAAAAAATGGTTACTGCTTATTAAAGGTTCTGAAGAGATTGTTAAATACAGACCATGGATTCAGACCACCTTCTGACTAAAAAAAAACCTGATAGCACTGTGAGACTGTGTGCTGGCACAGAAGAGTGCACGTGACCATATCAGAAAATAGCACAATAAGGCAGCAAATGCAAATCAAACTCAATTTCCTTCTCAGGGCAAAATAGAACACTACTGCATTTAAGGTAAAGATGTGATACGATGCATAGGACAAATTAAAGCCTGTATAAGACAAGTGCTCCTTATTTAAAGAGTTCTCGTTTTTCCATAGGTTAATGTAATCTTAGTATCTCTGAAAAATCAACTCCCCAAAGGTTTCCAGGCAGCATTAACTTTTTTCCTACATCCCTTTTTTCTGGGCTATTTCAAACATTGCTCTGATCAGGAAACAGTTGAAATAATTTAATTTTCAGAATGCCATAACACTGGAAATATTTTGTCTCAACACACTACATACGCTTCTAGTTACCGTGAGGCATAGCTTTCATGCTGATGCCACTCATTTTCTCATTCCTTTAATGCTAGCCCTACATTCTTGGACAATCCCATTTGATGATAAACCATAGTCATCTGTGGTTTATGACATCTGACAATACCAAAGACAATTTGCTAGCATTGTGTCTGATATTTGACTATACTGGGAAGTGTTAGAGAGTTAAGTCAGTCCTTCAGATTCACAGTGCACATTTGACACTGGGGACCCAAACAAGAGTATTTCAGAGCTGCCCTCCTTATCAGTAGGACAGGGTAGAAGACTTTCCTTCAAGAGGCACTTAAAGATACCACCTGCTCTGTTCAGGAATGCCTGGATAGTTGGTACAGAGTAAGAGAAACCCCTCTTTCCCATTTTGCTTCAAATCCTTTGTGACTTTTTGAAGCAGTCATAAAAAAATAACTGTTTTCTTTACCCAAGAGAAGGAAGTGTGGATGTATTTTGGGTTATTATAAGGGAACAAGGCTTAAGGCAACCACAATGCCTGTACTCCAGAAACTAGGAGAGGGAAGATCATGATTCCATCCATCAGAATTCCTTAGTAGAAGCGCCGTTACTTAAACAGAACAGGCAACTCCTGGAATACTATTCTCTTAACAACTCATTAGAATAGATTTTCCTTTGAAATAGCATTTTTGTTTATTGTACCAGATTACCACCAGTCATTATATAGATTTTTTGTATTACAACTGCATGCTGTAATTATTTAGGAAAAAGCCACAATACTTGGAGGCAGCACTCAGCAGATGATCTCTAAGGTCCCTTCACTCATTTGAGTAAGAGCCTGAAAAGAAAATACAATGATTTACTGCAAGATAAGCTCATAAATTAAGTTCAAAGAACTCTTTGCAGATGTGACATTAAACAATGAGTTGACAAAAAACCCTGTAAAATTACTACATATAGCGTACCTTTTAATAGTATAACTAGAATCAAATCTTACAGAAAGGTCAGAATAAAGCCCAACTCTATGTATACTTCCTACTTAATGAACTTACTTGCAGTATATAGGCTATTAAAATGGTCAGATAGCTGCACTATTTGACCTTTCACTTACAAAGAAAAGTACTGAATTTTGAAGTTCCTTCCAGATATTTTGGAAATAGAGAAATAAAGGAAGGTTAGACAAACACTGTGTTGATCTCAGAGTTCAAATGCTTGTGGGCAGCTAACTGAAGTTCACAGACCTACATGTAATTGCTGTCTACAGGAAATACTTGTCTTAGCAGAAGAATTTTCTCCTCATTCCTTCACCTTTGCCCTTCCACAAACTTGTCAGCAAATGAACCTCCTAAGACCATTTCAGTGATGAACAGGACTTTCTCCACCTCTATGAGATGAATGAAATCTAATGACCAGGAACAGAATCTGTCAACTTCTCAAAAAATATTATTTTAGTAAGTATTAATAGATAAAGAACATACTTTAGTACAAATAAGGGTGAAACAGAATGATCTTCTCTCTGTTAATTTCCCCTGTTTAGACTACACGTGTTGTTTTTTTAAAACTTCTAACACATAAATTTGCACTTATATTACTATAAACTGGCAATAACTTCCATGGCATCAGATGAATTGCACAAAAAATGGGCAGGAAAAAGATTTAGAAGTGGAACAAGAATTAAATTTTCTAAGTGCACTGAAATGGAGGGATCTAACATCAGATGTTTTGAACCCTGCACATTTTAGACAAACCAAATCCTTGCCATTAAACATGTGCAAGCTTTAGGTAACTTAATTTATGATACAAGCTCTTCATTATAAACACTTCAGTTCACATCAAATACTTAAAGACAAAGACAGATTTTTTAAAAAAGTAGACAGTAGATGTGATATCATTAAATCACTTAAATCAAAGCTGAGCAAAAATGTAAAAAATAACATGCAATTTCATTTCACATTTTTTCCCTAGCTTGAGATACTTGAAAGGCACCGAAGGCTTGCATTAATCAAAAATGTCTGTGTTTTCCCAGCATTCAAATGATATACTGTCTTTTACAGAGTGACTGCCATAAACATGTCTACTTTCATGTGAGTGACACTTTTGCCTACCAGTATCAAATTTCTTTATAGGAAAACTTGTATCATTTTCTATTATATATGCAGACCAGGAAAATAAATACCAGTAGTATACCATACAAAATGATGAATACCAATTTGTTTTAATTTAATTTCCTTTACCTTACAATTTTTAATTTAACAATTTGAGACAATTCAATTGTTTTCACAACTCAGAATAAAGACTTCAGAAACTTAAAGCAGACATGATACTTACACTTGAAAGTCAGCAGTAAAGATGGCTGAGATGCCTTACAAAACTGACAACAGATTTACAACATACTGCTTTGGTTCACAACATCCTACTAGTGGTTTATGCCATGATTTTCTGATACACAGATGCACTCTAAGCAAATCTTATCTGCAGTTTTCACAGTCCTTACTTTGAGCTTTCAAAAACCAAATGCCTACACTTTTCTTTTTAAAATTGAGTTCATCCTAATACATTTAAAACAAATTTGAAAGTTTTTAATCATGATCTAGCCTTTATGATCAGCCTTCCTAGACCAAGTCCAAATGCTTTCCCATAGATCTCCTCAGTAAAGCTGAAAAGTCAGTGGCACTTTCCACCACATATTGCTTAAAAGGTTTTATAATATGCAGGCTCAAATAAAACATAGAAAATCATAGTTTGTTTTTAAAAAAAAAATTACACATCTTAATTCACTCAGTAATTCTAAGCAGAAATCTATCTTTGAGAAATACTTGACTGCAAGTACCTTGCTGGTGCACTTTCAAAGGTGCCGGTGTGGCAAAGAGTGAGCCGAGCAGTGAAACTCAAGGTCCCTGATCCAAGCCAGACTCCTCAACTCACAAAATCTGCCTCTTCTTAAGGGGGCCTTTATCTGCAGATCAGCTGAGGCTACATGAATCATACGCTTCACTTCGTAAAGGGGACTGCATAGTCATTCCACTTAATGGGTTTGTCCAAAACAGACATGTTATTTAGTAATATGGTATTTGTAGCAATTTAGCCATAAAGCCATACATTTTGCAAACCAATAATCCATAGGAATTAATTGTACAATAATTGAATGTGGGTATTCTCACTTTCAAAAATTTTCACAAACAAAAATTATACAAATTTGCATTAATAAAACATCTGAGCCTATACATTCCCATAATTTCCATGAGTAAAAAGGTTTTTCCTATTATGAGCTGAGCAAACAATTTCCAGAGAAAAAATTTACTTTCCAAAAGAATTTTCAGCATTTACTTCTGGAATCCCTGAAAGCATTTATGAATCTGTCATAACTAATTCAAAATCAGCTCATGGGGGTTGGAACTCGATGATCTCTAAGGTCCCTTCCAACCCAAACTATTCTATGATTCTATGATTGTTGCTATTTTTGAAGTCAACAAACAAATCATGAACTAGGCAGTAAAAATTCACACTTAAATACTGAAATTCTGTCAGTTGCAGAGTCTGCAGACACATAGGCTTAAACCTAGAAAAAACTATAGCTTATTATAATTGTATTGTAGCATAGATGATAAATATAAATTCAAATCCTAAAGGTAAGATGGAAAAAACCCCTCTACTAGAATAATAGCAATTAATGGCATTATGAACCTCTAAAAATATTATTTATTTTTAAAACCCATAGAGAAATTGTTACCCAGACCATCTCAAGAATTATGATTCTAGGAAGAAACTTTATCTTCTCCAGTTATCATCTTGCCATTGGAATAACAAATTTTTAAATGCTTTGGGAAAAGAACTGGGATTAAAAAAATAAGCTTAAAATTCAAGAAGTAAAAAAATGGAGAATTTCATCAGCAGGGAGGAAACAAGGTAAAGCTTTAGGAGATCCTTTCCTCATTGAAGCATCTCACTTTGGCAATTCAATTTTGTGACTAAAAGTTGAAACTAGAGTTCAGCAGAGCTGAAATACTAGTATTTGCTTATTTATCTATAGCTTTATATTTTGCACAAGGATATCAAACAATGCACAGACATTAGTTAAAAGTTATAACACCCCTGTGAAGAGTGGAAAAGCAGTAGTCAGGTACAGAAAATAATGTTGTTAAGAATCTTTGTGCGTTTTAATGTTTTACAGTTAAAAAGAAAAATTAACTCAATGTTCTTTGGAAAATAACAGAAGCATAAAATCTGCAACCGAAATGGGATTCCTGCTTTACACTTCCTTGTGGCACATGTTGATGGTGCCGAGCTGCAGAAGAGCTGCAGGCACAGTGTTGGTCATGTTATGCCAGTTAAGGAGCCATGTATTATTTAATGTCATGTGTTGGCTGTGTGATGCTGTGAAGCCTGCTGGTACCTCCAACACACTTCTCCGGCACATTTTCACTGTGCACTTGCCTTTCTCTTTTTATGTAGATTACTGCATGCCTGTTTGCTGCAATTGCACAGTGAATTCATCATACAGAAAATAAGACAGTGAGCAATACAAAGAGGAGAGAAAGAAATCTCCTCAGCAACAAAGACTCATAAAGCATTAGAACACTGTCAAAGGCACAACCATGAATCAGGAAGGGAAACCCCTGAAGAACTTAAGGGAGAGAGCAACTGAACTAGCACAGTGTGAGGGTCACCTCATCCACTTTGCCGGAGAACATTCAAAATCCTGATGCCACAGCCTGCTTTGGCAGGGGAGATTTTGCCTCTCAGCACCTGCAGTGCTGATGATGAAGAAGTACCAAGTATGGTGAATGGCTCACCTGGGTCGCATCAGTTGATGGGAGAAGGCAGCAATAGTGGTGGGCAGCCACTGAAAGACAGGTAACTGTGCCATGCCAGGAAGGCATCCAGGAAGGTACCCATCACTAAAAGTGGTTAATATTATTACAGCTGGTGTGCTTTCTGCATACCCTGTTAGAGCTTGTGTTCTCAAAACACTCATCCTGGCAGCTGAAAAGCTCCACTTAAGCTTCTGCCTGTCAAAGAGCTCAAAAAGGCACTCGCCCTCCAGAGTAGAGGCTGAGTAGGAAGGACCCTCACCATGACAGTAGCCAGGAAGATATGAAGTTGATACTGGTCTCCCTGGCTGAAGCATTCTGAGTTTGAATGTGGAAGAGCTTCCTTTTAGTGCCCTAAGGACACCAGCAGACCTCTCCCTGTGGCATTTCCCACCCAGCCACATTCCAGGACCTCCCCTCAGCTCCCCAGAGCAGTGAGTCCCTCACTGCCACAACAACATGGCAGCAGGGTGGTGGGACAGGCTCCAGCAGCCAAGTCATACACTGAAGTCCTGGGAAAGCCCCCATAACTTCCAGTGCTCAGCCCAGCTCATGCAGTGCTGATCTCCATGTCTTGCTTTCTTCAGCAGATCAAAAATATAATTATGCCAGTCTAATATCAAGTACTTTCACTCTTCCTATTCAATCTGTATGATGGAGGAATACTCACCAAAAAATACTGCAGAAAAGTTTAGTAGAAAACTAGAACGTAAACTGGTGACTCCCAAAACAAGTGTTGCAAGAAAACCACAGTGATTCTGAAAGATTTACTTTTTTCTTTTCCACTGAAAGAAGAAACATTGATGAGATCTAAAAGGGTGTCTCCCTCAGTCTCTTCTTCCCTTGAGGAAAAAGGCTTCATTACTCAAACTTCACCTCGTGACAGAAGCAAGCCAATTCATCATCACCTCTGTATTTTAAAAATCATGCTCTTTTCTGTGTAATGAAAGCCTGTGCAGTTTCTGGCTTGTATACAGGTTGTCTATAATTAAATGTAGTAAAAAGGAACTACTTTTTAGTCGGGAAAGTGGGAAAACTAATACATAGAAAAATAACTACAGGAAAACAATGCATGTGGGAAAATAACATATATAAGAAAACATCCACTGCCATTTATTTTCAGTGGACAAATGATATGAGCTGTTTTTCTTGGAGTCACTGAAAGAGTGGAATGAATTCTATGTTATTTACCACTTAAGGAGGAGCAGGTTGGGGTGAAAGGCAACTTCCTTCCAAGGATTATTCTCACAGTAGGCCTCAACTAATTAAGATTCTTGACTGAAATCCACAGGTAAGTTCTTAAAAAACATGAG
The DNA here is from genome assembly GCA_013400935.1 of Turnix velox. Classification (NCBI taxonomy): domain Eukaryota; kingdom Metazoa; phylum Chordata; class Aves; order Charadriiformes; family Turnicidae; genus Turnix; species Turnix velox. Next base: position 96,849 of record VZTY01009673.1, read on the forward strand.
TAAAATACACGGCCTATTTTAGTTTGAGATGATACACCCATTTGCTCAATTTTACATCATATGTCAAAAATAATTGCAACAAATTTCTCCTGCTTTGAAGCATTCATATATGCTTTACAATTGTGTATGCTGCTGCCAAAGCCTGCTATACTGTCTTCTGTCAAAAGCACAAGGATTTTTCAAGAAAAATATAGCAATTCTTGTACAGTTGTGTTGCATTGTGCTTCCCACAAATCATATCCTCAATGGATATGATGGACCATATCTGTTCTGGAGATGATAGCTAAAAGCAGCTGTGGCATAGACAAATCAGATGAGAATATCCTCCACAGGAAGTAGAAAATGGATTTGATATTGAACACTTTAAGGATAACCAGTTAAATCTCCAGATTTAACAGATAGGCTTTTCAGAAAACACCATATTGAAGATTCCAAGCATCCCTCAGAAATGTCAGTCTCATACAAATGTTACTGAGATACTGGAGTGTACATTTAACTTAAGTAATAACCTGAATGAGGTTTCTAGAGTTTTCTATTTTTGTTTTTTATTTTTGTTTTGTTTTTCCCAGGAGTTTATAAAAATTTTTTTGAATGATGTCTCATTCTAAATAGACATGAGTCAGGCACTTGGAGCTCAACCAGCTACATCACCACGAAGAACATCCAGCATCATGAATAGAGCCATTGTCAAAAAAGCTAAAATAAATGTTTCTAGCAGTGCTGCTAAACAGACTGAATACCATTTCCCTAGATCAATTTGATTTCTCAACTGCACTAATAAGCAGAAGATCCCTGCACTAACACAGCAATATTTGTAAGGACTAGGCCTATCCAACATCTAAGTTACAGCTCCTCAACTCTGTTTATGAACACAGTTCAAGCAGATTTCATTAAGCACTGTCACAATTTATAAAAATAAAGGATCCACCAGATAGGATGAAAATGTACATGATTAGGGAAGAAGTTGGTTGCTTTCTTTGTAATGTTAAATATGCTACCTAGGCCAAACTCACTACCTGACTTCTTTTTGTCTGAGATTCACTCTCATTTATTTTTGACAGGAATCTCTGTTATGTTTAGAATGAATTAAATATTATCACAAGAAGAAAATGGCAATAAGTGCATTAATTTGTAGTGTCAGCAGATTCATGATAGCATTCTGTTTTTAATGCACAAAAAGTACCTTTGCCAAAATGTGAATTCTCTTCTCTGAGAATGTTAAAACATAAAACCAATCAACTTTTTCATGGTCTTCAGGAAACATCATCATCAAACAGATCAAATAGAAACATAGAAGATTTATTTTGGAAGCACTTGACCTCCAAGCACTTGACCAGTCAACTTCTTTTCTGAAGTAGATGAACAATCCTGTGTGTATCTCAGGAAGTGTGGGTGGATGACTGAACTCAAGTGACAGTGAGTCTCTTAAAGATATGACGTCTCTGTTTCCAGACTATAGCAGCATCTCTTGTTTTTTTAAAACAAGATACCAGATGAATTATACAGTTTTCACCATAATTTTACATATTCAAAAGAATGTGCATAATTATTTTCTAAAAATAAGCCAGATGATACAATCTCTGTCTAGGTTTTTAAACTGTCTAGCTGGAGCCCTACTTTGGCAGCACTCACTGAGCACTGCCTGACTATTAGCTGACAAAATAATCTTAATTGAGAATTATGGCCCATGCCTTGCCCTTCCTTCTAAAATATGCAAAAATTTTATGTACGTAGAGACATTTACTAGGGAATAACAACACTTTCAAGATTTCTCAAGATAATTCTCCTGTCCTTTGGTTGCTTCCCTGTTTATTTTATCATGTTTTTAAATTAATATAAAGTACATATTATGTCTAACATTGTATACTTCAGCAAACATAGAAAACTCGAAGGCAGTGGAGAGGGTACAGAAGTCACACTATCCTCATGGACAAAGTAAAAAAAGCAATTAGCAATTAGGAATTTTGTAAAAGTGAAATTACCTAGATACTTAAAAGAAAAGACTGTAGGGTATGGTTAGACAATCATACAGTACATAGAGATTTAAATTAGCGTTGAATTAGCAGGAGTTTACCTGTCATGAAATAGAAACATACAACAACCAGTTACTGCATCTCAGCTCAAGGGTGGTAAATTCTTAAGACACACCAAATTAATAATTTACAATTTACCTACTCACAATTCTAATTTTCATGACATTGTTTCGGGAAATATATTCTGCAGGTTGCAAATGGCCTGCAAAGATATTATTGTATTAGTTAAAATTTTAACAATGCAGATTAGGACAGGCTCTTGGCTATACAGTCAGTCACAAATCATTATTCTACTGGTACAGCACACAGAATACATAACATCCAAATAAAGCTTCCAGAAACTGTTGCATATTGGTAAAAATTTAACAGCTACTTCTTTCCTGAACTATTTTTTTTTATACAATGTCACATAAGAAAATAAAACAAAAAGGTAGATAGCATAGGAAGAAAGTGACAAGGATAGTGAGTAAGAGAAAAGACATGGGTTGTTTGGCTGCAACATTTGCTAATTCTTGCAGTAGTGGAAGAGTAACAGAAGCTGAGCACCAATTTTTGAACTTTTAACTTCAAACTTACCTCCTCTGTGGGTCTGGGCAAATCACTTACTCCCTGTGACCCAGAGCTCTAAATTAAATAGGAATCCAACTCTACAGCTCTGTATCCAGATTTTCATTGTTTTATACCTATCCTGTGAGGATTAAAATACTATCTCCTAGGAATGTGATGGAACAGCAACAAGCCCTTTGTTCTTTTTCCTTACAACCTGCCCTAATGTCACACCCTATTTTCTGCAGTAAATAAACCTAAGAGTCAAGCTACAGCCAAACCTCTTGGATGAAAAACTTTTCATCACACATAAGACCAAATAAGCTCAATATAAGGGATTCAAACATATCTGAACTGTTAACCAGAATTCATTGACTTGGATGAGACTGTCTTATCTGGCTGACCAGTAGATGCTAATTTGTCAAACACTGTTTTCTATAAATGCACTTCTATGTGAAAAAGACCTGTTTGGGGTAATTTTATCTTCTATTGTTTATTTGTAACTGCAGTGACCTTCTGGAATGCTGCTTTACCAACAGTGATTTTCCAATCAGACGGGGAAGAAAGCATCAGGTTTTCTTAAATGTAGCTTTACAAGGTAGCAGCTTCTTGAATGACAGATAAAATTTCTACAGTTACACTTATTGTAAATTAAGTATTCATCAGTGAATAATATTTTTAACATGATTATAAAGTCATTCAAGAGGAAAAAAAACAGTATAAAGATCAATCATTATGTGCTGAAGAAAAACTCATTGATTTATGGGAATAATGTTATGAGAGAAAGTTCTCTTTCATACTTGCTGCAATTTTGCTTACTTGGAGTCAAATAAAATGAGGGGTTTCCTTTCCCTCAATTGATCACAGAAATCTAATCAAGAAATGCCTGTGTAAGAAGTGCCAGATTTACACTCTTCTGTTATTGTCTGCCTCTCTTATGGAATATGAAAGACTTTCTTTTCCCTTCATCACATCTGCCCCCTACCCCACACAAAACCTTTGCTGTTTCTGATCTTTCCTTCTGGCAAGACTGAAATCACAGCATCAACTTTCGAAAGCCAGTGCAAATTGTCTTTGAAGATTTTTCTGAATTTGTTGTATTTTTCTGTCACCCTTCCCAACTGTTGGGGCCCACATGATCTTTTCCTACCTCAGTTGCCACATTAACACATTTCTTCCTCAAAGCTTTCAAAGATGATCTCCTTATTTGTATTTCTTGGTACTTTTAATCTGCTAGCTATGGATAAGATTTAAGTCTCAAATTTGTTAAGAAACAGAAGGTGAATCTGCCAGACTCAGCAGGCAAATAGGACATTCAGCTGAGCTGTGAAAGCTTTGGATTTCAGATCCTTCATTCTGTCCATAAAAGGCCAAAAACTGACATGATAAAATTTTTCAGTCAATGTTTCACGTATAAAAAAGCAACAAAATTAACAGGAGTTAAGCCAGTGATCCGTGTCAAACTACAGTATGCACAGCTTGCTTGAAATACATCTTCAGATATCTCTGTCTCCCATTTAGTTGGCACTGCACAAAGATTTAGGCTGTTCAAAGCACACATAGCACAGCAAGACTAACATCTGGAGTATACAAGTCCATCAGGGTTTAGAGCTGGAATTGCAAGTGAGGGTTGAAGGTATTAAAAATCATTTTCACATAAAGACCAGAAAGCTTAAAGCACTTGGATATAATGTACTTTAAAAAAAGTCTTTTTGTTTTTTAGTCACTTGCCTTCAGGGAAAAGATGCAGAAAGATTTACTGATGGGATGATCACACTAATGAGTCACTTTTGGAAAACTTGTGAGGGACATGGATAAATTCTCCTTCTTTTGCACTCCTAGATCCAGAGCATATATCTTTCCAAATGACAATGTCTTAATTAATTTCTATGTCATTGGTTTTAATAAAAGAACTGGGATGGATCTGTATTTCACAAAAAGAAAGGCTCAAGTACTGTACTGAGTGTTCTGGTTTTAAAATGGGGAAAAAGAAAAATTTAACCCCTTTTCCAGTTTTGGCAATTGCCTTAAAATTAAATGTGTAAAGTTCAGTTGAAACCTTTTACTATGCAACTTAATACCAGTTTTAGTCACTTCACTGCATGCCAGAGATCTGTGCTTCATAATAAACAGTCTGGAAAGTCTGCCTAGGCTAAGCTCCGATATATATTCATCAAAGCTCCGATACACATTCATCAAAGCTCCTTCTTTTTGTTTCCTTTGCATTTGCCACATACCATATCTCAAGCAATCAATATTTAAAAGTGCACAATTGAGATAAGAATATATGTCTTCTGCACTTAGAAAGATAAATGTAACAGCAAAAGTTTACAAAAAAAAGTAGGCTCTTTCATAAGAGTGATTGATATTAGAGGAAAAAAACCCCCAAACTATAAGCTTTTGATCATTTTTCCATTTATATCAGATGATCTAACAAAACTACCTCAGCCTATAAGCCTCAATTCTTCCTTTTCACATTCATGGCTATAACACAGTTCCTAAACCCATATCTCTCACAGCACTGTATGGTAATCACAGCTCAACACAGTAGTGAGGGTGTCATCCTCTCACACTGATATTGGAAAAAAATATATAGAATCCATATGAGTTGCTAAATTTTGTGCAATATTACTACGAAGTAGAAAGACACCTCATATTTTCAGTCTTTTGGACAGTTCATGTAAGTAAAATATTTATCAACTTATATAATCAAAAATCAATTTTACTTTCAAAAATATCCCACCATTCTGATACATAAAAATGTTTTCTGCCTTGCTAGCTCATATATAGAGATTGCAGAGACTTTATTTGGACCTCATAATTATCTCAATATATCATTTAAGTATAAAAACCATCTACCATTTGTACATAAACTTCCACCCAAATAAATGCTTGATGCTGGAATTTGTTAAGTAAGAATTTAATGGAGCAGCACATCAACTAATGTTGCATAGACTCCTTTACGGTGAAGAGCTGTCACACTGCAGGTCTTACCTGGCCAAGTGGATGCAATGCTGTTGAGGGGAAAACATTATTCTTGTTTCTTTCTTCTATCTCTTTCATATACTATTATTTTAAGAATTTTAATGAGTGTTGTCTAATAAGTCCTCTCCTTCCTAAGTACCATGAGCCAAATTCTGCCTTTAAGCAGCAGTGTCCTCACACTCTGCCACTTACTACACTTCAGAAAATGATTAGTTTCATTTTCAATATAGTTAATTTGCATGTCTTTGCACCTGATATATTTGGGGATTACTCTCTTTCTTGGAAATACCCACTTAGGTATGACAACATCCCCAAACACAGCAAAATGGAAGGCCATTTAGGAAGTAATTAAGTTACTATTTGCATAATTAATGTGTAATACAGAATTTATACTCAGAGCTCCCAGCAAACTAGAATTGATGAGTCTAGTAACACGCATATTTACAATGAGCACTTCTCATGAAGTGTATGATTTATAGAGTGGAGTAGCGATTGTGGAGATGCTGTAAACAGGAAAAAGCCAGCCAAGCTAGAAGGAATGTGCTAATTAAAGATTACAAGTGAAATGCCAGTTAAAAGAAGCCAGAGAAGGGAAAATCCTGGGCCCAAACAGGAAGGAAGGAGGGAGCATACCCCTTGTAAGATTTCCATACCATATCCCAGGGCTTAGCCATACTTAGCAGGGGAGGGTAACACTGATCCTTTGCATCTCTATGTAGTGCAGGTCCCCAGGCAGCCTTCCTATTGAAAAAGATCTAGGAAGGAAGTTGAAAAGAAGGACTGCAGAAAGAACAAAAGAGAAAGTGAGAGAGAGGAACTCAGTGCAGAAGCTGCTCCAAGGGAAGGCAGCTTGCGTGGCAGCTCATGCCGCAGAAACAGTCCAAGGACAGCCAAAGTCATTCCAGCCAAAATCAAGACACAGTGACTAAGGAAGAGGGTAAGTACAGAGGCATCACTTTATTCCTGATGAGTTAAATGTTTAAGGCTAGCAAAGTTTCTAAGTAATGCTAATGCCTTTTATCAAACAACTGATGCAGTGTGGGAAGTGGAAAAAAAGGGAAAGGTTTTGGCTCTACAGCCCTTCTTCAGGTGGGGTGCCAATTTGTGATGCTTTGGGGCAGTGTGGGCAGAAGGACAGTGCCTTCATCTCTGGCATCTGAATGAGATGTTGCAAAAACCCCACAGAATTAAATAACAGGTATACCTACCACATGTTGGGGTTTTTATTAATCCTTTGTGTAACATTCCTTTTCATTCTGTGATTCAGTATCTAAGCTAAACCTGACTCATTATTTCCTTCAAATTTTCCTACCTATAGGAGTAACTTTCCAAATACCCTTAGAGATACCAAATTCTCCTTTCCTGATGAAACAACAATCTACTTACCCTAATTGCAAGTATATTCTTATTTCCAACAACTATTTTTTTGTTACAAGGATGTGAATTGTGTCCTTCCCTCAATCCATAAATAGCACCACATGGAACAGTATGAACAATTATTAATGTTGTTGGATGAAGGCTTTGGCAAAAATACTCGTGCCTTCCATAAGCAACAGGTTTTAGGAAGATGGCCTGTAGCCGCAGCACATATCCACATATGTGAGAACACGTCTAGAGTTTGGTGGCATAGTCCAAAGTCCTCTTAACCATCTGACTTTGGGAACTTTGAGTCATGTCCTTAAATCAGATTGCATGTGGGAAGCTGCAGACTAACCCATAAAGCAAAACAGAATGACATAGCTTGCAGTTTAGAACTGAAGTAACTCTGCTAATTTCCCTGGTTTTAAGTTGCAAGGATTCCTTGGTATTCAGATCACTGTTTTTTCTCAAACTCAGTCTGCCAGTAGGGGAAATAAAGCCTAAAGAGGAAGCACTTAAAATAATTAATAATTCTTATGGGCTGTGTTTGATTTAATGTGGTTTTAAACATTATCTCTGGTTTTGGAATACTTCTCTGAGGTTTACTGGAAATTTATGAACCATGGGAAAAGACATACCGACAATTGAAGGATCAGGCAAAAGCTGTTTCAAAACTGCAGAACTTTAAGGAGTTTTTTTCTTTTGTATTATTTTTAAAAACCTTAATTGGAGCTTTTTATTATTTTGCCCAAACTCTGAAGCCTAAAAAAGAGTAACAGATAGGGAGAATATAAGTAAAAAATCCTTTTGGTTTCTCATGGCTCTGTAAAGATCTAAATTAGTGAAGATCTGTCTTAAAAGACAATTCTTCAGTCAAGGAAGTAAGCAAATTAAATATCCATTCTGCTATTGCCTTATGATATCTGTATTGTTAAATGGTCTTCAAACCACATAAAAAGAGAAAATTTTCAACTGTTGAAGATCAGAGAGTTTTTTAGTTTCACTTTAATTAGCTTAAAGCTACGAATATGCCCCAAAAACTAATACCAAGCTCTTAGTCAATCTTTTCATATTTTTGCCATTAATTATTTCTGTTATGCCAGTGGAAAAACAAAGATACAGGCCCTAATCAGTGCTCCCATGTGTTTGTTAACAAACTCTGAAGGGACCAAACAGACGTAATTGTCTTTCATAACTGAAAACCTTCCTGCTACAGTGGTTCTTTGTCTGCCTATCACATCTTTGTACAGCTTAATGTAGCTTTTATCACTTTATTGCTTTTGTTACTTTTCATAAGGGAAATGTTTTGATTAGATAGACTATACCTTCAGAGAATCTTCCTTATCTTTAACAATGACTGCTTCTGCATTTACGGCAAGAATGCCATCTCCATATTCCTGAATTTGTAGAATCTGCTCTATATTTTACCATAGTAACTTCACTAACATTTATCCTTGTCTAAATACATAACCAGCTTAGCAATTATAGTGATGGCACTATTACCATCTACCAGTGTGTTGTAAACTTTGTGCTTAAACTTGACCAGAATTTCAATTTCAATACCGGAAAGCATCATTTTGGCAACACTAAGGACACTCTTTAGTGACCTTCAGTATTTCATCTGGATTTGTGGCTGCCACAGTGGTTCTGAACCAAGATTTTTATTTAAGTATATTTTGAGAATGGTCTAAGAACACAAGGATGCAGACTCTTTGTAACAGTTGTCCAACAGAACTCACTTTGTGATCTTACATGATCTATCTACAAAACAATTGGATTGCAACCCACAAAGGTGCACTTAAGTTAGTCTAATTTCAACAATTATTTTTTCAGTTCGATCCAAATAGTGGCCCAAGCAGGAACTGTGATACTGGCCAGCTGGCTGTGTGCAGGTGAGCTTGTAGGGTCTATGTTAGGGCATATGCTATGACAGTTATGCTGCTTGAGCCCATTTGGGCAAGTTCACAGGTGCATTGCACACATCTCAGCTAAGTGTAAATACATTACAAAGATGACTTTTTGTTATATATACACAGAATGGGTCAAGGCTGCTTACTCAACGGCCTCATATGACAGGAAGGGGGATGTAAGATTCTCTCAAGGCAGTACAACTCCCAGACGGAATATAAATATGATCTCGTAAAATGCTTATGTTGTAAAATGCTTCTTTCCTGAAAAGAAGTACTTGCCTATCATATATTGCAGTTGTCTGCTGGGTCAAAATACCTGTGCTGGCCTGTCCATCACAGGAAAACATTATCTTGCTTGCATACTAGTTTCCAAAGGACATGCTAGGCTTGGCCTTTGGCAGACTGAGTGTGAATGAATTACATTGCTTTGACTGCCCGCTAGTGCACCTCTCTGTAAAGAATGCTACAAACAGCCATCACTGGCTTCACATACTAATTGCATTTTAAGTGGTATTTTTACTAATACAAATATTATCAGTAAATTTACAGAGAAATGACATAGAATATACATAGGTCAATATATGAAGTACATGTAACTGAACTCAGGTAGAGGAAATTAATTTCAGAGAAGATCAAGCAAGAGAGCCAAAATATTCCGGGAAAGGGCTAAACAGTTTTGTTTCTTCCTGTTAAAGAACGTGCCAAATTATAATTGCTAATCTGCTTCTCAGCACAATCTCAAAAATATAGAGCATATCAAGCAGTTCTTAAGACTTTGAGTTAAAACAGAAAGCAAACAAGAACATACAGAAAGATCTATTTTGATATTTTGAGATGCAATTGTGGCTCCATTTAATTCAGCAGAAGATTTGTCATTGACTTACGTACTCTCAGGCACTTCTTTCACGTAAAAGACTAAACTTTCAGAATGAGGGTGAAGAGACTGGCTTTGAAACTAAACTCAGCATTTCTCATTACTTTTGTTCCTTTTCCCCAAAAAGAAAAGAAAAATCAATATTGTTTAATACAATGTTTATATTTCTGTCATCCTGTTTTAAATCTAAAGCAAAAGGAGTTGTTTTAACACTGCAGAACTGTAGATCAAAGTTTGACATAAGAAAAGCGTAACTCTATAGGGAAACTGAAAAATATTTAAGGTATTTTTTCATCATTTTTGAACACATGGCGTTCATTGCATAGATTTATTACTATAAATTCATTATGTGTGTACTCACACATTTTTTGTGTGCATCCTGTTCCTTATTATTGCATCTATGCTAACCTCCTCCTTTTTCTAATGAACCCCACCCCACATTGAATCTGAATGTAATTGACATGTGCATCACTCCAAAGGGTAGGGCAATGATGAAGACTGCAGAAAAACACTTTGCTAGGTGTAACTGACTTTCATACAGTTGAAGATGCATAACATCTGTTGCTGAGACAACTCATTGAATCTACTACAGAGAGATGTTTCTTGGGAGTGGTCTGAGGAATGAGCCCTTGGAAAGAGGTAGACATGACCTTGTTTTCCTTGCAAAATATTTTCCCAGAATAAACCCTAAAAACTCTCCACCTGTTCTTGGGAAGAATGAAGATGACCAAATTGAGACAAACTCTAAAGAGCATGTTGAAAAACAAGTGAAAGTGAGAATAGTTCCTTAACCCCTTCTTTTGGCTTCAACACTTACCTCTAAGTCTTTCTGTGCAAATGCAGGACGATCCAAGTACTGGATTTATGCACTGCAGAAATAACACTAGACATTGTGATAGAGACAAGGCAACATGACCAGAGAAGATTTTTGTTCACATAAAGCAGCAGTATGAGTCAATCAAGAGATACAATTTACCCTTAAATGCATTAAGCTTAAGACTAACACACCCCAAAGTTTTAAGTAAATTACAGAATGAGTCACATATAAAATAAAATACCAGGTTTGCACTTGCAATGGCAGCTGTGTACAACTATGGCCTTACATTTTATTTTAATCCTCTTTTTATTTCCGTTAATTTCATTTTACATTCATTCCATTTTATAGTTTATTAACATATACCCTAAAGCCACTAGGATTATATTACTGATAATTATAACTAACATGCATAGCAAGTAATACTCGCATGCACATAAGCTTTCTTTTTCTCATGTGCACTTTCAGCCAGTGTGTCTGATGGTGCATAGCTCTACTGATTCAGTAAAACAGGGCTGATTTATACCAACTGGGGATTTATCCCTTCTTGTTTCCAAGAAGTCAAACAGCATCTCACAGAACAGTTCAGATCTCTCATGCAGGTATGTAATAGAAAATGTAGAAGGCTCTAAGATGGCTGAACATCTCCTTAGAGTGCTGACACTTCCTTCCTGCTCATTTCACTTGTAACACAGAAATAACTCTCTAGTGACCTGACCTCTTCAAAAATGAAAAAAAAAAAAAAAATCTGTACTGATATCTGCTAATCGGGTCAAATTGCAGAGGCAAATTTATTGTTATGATCCTCTGAAAAAGATGAGTAATTCCTTACCCAAAGGCCTGAGGATAAATTCTGAAACAAACACTCCCTGTTTTACATCATAAAAGCACTTTATCCATGTGATTTAGTGTTGCTGGACACATAGCACTGTCTAGTGAAGAACCACATGGTCTAGTATGGTTCCTTATGTTACATCTACAAATTGTACCACCATTTGTAATGACATAAATCTTCAGTGTTTATGGCATGTCTGCCAATGCTATGTCTAGGCTCTAGGTCATTTTTATGATCACAAAAATAAGTATGTTACACTCAATATTTAATGAGCATAATGAACATAATGAAATGCATTTCGTGCTAATTATGTTTAGACAATGCATGGACATGCAAGTGTATGGCTAACTGATGAGACAATGTCAACATGTTGGGCATGCTGCCAGGGATTATTCAAACCACCCCTGAAATGGATTATCCTCTTGCAATTAATAGTGTTTCTAGAAATGAGGCAAAGGGCACTGTTCTGCCTTATTAGGCCAGCAGGAAGAAAATACGAAATTATCTTATTCAGTCCATTACAAAAGGAAACATCTATCTTACTAAGGTACTTTACAAGACAGAGCAAAGCATGTCATCTTTAAACACTGACATCTTGCAGAGGCTTCAGCTATGACAGGTGGATAGTTTTGCCCCTTGAAATGTGATTTATAAGAAAATCTGGGTTTGGCAGGCTGTTATAACATGTCACGGTGCTACTGAAGGCAAGGTGGTTGGTTGTTCTGTATTGAAAACTATGCAGCTACCTGTCCTTGATGATGTTCAAAAAAAGAAGACAAGGTAGTGATTCAAAAAGGACTGGACTGACAATCATGTGGTGGGGATGAATACCAGAACATCAAAAGACAAACAGAATAAGAGCATTGAAACTGCAGATGGTTTTGTGGTCAAATAACAGATGTGAACTGCTGGGACTTCTTGCAAAGCTCATTTCTGCATCAGATCTGCCCCAGGCGAATCACTTGTTTTCTGAGTTGTAAAGCAATCTGCATCAGTTGTTTCAGCTTTCACACAAATCATATAAGTGCAAGAGCTACCAGAGAAAAACCTGCAGCATTAAAAGGAAATCACTACCTAGAGTAACATATAATCTGCACATTTCACTATTCATACTGCTGGATGGAGTATTAGTTTGTAAGTGTTCACCATTTACATTTCTCAGTATTAATTCTATTGAAAAATACAAACAGACTGACTTTTCTAATAAGAAATCCTACTTACACGAAATATCCATTTCTAACACCAAGAAACAAAGAACTAAAATTGTTCTTTTAAGCAGACATGTAAAGTTGCTGAAGATATTACTACTTAATTCTTTTCTGTCTCATTTCATGGTGTAGACAGGCTGCTTCCCCCTTTTTCATTTCTTTACTTTTGAAAATATATGGCTAAATGCTACAACATAGATTCTATATGAAGTGTTACAAATCCTCTTTAATATCTTTACCAATGCTCTGGAAAAGGGGATTGAATGTTCTCTACGTAAGTCTGCAGACAATGTCAAGTTAGGTGGGAGTGTTGCTCCACTTGAGAGTGGAAAGACATTGTAGAGGGATGTGGACAGGCTGGATGGATCAGTGGGATGAGGCCAGTGGGTTACAGTTCAACAGGGCCAAGTGCTGGCTCCTGCCCTTGGGTCACAACAACCCCATGCAGAGATACAGTCTTGGGTAAGAATGTCTGACAGAAAAGGACCCAGGGGATGTTGGTGGACTGCTGGCCAAATAAGAGCTAGCAGAGTACCCAGGTAGCCAAGAAGCCCAACGGCATCCTGCCCTCTACCAGGAACAATGATCATCCTCCTGTACTTGGCAGTGGTGAGGCCCCACCTTGAGTAGTGCGTCCAGTTTTGAGCTCCTTGCCATAAAAAAGACATTGAGATGCTGGAATGGGTCCAGAAAAGGGAAATATTACTGGTGAAGGGGCTGGAAAACAAGCCTTACAAGGGGCAGCTGAGGAAGCTGGTATTGTTCAGCCTGAAGGAAAGGAGGCTGAGAGGAGAATAGACACTCTACAACTACTTGAAAGGAAGGTAGAGGTGAGGGTCATGCTCTTATCCCAATGAATAGGCAATAAAACATGAGGAAACTGCCTCAGGTTGTACCAGAGGAGGTTTGGACTGGATATGGGTAAGAATTTTTAAACTGAAGCATTGGAACAAGCTTTCTAAGGACGTGGTTGGGGAACCATCTCTGGAGATGCTTAAGAGATGGATAGACATAGTGCTCAGAGAAATGGTTTAGGGATAGTAAGAATTAGGTTCATAGCTGGACTCAATAATCTGAAATGTCCCTTCCAACTGAGGTAATTCTATGGTTCTCTGATTCTAATACTGATTGTTTAAGACTGGGCATTTTTCATAGACAACAAAATGACAGAGAGTATAATTTCAATCACTGACATTTCCCATAATTACCTAGGTCTAAAGACAGCTTCTGATAATCAGATTAGACAATTTGCTATGCTGTGTTCTTTAGACATATAAAAACCACATATCCCAAGCAGTGTGGCAGGCTTCGCTGTAATGTAAGTCTCCTTCAAGTAATATAAAATTTAAAGGATACAGAGGCACTATTAACTTCCAGCATGTTCAGTTACTAGCTGGTAAAGAGACCTGTTTTTTACCGAACCACTAACACGCTTAAAGCACGAAACTTATAAAAGGTAGTCAGTTGATAGAAACCCAGCCAGTAACAGTGAGAAAAGTGAAGTATTGTAAACCTGGTTTTTAAGATACACTATACACATGTGTGGCAGGCCACATTTCTTAGCAGAATTTGTACAGGCAGCCAAAAAAAAAAACATGAGAAAAAACTGCACTCTGAATTCTTCCATTTAGAAAACCACTAATTAAGTTATCAAAATCCATACATATCCTTTTATGCTTTAAAATAATTGTACACTCAAGTTCACAGCAATAGCTTCTTTTTCCTGAAAAAGAAGTGCAGGGAGAATAAAACTTCTTAGCAGACTTCTAGTTGAAAGTTGAGCTATGAATCTTGTCTGTAATATCTAGAAAAAGTTTAGCCAAAATTCATTCCTACCATTACTTGCATAAAGCTCTTATAGTGTAAATACACGTAACATATGAACAAATACATTAACAGATTGATTCGCTAGTTATATTAGCAAAGGTCACAGTTGTTTTTTGATCTCTTTATAGAAGGCTGAAAAGGAGAGACTCCCATATGAGGAAAGGAGAAAATAGCTGTGCGGGGAGCCTCTTGCTATTACAGAGAGCAGATAAGCTGAAGAATAGCTAGGAATGCAGTTTTCTTGCCTAAATGAAGTAGTATCACTATGTACACCACTCTTTCAATCTTCAAGAATCAATTTAATAAACTTCATCAAGAGGTTCAGACTGGCTATTAGGATGCATTTCTATACCAAGAGGATGATCAAACACCGCAACAGGCTTCTTAGAGAGATCTTCAATGCCCCAAGCCGATAGGTCTTTAAAAGGCATTTGGTCAATGCCCTTAGTAACATGCTTTATCTTGGTCAGTCATGAATTGCACAGGCACTTGGACTAGATGATCATCATATATCACTGAAAACTGAAATATTCTAGTACTCGATTCTTTCCTAAACAAAAGACAGCAAGAGAGTTTAAAAACTCGTAAAAAGCAAAGAAAGAAGGGGATCTAGCTCTAGTTCTAGCTCATTTTTAAATTTCCTTGGGCTATGGTCTTTTGGGAGGTCACAGTTGAAGAAATCCTGCCAATATCACACTAAAGCCTTCTGGCTTCACAGTATCCTAAAGCCTTCTGGATTCGCAGTATGAAGTGCAGTGGAAATCCTCTGAAGATAAGTATTTACAAATAACAGAGTGCTGAATGAAAGTTTCAGTGCTCTCTTTTTCATCAGCAGTAATGTATATCACCTTCCACTCCACCACAAACATTGATTTATATTAATCATGGATACATCATGGCTTGCAGGCATGAAAGAAAATCAATGCAGTAATGTTCTTGCTGTTTTTCTGCTAGCCAGCACATTTGTGTTACAGAAGAGGGCACACAGTGAAGTCCTTTGGTGCTTCTGCAGGCAAACAGATGAGAAACATGAGAGCAAAGGGCCAGTAGTGAATGGAAAGTAAATCTTTTAATAGCCCTAACACAAATATGTTTTGAATACTGATTTTATTCTTCCATCTCAGTTGACTATATTTAGCATTCTGTATAAGAAAACAACTCCAGGAACCACATTTCAATCATTTTATATATTTCAGGATTGTTATTCAGATGTTAAAGACAGATCTCCTTTCATCATCTCCATACATAAAAAATGCAATAGCAAAACTTTTTATTCAATACTAACAGTGCATTTCATTCATACATAGTTCTCTGTAAAATAATAGATGCACTAGTGTTGTGTCACTTTGTGACTAATGTAACAACGTGCTCTTTAAAATAAAACCTTCCATGATTACATACATACCACAAAAAGCATCAGGATATTGGATGAATTTGCATGTCCCTGGAACTGATACATATAGCATCTGTAGCATAAAAACCAAAGCACAGATGCAAGCCAAACCAACAAAACAACAACATCAAGGTAACATCATGAACTCTAAGAAAAATTGTGAGTTTTAAAAGTCAGTGTGCTCCACAGAATTAAATGTTCTGGGGTCTTTATATTTGAAAATTCCAGTGGTTTTTCTGGTACTTTCAATACAAAAAAAAAAGAAAAAAAACCCCAACAAAACTACTTAAACTATTAAAGCCTCAAAATATTTAATGTTTAATGAAGTAGGTTTACCCGAGTCCTTATGTGATACTGCTTTTCAAGAAGAGTAACTCAAGTTCAGTGCAAAACCTCCCATCCTCAAGCTCTGGAACCTTATGGGAGTTGTAGTTTCAGAGAAAGTCACCTCACCTTCTCTCATCACCTACAAAGTCTCTGGTCAAACCCACACTGGCTGGACTAATTCAGAAATACCCCTGTGCAGCAGGAGAACTAGGGACCAGGCATGAAGGGAGTAGTGAAGGAAGAGGGAACAAACCATCTACACATAGCTCCCACAAGGCCTTTGGGTGGCAGTCACCAGCCATACCGGCCTTGAACTCACCTGGAACAAGACTAGAATTCAGCAGTCAGAAAGGTTTTCATTGTGTTTGATTCGAAAGACAGAAGGTTTCCATTTCTACGACAGAATATTTGCACCTGAAGGCATTAAGAAGGAGCTGAGGTTATTGCACTAGATGACCAGACAATACCTTAAAACCAGGCCTTCCACTGTACTGCATCTCATAGGACTTATCAGTCATGTGTTTCCTATCATATAGAGCCAAACCTGAAAGAACTTCAGCTCCACACAAAAGCAGTAAATCCCCCTTCCCAACTAAATTCCAAGTATGTGTAATTTGATCTGGTTTTACTGAAGTTAATAAAGCTGCAGAAATTTATAGCAGTAGATAATTTGGTCCAGAAAGAATGAACTGCTAATTAGTAAGAGCAAGGGTTGGCATGACAATCTCCACCAGCTTTAACATTCATATTAGTACAGAATATCTCCACTTATTTCATTTGTTCTGGTCATAAAAGTATTTAGGAAAGTTCTACCTGATGCATAAGAATTTCTTTTTTCAAATTCCTACATAGTGCATCAGAGCAATTTCAACACATACTTCCTTTCAACAATTCAGATAGTTATGTTTAAGAACTTAGAACAAGCGTACATAGTTGCTTTATTTATTACATGACAGATAATGTATTACTCATGAGTAACCAGAGCCTGTCACAGTGGAAAATTTTGTGAATGTCATATATTATCCATGCATGTCTAGTTCAGCATAGTCAAATATAACCAAACAATTAATAAAACAAATGAAGAACACTTAATTGAAGTGCAAAATCTGAGAACTCAAAACCAAACTGACTAGCAGAGAATTATTCATCTGTCAGAAAAATATTAATTGTAATGTAATATGAGTGCATTCAAGCAATCTACAGTCTTTTATAAAAATATTAGTTACTGCTATTAGAAATTAATTATACTTTTATTAGCAATAAACTCCCATTAAATTAGTTATTGCTCACCATAGCTGTAGCATTAACCTTTTGGAGCAAACTTCACAATTTGTTAGCTAATGGTAATGTCCAATTTTGAAAAGGATTACTTCCAAATTAAATGGTATCATATACCATGGCAGTCATAAGATAGACCATTTTGATGCCAACTGCATCTGAACATGAACAGTCTGTAGTGAAATGAACCACATTAATCCAAAATCAGTAATCAGGAGGAGCATGAGGACTAACTGCTTCAGTGTTTTATTTCTGAATCACCATGAAAAAACTGCTTTAGTTTACACCAAAGAGATATAATCTTAAAAAAAAATTAAAATCAACTACTAAATTCCTCCCAAGTACCTATCTATTGTCAGATCTCTGCAGTGTATTTGCTCAGCTGTCTACTTAATGTCACCAAGCCACTAGGACATAAAGGAGCTAGTTCTTACTTTCAAGACAGATATTTGCCATTTAGGAGTTACTGAGTTTCTACAAAGGGCCACTACCTTACTTCACTATAAAGCCAACAAACCAAAACAACTAGTATTCTCAAAATATTTTCATTCCACAGAATATGTCGTGAATTAATTACTGTAACTATAAATGCAAATTTCTGAGTCTTAACAATAATTGCAAGATTGTTTCAATAGGTCAGTTTTATCTGTGGTTCAAACAGAAAGAAATGAAAATTGATTGACCCAATTCTAGTCTCTCTCATTCCAAAGAAGCTGCTGGACATGCTTCAGGCTTCAAATCAGACAGAGCAACAGTGCACAGAGGAACTGCTTATTAGGAATTCAGATGGCTTAACTCCAGCAAAAGTGTCTATTACAAGAGTTGAGCAGCACCTGCCACAATGGAAGTGTAAGAGTTAAGGGAGGTAGTTATAGGCAGATGACACTCCAACTCCAGCTATGAGAGCCATTCCCTCAAGTTCAAATAAATTAAGCAGTCTCCATCTTCTGCATACTCTACCTTATGGATTAGGTCAGGAAGATGAGCGCAGAATGTCTATGTTTATGTTTATAGCAGCAGAGTTCCCAGAAATGGGCAGAAATCAGGCCTCCCAAGCAGAAAGAAGGGTTAGCAAAAAGCACTGGTACCCTACACCGTGCTGCATCTCAATGCAGACATTTCAGCCCATAGCAGGATCCCAGATTTTGATCACAATGGAGAGTGGCTGCCACATCACATCATCTTCTCCTCCTTAATAAGGTTGAATAACAGTTTTTAGAGTAGGACGGATCTCACTCACCCCTGCAGATAACCAGGTGATCTCTCAAGTACATGATATAATATGTGGAGGCATATGTGCCATGTACTCCAAAACTATTTTCAGGCTCATTTGAGTCAGAAACACAAAGCAAATTATAAAGCTATTGTCATACATGAAGTATATTTGTTAAAATAATATAAAATAAAACAACAAAATACTGTGTAATCCCTACTTAATCAAAACTGCTAAGGGGCTTGTAGTATTACAGCTGCAACTTGAAACTCATCAAAATCTCAAACCAGACAGCTAACTATTCCCGAACATGCAAAACTTTGGATCCATATCTGAACTTTGTGGCAGGCGATGCCTCCCTACTGGCTGGAGCCCAAGCCTCCATTACCAAGTACCCCAAACTGTGATACAGATGAGAACATGTGTGGGAAACTTTGCTCTTGTGCACATAGAATTCTGCAGTTGTCATCACTTCCCTCTTCACAGTTTTGGCTGCAAATCTGAATGAAGCCCAGTTGTGTTGCAGTCCTTTCCTCCCACTCTTTATATTTGTTTTTTCCCCCCACTTTGAAATATTTTTTACATACAATGCCAACTGAAAGCCCTCAAAGCTGGAATGCTTACTGTCACTTTGACTACACAAGGGAGACAGACTTTTATTGGAAACATTCCTTCCCTTCCTTTTCATTCCTGCTGCTCCCACGCTGTTGTTGGCAGCTTTAGATCTGTATCAGAAGGAAAGCATGCAAAATGTATGCAGTCAGGCAGTGGTCCTGTAAGGCACTTCATGTGCACAAATATCTGCAGCTGTGCACTGCTTCTGATCTGTAGGAGACTACATATGGGCACTGAGATCAGAACACATCAAATCCTTGCTATTAAATGCATGTGTCTTTGAAGCAGTAAATCTTAATTCCTGTTAGGCGACTCCAATAATAAGAAGGAAAATAAATTATATTCGCCCCCAGCATTGGGAAGTCATGACTTCATTCTATCTGTTCAGGTCATACTAGCTCAGAAATGCTACAACATAAAGGACTAGTAAGGCCTATAGCAAGATGCCTTACAAACACTGAATTGCAATTAGCATTCAAATAATATTTGCAGGTTTTTTTCTCTCTGTAGGCAGCAAGAGCTGGCAGTTAGAAGCCAAACCCAGGTGCATTCAAATTGCTACACAATGTACATTTTAACAGTAAAGATCAGGGTCTGAGATCAAATGAACAGGCAGGTTTACTGAAATTAATCCTTATAAACGAAGGAGCACAGTAATGGGGAAGCTAAGTTGTAATTAAGGAATTGCTATATACAAGCAAGTCTAACTTATGCAAAGTCCATTTTGGTTTCACACCCTGAAAGCTTATGCTGTAAATCAAGTAAAAATAAAAAGCAGAAATATGGAAAAGCCAGCAGAAAGCAACACTTTCTTGCAATTATTATTTTACTTTCTTATACATGAATTGAGACAGAACTCCATGGTGACCTTTGAAATAGAATACCTAGAAAGTATTTAGGAAACATGAGGTACAAGAGACTTACAAAGGCTTACACTAATAATTCACAGAAAATTATACAATTCAGTCAAGAAATTTCACAATCAATCTAACTTCCTAAGGGTACATACTGCAGCTGACTTTGAGACAGCTCCTGTTGGTACAAATCCCACAGAATGAAGTATGATACATCTCTAAAGGTATAGACATTAGTAGAATTTTATGTTCCAGTCCTTGCTCATGCAGAATTCTTTACAGACATCTTGAGAAAATTTACTGGTACAAATATTCTAGAATCTAGCAGAGAAGCTGGCAATATGCTGAAAAACAACAGATTTCTTTTCTTGGACTTTGCTTACCAGGATACCAATACAACCAAGTCTTTATACATGTCCTACTTTGATTTTCAGATTTGTATTAAATTTTAAAATTTAGTACATTAGGTAACTTACCCAGTTACACCTAAAGTGTTTCACATCTCTTCAGCCTGAGCCCCACCCCTAGAGAAGCTTTTGACTTTTGTGACTCAAGAGAGACCCCCAGACGGGGTAATCTTTTTGACCAACATATCAAGAAGCAAGAGACTAAATCAGATCAAGTTTCATCATGCTCTGACCTGAGGCAAGTCCCCCATGACTGCCCCTCTTCCTTGCTCCTCCTGGGCTGTTTATGTACAAGCACCCGTGACCACAGCATCCACCTCAATCTGTGCAAAGGGCAGATTCACCTCTAATTAAATTGTTCTGGTCTTTAGTGAGCAGCAGACCTTTGACCAATTCAATCTCCTTTTATAAAGCTTAGATGTGTTTTTGTTGAATTTTGCTGTGCAGTAACCAAAAGCACTGTCCTCACCAAGTAGGTAACAGATGTCTGGAAGTTTTTCCTGCCTTCTGTCCATTGAGAGAAATCAGCTATTTCTTTGAACCAGTCTTTCAACCACATCAGCTTTTTCAATAACTTCAAAAAATTACTCAATTTCACTGGAATGGATGGAATGGATAATCACTAGGATGGTTTATTTTGGCCAGCAGATACTCTATTTTATAATTAGTATTCATAATACAGAGCATGAAAGAAAACAGGCATTGAGTCTGTGTGTGTGATAATTGCTGAGAATTTTTTTCCTTTAGCACTTGATGACATTCATGAGAAATTCATTGATGCACAGATAAACTTATTCAAGGTATAAAGTTTTCAGTGGAATTACACTCAAGTCAATAGTGTCAGTCAAACTGCTATTTACAAGGAATATTGGAGGGTATGGATGGATTAAGTTGGTGTTCCTATCCCTGTGCTACTAGTGCATACATAGGTCCAAGAGAACATATGTCCTGGCACAAGTTCATGTATTTGTAATTTCACTAACAGAATAAAAAATAATTACTATAATATTTAGCATAGAAATTAAAAAATAGCTACTTTAAAAATTATTTTTGAAAACGTAACTCTACATAAATAGTATGTAACAGCTAGTCTGAAAAGGCTGGAAATTTTTCTGGTGCATTAGCACTATGCTAAGCCAAACACTTCACACTCCGATTTATGCTTTTGAGTCAATAGATGGCCACTGGGTGCAAACTCAAACTTCTCCACTAGAGTATAAAAGAGCTGATGTTTACCTATGGAATGAGGTGACTTCGACAACCTTTAGTTATGTTCCTGCATTATGAGTCTGACACTGGGGTTTCCATTTTCTTGTCCATGCTATGAAATATTAAATCTTGGTGAGTTTGTATCAATACAACAGTTCTATGAGTCTGATGAGAATTTCAGTTGATGATATACCAAAAGGTTGTCCACACAAGTAAGACTCCAACAAATTCACAGGTGACATAATACAAGTGTCTTTCCTTACACTGATGTCAGGAATATTTTATCACCTGAAGTGAGGTGGAGGAAGGCTTCAAAACCACAGTGAACAACCCCCCTCCAAAACAGTGACATTTTAATTCTTATATCCCCTCTGGTGTGTAACTAATAGGCCTGGGCAAATCATCTGCGCTTTCCTGCATTCCCAATCTGCTGATACCAGCTGTTCTTACACTGAAAACCAACTCTTGCTTGCAACTACTCATGTCAAGTATGACTTAGAGGCCCGTATCAGTGACAGTGAATATGGTAATATGAAAATGTTAAATGCCAAACTGTTGTTGATTTAAGTATTTCTTGTTTAATGAACAAGCTGGAATTCTCAAACCAAGGAAGCATGTAATTAGCATGCTGGCGATATCAAATGCACTTCCATCCCTAACAGGTTGGTCTTGCTATCTGTTAAGAGTTAGTAACAGACTGCATTCTTCATTCTTACAACATATGAAGCCATAATGTGAACATAAAGTAGGAACGATTTGTGACAAAACTGCAAATTTCAAAGTTCTCTTTGTGGGAATAGCCACATCCACTGACATAACTGGACATGTGTGTTTCTTAAATTCTGAAATCAGATGACAACTCAACAAATATTAGCAAAGTAATCAATGGGAAACAAGAAAGAGGTGAATGGAACAGAGACTTGGTGGGTTTTTTGAAAGTGACATAATGAACAGCATGAGAACACCATTTCTATGTGACATTTATACACATATTTTCTAAAACAAATTGAGATGATACTACTAAACCCTCTCAGCAGCTCTATCAAGGAATAAAAGTATGAAAAAATACTTCATGATCTTTTTTCTTGCTCTTCTACTTTCTCATAAAGCATGAACACCCCACTCTTACCTCCATTTTTAACAATCTGTGATGTTACAGGATTATACATTATATTTTTACCTTATAGAAGTAAAAATTACTTCACTGAGAAATGATAAAATTAACTTTAATGGCCAAATTGAGAATTTGATTTCAGATTCAAGCAAATTTTTCTTGGAATCTGTTCTGTTCAGTCATTATATTTACCAGACCACTCCCTCCCACCCAAATCCTCCAATCTTACTACCAATCTTAAACACTGTTTTGATTAGCAGAGTCAGACACTGAGGGAATTCTGTGTCTGGATGTCATGATTTTTTCCTGACCACTGAAGATAAGACTGTGCCCACATACATCACATTTGTAAAATTATTTTTGCAATCTTTAAAAAAGTACTGTGTTTAAAATTGCTACCAGAAAGCAGAGAGCACGGACTCCTCCTTCAGAAACCCTCAAAGGCAGCAGCACTTTCAGTGCTGAGGAGATGCAAACCATAGGAAATGGACAGGGTCAATGAATTTGCTACTTCCATGAAAGCGGTGAGTCTTCCCTCAAGCCAGCCTGCCTATAGCTTTGTGGATAAAAGTTTTTCTTTTATAAACAATGTTTTACCTGTGCCCATACAGCACTGTGGGTCCCTCAGTAATCACTGTGGTACTGAGGAATTTTTTTTTACTTACACACACCTGGAAATAATTCTGCAGCATCCTGTGCTCCCACAGTCTGTAGAAAACCCTCTGTGGTATGACCAAGACCAAAGAGGGCTGGGGAACCAGCATGACTTCAGTCACAATCTTACTTCCCTCAGCTGCAGTGGGCTAATGATTGCAGCTTAGAGCATAAAGTATACACAATAAAGCAAGAGCTCAAAACCAAATTCTTCATTCCACACCCTCATGAAGCTGCCTCTGGTGGTGCTCCTGCAGCTCTCCTTCACAGCAGAGACTTCGGCTCTAGCTTGTCCAGTGTGCTCTGACACACTGCAGTTGCTAAGAGAGTCCCTACAGTGGACACTCATCCAAATATTCTGTCCAGCATTATAGTAATTAAAAACTCAGCTGATTTGGCATGCATCTGATATACTTCTTCATAACAAATGCCCATCTGCAAATATATATATTTTAACTCTCCTTTTTCCATTATTTAATAACTCCATGGATTATGCAGCACAGCTTTGTGAAGCACACAAAGATCTGGGGTTTTTTTCAGAGCTTAAAATTCATATCAGTTTCTTCTAACTAAAACCAGCACACCGCTGCACCCAAGCAAGATCTACTGCACAAAAACACAATTACCCTACCAATTGACTACACATCAATAGGACAGCATATGATTAGACAACAGCGGGGAATCCTAATGATCTCCTGTGAGAATTGGGGTAGTGCAAGTTCCTCATTTTCTGCTCCATGATGTGTAGTTGAAAAGCACACTAGAAAGAATACAAAATGAATGGCAATGTTTCTGTGCACATCCTAACTTCATTTTCATGGGAATGCATAAATCTAATGAAAAAGCAAGACCCTGATTATCAGATCGAAGACAAGAAACCACAGGTTACAGTTTCTTACTTAAGCACACAATGACTTGACCACTTCTTTAGCCCTGGTATTCTCAGAGGACCCACACACCCTCAAGAATCTAGGGGTCTACCAGCATCCAGAAGGAAGTGGCACAGCTCTAGGCATGAAGCACCTGACTGAACCTGGAGGCTCCCTCTGGAGCAATGCCGTTTCTTTCCCAGGGCAATACAGTAAAATTAATATGACCCTCCCAGCACCTGACACGTGCCACAGTATGCTGCAAGGATGCCAACCAGTTTTTGTTAGGGCTTATTCCATTCCCCATCACTTGGGCTGCACAGAATTCAAACTATGCATAGAGACATTTTAGCAGGAGAAAATTATTTTAAAATAAGCTATACACCACGGTTATGTACACTTTCATTTCAGCCCAGGACTTACTAACATCCCAAGAGAGATGTGCACATTACTGGAAGCTGTCAAATTAACAGAAATACATTGACAGTGAGAGTTTTTCTAGGGAATGTTAATGCAGCAATAATGGTGTTAGGTGATGGCAAAATGTTGTTTTGCTTACAATAAAAATTTGTCCTTGCCTGTTCATAAAAATAACTGCAATTTCTGCCACCTGATGTTTGCCCTTGCTTGATTCTGTAATTCCCTCCATTGCTCTGATTTTGATGCTCAGATAATCAGAAGGACCTGACAGCATATCTATCTTTCTAGTGTTTTCACTTACCAGTGTAATACTTGAGCAGTTAATGATAAGGAGCAGTGTACCAAAACCAATGTGCCATGGCAAACCTACTTAGGGGACTTCTGCTGCAAGGTTTACACATGTAAGGTCAATATTTCACTTTTGTATAAGGAAGTAATAAGGCCTATGTATCAGACACTAAAACTACTCATATATTGAGATATTTTAAAGCTGAATACAAAGGTCATGATAGCATATTTTGGATGACATTCTATATCCTGAAGCAATCATGACTATGTAATGTTCTTTACTCTTTGTCCCAAGTCATTCTGCTGTAAATTCAATTAGCAAAAATAATTGCTTCACCACAAAATGACTAAAAATGCTAAGACCCATTTGGAGACAACAGCAATCATTAAACAAAATCCATTTGCAGGAGAGCTGAAGGCATTTCCAATACTCTTATGAGATTTAAAACTAGAAGGCTCTTCAGAGTGCTTAAACTGCAGACAAAATCCTGTTTAATTTCAAAGGTGGCAGGGTTACTAATGCATCAGCTACTTCAAAGATGGCAAAATAATTTACTTTTTTAAACCATTGCAGCTCTATACAATATGATGGGAAATACATAAGGTTTAGCAAATACGAAATTTAATGTGCCCAGTTTGTTCAAACATTGCCTTAATTCTGGGCATAGCAAAAGGCACAAGTTACCACCTCAGATATGGACAGCTTTGAAAACTACTGTTCAGTCATGAGCCTCAAACAGTCAACCCAAGTCTCTGCTTTATTCCTTAATGCTGGAAAAATAAAGTGCTGTTTATATAGCTGGAAGGCTTTGCTTTATTAGAAAACACAACAGGAAAGTAATTTGCTTAATATCATTATTTAGTGTGTGCGTGACCACAGATAAATAGCAATCCACTCAAGAATTTAAGGCCTCTGCTGAAATATTTTTACAAAACTCTCAAAACCAATGAACTTTTGACTCATGACTGGCTTCTCTTTTCCATAATTATTTTTCTTAAACCTATTAGCAAACTCTGCTTTACACTAAATGCAATTTAAAACCCAATACCATGCACTCAGGAAAGGCATGCCTGGTTACTGGGATCTTCACTCTCAGGCACAGCTGGCAAGAACCATTCCTCCACATTGAGTTAACTAGTCTATTCCATTCAATTAGGGCTGCAAATAAACTCCAAGGTTAAATTTGGTATGGATTTGCATAGGTTTCCTTCCCTTTATATTTGAAAAGTTTCCCTGCAATTTGGAGTTCATATAAACAAAGCACTACATCATTAACACAAACTGACTCCAGAGACATCTAATGTGTGTTTGGCTGAGACCTTTGGAAAGATATCTTGATGGTAAAATGGTAACCTGGAGAGAGTGAAGTCCACCAACTTTTATGTGACTATAACTTAACTCTAATAGCAAAAAAAGAAATGGATTAGGTGAAAATATAAGATGCTTTCCAAAGAGCAGGACAAGGGAATCTACAAGGAGACCTACATCTGATGCAGCAAGCCAAATCAAAAGCTCAAGCTTACAACCAGTTTGAAATTGGGATGAACTGCTGCCATGTTTTCAAGCAATAGATCAAAAATTGTTTAAATGCTTCATGTTCTGTACATGATGGCCATTGACATACATAAATGAAGCATTTTACAGGGAATTAAAGTATTCCAGAAAAAATCCTGATAATATGTAGGAAAAAATGGAACTCCTACAACCATTTTCTATCACTCTCACATATGTTTGTATGTGTGTATATATATACATAAATGTAAGGTATAATACTTAGATCAATGTCTCCAGCTTTTGTCAGTCAAAAGAAATGTCAAAGTAGTAATATAATTCTTTTTCCTATTAATAAAACAAAAGGATGCTATTAACTTCCAGGACAGTTAAGGCCTCATCATGTTCCCTCTTCCTGTCCAAACTCACTGAACAGTAAATATTTCAAAGGGTTTAAGCTCACTCATTCACTCTCCTTCCCCAGCTTTGCATAGTTGCTTTGAAGCAGCTGTCCTCAAAGGATCAGATATTGAGATTTCTAATCCTGTTTCAACTTCTCAGCGAGACTTCTGAGTTCTGTTAAAGATTAAGCAACTTTTTTTCTGTGCTGAGACCTTCTAGGCATCTGAACATAGAACAAGCCTCCAAATACAATAAAATGATGATATCACCACAAAATCCCTTATAGGAGATTATTTCCACTAACTAGAAAATGAAAAAAACCTCAATTTCTTCTGAATAAAAAAAACATATTCACATAGAAAAGTTCCACAACAGAGTAAATAGGAAACAACTATGACTTTAGGGCTTGACATGAAAGATGTCCCAAAAAAGGCTCAAAGTATACATATAATAGAAAGTCAAATGCCCTGCAAAATCCTTCCCTAAAATGCAGTTATGTTTACCAAAGGTTATGAGCAGCCCTCTCTCAGGTGGGAAGTTTTGGGGAGTAAATGCCACCATCTTTCTCCTGCAGGCACGTATCTGCTGTGTGTCTAATCTGCCAGGCAATTTAAAACATGTATGTGTGTGTGTGTACACACACACAAAGGAGGGGACACAATTAGGAGAGCCATAACACAACCCTACAAACCCCCTCATCTCATAAGTTCAGCATTTCAAATTCCTTTTGTGCTGGTAGTATTTGTGAGTTAAATTATTCTTTAGCTCTTTCTGCAGAATATATGGAGAAAACAAGATAGAGATTCTATTTTTTGAAATTAAGTGAAAGAAATCCTAGGTAGCTGTTTGGATTACTAATATCACCTCTACCTAGCCAATGTCTTTAAACACACTCTGTTGCAAAGGAGTTTTCCTGGGGAACTGACAACTTGGGCTGCTGAGTTCATACTTGCACAAAGGCTCCTGCCCAGAAGGGATCAGCATGGGGACCGTCAAAGTAAAGGTAAATGCCAAGATAAAAAAGACATGCTGCTAACCTTTCACAGTTCTTTGGAGATGTGTTGCCATATGTAACTCACAGATGGAACAGTGGTAGTGCTGGTGCCTGGGGAGTTTCTATCCTAGCAGCAGCTGCACACTGTGAGCTGCCCTCCTGTCATGGGGTGAGACAAGGGGCAGAGAGGGCTCCTTCCTTGCAGAGATGAGATCAAACACTTCAAAAGGGAACTGTACAGGAGAAAAGGTTACCAATGTATACACTAATGGCATGTTTCAAAGAAGAAGAGACAGAAGCATCCCACCCTTCTCCTTTGAGTGCCTGTAACTACAATCTCTCTGTGAAGGGCCCCAGCCAAGACCCCATGACTACAGCCAGGGGGCTATAGGGATTCAAAAAGCCATGATGTGAACAGAAAACCAAAGCACAGACCCTGACTCCAAAAGCACCAAGAGTGACACACAGCGAAACTGGGGCTCCAGCTGCTATGACAACTTCTCAGAAATAGTGACATGAAGAGACCATAAGTCTTGCTTCAGGGTAATGGGGAATCCCAATACATGATCTGAGAGTGCTTCTTCACACAGTAAGAAAGTCAGTGCAGTGGGGATTTTTTGAGGAGAACAGAAGCCTGCTTGACAATTTTCACCATGAGGGTGGTAAGACACTGGAATAGGTTGCCTAGACAGGTAATGGAGGCTCCAACCCTGGAGACATTCAAGGATGGGCTTGATGAGGCTCTGAGCAACCTGATCTAGTGCAAGATGTTCCTGATCACTGCAAAGGGGTTGAAATAGGTGACCTTTAAAGGTCTTGTCAAACTTAATGCATTCTATAATTTCCATTGTAGAGACACAACTCTGAGCAGCTGTGCTATATCAGTACAGAAAAATAAGCCAGCAGTTCTGGTACTGAGTAGTTTTTCTTGAAGACATGTTTTTTGTTGGTTTTGGAGGCCAGCTGACAAAGAACGTGTACCAGAGGGCATCCCTGGAAACAAGAGTGATTTACCCTTGTATCATAGGTGATTCCAGGAGTGCAGAGGAGGGAAAATGCGGTGTAATCCTCTGTAGGCAAATCTAGAAGGCAGCTGGGGATATCTGCTCTTCATTTCTTTTCAGGTCTGGTTTTAAGTGCCATTCAGGATATTTGTCATATTCAGTCCTTCCAGACAGGAGTGCCAACTGGGTAGGCCAACTAGACATCAAAAATTCTCTACTACAGCCCTTGATGCTTGAGGATATAGACACATACTTTCTGGGTCAAAGGCAGAATCTAGAGTATGAAATTAAAGAATGACACTGGCAAACCCAGGACCAAAGATATAAAGCAAAAGATTAAAACAGAAAAAGTCCTCAAAAGTCCTCCTAAAGCAAATTAAAATTAAAATTTTAAGGGGTTGTAATAAAGCGGTAAAAAAACAGAGAATGTAGAGAATAAATGAGAATAACTGAGAATAACTGGGAGGAAATCTAAGTAGGAACCAGCTTGAATGCTCCTCCTTCACATGTGGGGAGTCCAGACTATGCTACAGATACTGCAGAGGTAAAAAAAAATAATCTGAACTGCAATGATCAAACATATTTGCCCAAAAGTGTGATCTCAGCACATATATGAACCTGCTGGATCAGTGATTCAAACACTTGAACAAAAACCAGGAATTCTGACCACTTGGTAATGATAATTTTGTCTTGATTCTTACTTCTCACAGCCTTTTTGCAAGCTACAGACCATAGAAATGTAGCATCAGAAGTTTCATAGATTAAACTACATAGGTTTTATAGTATTTATAGATACTATAATGCTGGCTGTGACACAGAAGGAGATCAAAGCTAGACTTACAGATCAAAGACAGAAGAACACATTTAACAGAGACTTTTTTCATCAGAAAGTCATTCACACACACAGAATTAGCATAAGTAATAAGTAATCCAGGCTAGGATTATTGAATCCAATTCTAGGCACACATCTCAGAAAGCCTGTCCAACCCTCCTTCAGAATCACTAGGGAAAACCAGCCTTTTCTAGATAATGATACGTCTCGTTTTAAAGTTGCTGTCTGGTTTAGATCTGATGAATTGCATCCCATCTTACTTTTGAACTTCTATTGCAAAGACAGTCCAAATAATCTGCTTTGGAAAACGTATCTCACTTTTATAGCTTGGAAATGATGCAGGATAGATTCCATCCCTAAGGCAAGTGCACATTATGCTGAGCAGAAGGTTATTCTAGATGTTGTGCAGTGCCATCAACACATTTAACAGTTTTTGCTCTTTGCTTCCAATTTTTTTCCCTAACAGCGGTGTTTCCTCATGAAAGCTGATGGCTCATCCAAGTCTTTGGTGGAATTTAATGAAGTTTCTTTTAATCCAAAGCAGTTCAGTTCTGGAAATAAACTCTGTAATAGTCATGCAACAGTGACTCTGAACTTATCCCTTGAAAAATAGTGCATGTGACAGTCATAAGCACATGATGCTCTTCTGTTTCTCTAAATACGGTTTGCACATTTTAGCACAGCTTACCTTTTACAGATAGATCCGTCACATCTTGTGACAAATCTATGATATACATCCTACAATTTAATGCCATATAATTGTGGGTAAACATCTTCCCCTCTAATTTCTGGCTAATTATTCTCTTTTATAGGATAAAATTATCCTAGTATGTCCTCATTTTGCAAGTTCATCTTTTTAAAAACTGCAGTTTTATACGCCTCATCCTCAGTAATAGAAATATCCAACAGAAACACCTGAAATACTTCAGTGAATGAAACATTTGACTACAAATCCAAACAACGTATTTGGATCCTAATATTTGTTCATGGTTCTAAAGTGGAGTGTTTTGATGTCTACAGTACATCTACAGATATAATTTGCAATGCCAATAATAAGAAAGCTCAACTTCCAAATGTGAAAATAAGTTCCATCCAAGTTTTACATGAAATTATTACCTTTTCCTTCCAGCAAAAGTCACATTTAGTGCAAGGGACTGCATACTTGCTATTTATGTAGTACTCTCAGCATCCTCAAAATCTCCCTCTAATTTTATAATTTAAAGCCCTTCAGGTGAACAACTGGGGTTAACTTCCAAAATATGGAAGATTATATCTTTTGTGCCTTCATTGTGAGCACATTGTTACTACACACTTCTGCAGTCTCAGATCACATACAATATTTAAAGAAGTTTCAGAAAGGAAAAATTGGAGGAAGATATACCAAAGAACATCTATTACATTCTTCACTCTGTATGCAACAGAAGTTTACAGTCTTTGGAAGAGGACAACACCTTTTAACCAGACATAGTTTCTTGGAAGAGCCCAGCTCAGTTCTGAAATTGCTAATTCCTGATCTACCCAGCATGACCCTTTTCCCCAGAAGACGAGAAGAGAATATTAAACTGGAACAAATCCAACTGATCTGTTTTAAAGCAATAAATGACATGCCAGAACACTACAACAGAATGAGAAACAACCCTGAGATCTTGGGTGAAAGAACAAGTGTTACCACAAATAGATCAACATAGAATCATAGAATAGTTTGGGTTGGAAAGTTCAAAAACCGTCAAGTTCAAACCTCCCTGCCATAGGCAGGGACACCTCCCACTAGATCAGGTTGCTCAGTGCCTTGTCCAGCCTGGCCTTATACAACTCCAGAGATGGGTTATTCACAGCCTCTCTGGGCAACCTGTTCCAATGTTCCACTACCCTCACTGTAAAGAACTTCTTTCTTATATCTAGCTTTAATCTACCCCCTCCCAATTTACATTCATTATTTCTGGTCCTCCCATCAAATAACTTAATAAAAAGTCCAACCTCTGCCTTTCTGTAGGCCCACTTCAGGTATTGATAAACTATTATGAGGTTCCCCCTGAGCCTTCTCTTCACCAAGCTGAACAACCCCAACTCCTTCAGCCCGTCTTCATAAGGCAGTTTCTCCAGCCCTTTGATCATCTTCATGGCCCTTCTCTGGACCCGTTCCAATAGCTCAATGTCCTTCTTATGTTGAGGATTGCAAAACTGGACATAAAACTCCAGGTGGGGCCTCACAAGAGCCACATAGAGGGGCAAAATCACCTCTCTTGACCTGCTGGTCACACTCCTCTTGATGCAACCCAGGATTTGGTTGGCCTTC
>VZTY01009673.1:129540-296143 GCA_013400935.1 Turnix velox
ACTTGTGCACCTCCAAGTTCTTCAGGTGGTCTTGAACTTGCTCTTCACACAATAGTGGGTAGATCCTGCTTCTTCCAGTTTATGGTCTTGGTTTTTAAGACTTGAGTTGTGCAATCAGAGGCCTTGCCGGTGAAGACTGAGGCAAAGAAGTTACTGAGTACCTCAGCCTTCTCCAAATCCCATGTGACCAGCTCTCTGATGCCCCTTCGGAAAGGGCCCACATCTTCCCCAGTCTTCCTCTTGACGTTTATGTATTTGTAAAACTTCTTATGCCCCTTTATGTCTCTGGCCAGCTTTAATTCCACTTGGGCTTTAGTTTTCCTAACCTGATCCCTGGCTACTTGGACAACCTCTTTATACTCCTCCCAGTTAACCCTCTCATGCTTCACTTCCAATACATTCTCTTTTTCCATCTAACCAAGTCCAGAAGCTCCTTGCTAATCCATGGAGGGCTCCTGGCATTCTCGCCCATCTTCTTCCTTGGGATGCACAGCTCCAGGACCTGGAGGAGATGGTCTTTGAACACTGTCCAGCTGTCTTGGGCCACTCTTCCTTCCAGAACTGTTTGCCATGGAACCTTGCCAACAAGATCCCTCAACAGGTCAAAGTCTGCCCTCTTGAAGTCCAGAGTAATGAGTTTGCTGAGCCTCTTCTTAGATGCTCTGTGGATAATAAACTCCACCATTTCATGGTCACTGCATCCAAGGCTGCCCTTGCTTACTGCTTGATTACTGCTGCTCCACGTTACTCACTAGGCCCTCATCATTGGTGAGAACAAGGTCCAGCATGGCTCCTCTTCTTGTGGGTTCCTGTACCATTTGGAAGAAGAAGTTGCCATCAATGCATTCCAGGAACCTCCTTGACTACTGGTGCCTTGCCGTGTTTTCCCTCCAACAGATGTCAGGATGGTTGAAGTCACCCATGAGGATCATGGCTTGTGAACATGAAACTTATTCTAGCTTTGGTAGAAGCCTTCATCCACTTTTTCTTCCTGGTCAGGTGGTCTGTAACAGACTCCCACTACAATGTCTCCTTTCCTTGCCTTCCCTCTGATCCTGACCCATAATCTCTCTAGTAGCTCCTCATCTGTCTCTAAGAAAAGCTCCATGGACTCTAGCACTTGTTAATATAGAGAGCAACTCCCCCTCCCCTTTGCCCCTGCCTCTCATTTCTGAAGAGTTTATACCCATCTATTCCAACACTACAGTCATAAGAACTATCTCTGTGAGATCACTGACATCATACCTGTATGTGTATGCACACATCTGCAGCTCTTCTTGCATTAACATACAGGTATTTAAGTTGCTCCCTTGCCAGTGCTGATTTACCATCTGGAACTCCCCTTTTTTGGACTACAGGTGACCTCTTTCTGCCCTGTGGTCCTGGTCCAGGACCAATGATGTCTAGATTGTTCGACATGTCACTAACTCTGTCCTCATCATCACAGGCACCCTTCTTCCTTGCCTCGACTTCTGGCAGCTCAAAGCCCTTCCTTACTGGCGGAAGCCCAGCTGCAAACCCATCCCCCTTCAAATCCAGTTTAAAGCTCTCCTAATGAGCCCAGCTAGTTTCTGTACCAAAACCCTTTTGCCCCTTTGAGACAGGACTTTCCCATGTGCCCCTATCAGGTCTGAGGCCTTATAAAACCTTCCAATATCAAAGAACCGAAAGCCCTGCCTGTAGCACCAGTCTCAGAGACAGGCATTCATAGACTGAGTATTTGCATTAAATTCCCTGTCAACATACTGGAAGCAAAAAGATTCCATACCCTAAGTTAACAGAGAAAAGCATAGGATTCAAAATTCAGAGAGATAAGTATTTCAAAAAAATGTGAATAACACCTCAAGTGAGCTTGGGTAAATACCCAGATAACCAAAGACAATCTGACTGGCACTTGATCCATTATATACCACTCTTTTCCAGTACTTAAGATCAGGATTTAGTGGTACATGCTTGCATCATTGGTAGAAGGGAGGATGAGGAACAAGGGAGAGACCAGCAGGGGAATTCCAAACCTGTACTTTGGGAAAAATTATTCTAAGAGAAGGCCCTATTCAGCTCTCCTCCACAGCTGGATATTTTGTTTAAATGAAAATTTTCGTTTGTGTTGCTTTCAATCTAAAATTTGAAGAGGCTACAGTTTTTGCCATTCTACACTTTTAATCTGCTAAATGTTTTGATGGGCAAAGTGAGGAGCTAATTCAGACAATTTATTTACTGTCCACTCAATTTTTCAGTAAAGGAAGATCTAAAAGCATATCAAGCTCTTTCTGCAACCATTTGTCATCTGGCAACAGCAAGAAAAATAATGCTGAATCCCTTCTATTTTTCTTTCAGTCAAAGGATTAAGTTCAGAGATTAACTGAAACCTCTTGCGTATTCAGGAATTACAAAAAAAAGCCAATTAAATCAGTACTTACCATATAATTTTATGCTGCATTTTCAAGAACACCATGCTAGCAAGTATAATAGCACAGAAGCAGGAATCATTCTATAAGCTTATTCTGACCTACTGCATGCATAGAATCAGTACAAAAGTTTAAGATTTTTTTATATAGGTTTGTATAAATAAAGTCAGACAAGGTTATAGGTCATTATTGAGAATGAAGGTAATTCAATCCTTTTCATAGTAAGTCATATATTACAAAGATAGGTTAAGACAAATATTTCAACTATTTGTAACATCTAGAAGCAATACAAGATCATTTTAAAATATCATGCTAAATGAGGGTTATTTAGGTATCATAGGTGTGTGCTCAAATCCCATGTGCACTCAGCTTTGATTGGCAACCAAGTCTGATGAAGACTTGTGATCATCTAGCATACAAAAGAACAGCAAAAGAGAAAAGCAGATGTGCTATACTTACAACCTTGAGAGGATCCTTTGGAATGTACAAGACACCTTACATCCCAAAGAGGCTTACACTGGCTGTAATAAGACATTTTGTGAACGGTTTGTGGCATATCTTGGTTTGGTAAATCCAGCACGGATCATCATTCAGATAGAATAATAGAATGGTTTGGGTTGGAAGGAACCTTAAAGACCATTTGGTTACAACCCCTTTACCATAGGCAGGGACACCCCCCACCAGGCCAGGTTGCTCAGTGCCTCATCCAGCCTGGCCTTAAACACCTTCTGGGAGGGAGAATCCACAACTTCTCTGGGCAGCCTGTTCCAGTGTCTCACCACCATCACAGTAAAACTTCTTTCTTAGATCCAGCCTGAATCTCCCCTCTTCCAATCTGCATCCATTACTCCTAGTCCTGCCATCCTGAACTCTACCCCAGATAATGCTTAATTTTTTGACCTTCTCTTGCACATTTCACAGAACTGACAAAAAAGTTTGTGGGCCTCATAATTGTCAGTAGACACCTTGTAATCTGACTTCCAAGAGTGACAATAGGGGTAACAGCAATGTATTTTTAGTGAACTCTAATAATCACAAATTTCTATCCTTTTAAGAAGCACAGATTTAAGGGGTTATTTCAGACAGTATTAAGAACCCAAATACCAGAAGTACCAGTCCCAGAAGATCCAGAAGAACCAGTCATTAAGAAAGACAGTCTAATGATTCACATTCTTGCCTCTTTTATATGAACTTCAATGAAAAAAAAATATTTTCAAGACTAAAACTTTATTTCCTGAAATTGAGAAGAGCAAATAAAAAAATAAAATTGGTGCTAAGAAAGCAGTCAAATTTTCAAGCTTTATTCATATCCTAAATGCAAATATTCTATATATAACTCCGCAAATCTATTAGGAAATGTAACATAGCCTTGAGTTTTTAAGCTGCTATTCACTGCAGACAAACTCTGAATTAATCACTGCAAGCACTGGCATGCGAGAATGGAGGTATTCTGAATTTATACAAAATATTGTAAAATATTTCCTTTTCAATCATTTATTTTTATTCTTTTTGAAGCAATTAAGACGGATTGGAGATCAAAACATTATTTTTTATTGATTCATTTTTAGTGATATCAACCTTTTAAGTTTCACTCCTTATTTTATCTATTCTGCTATAAAGAAAGTAATTTTATTTTTACATTACCTAATACAATACAAAAATCAAACCTGTTTTTAATAGTAGAAAATATTGAAATGCACATTTCTATTAACATTCTGATTACAAAGAATCTGCATATCTCAATTTTATGTGTACCAATCAGAAATAAAAGCAGACCTAGTTCTGAATTAGAATGACTGCAAGCAAGGCAAGGGCAGTAGAAACATTCAAATCATTTGTCCAACTATACCAAACCAGAGTGAGATAAATTAAAACTAGAAACCTTGCAAATATTCGCACAGGGAAATAAATATAAATATACTTATTCCTTTTATCATGCACTGGACATAGTGGCAAAAAGTCGGTCGGATTGGTAAGAAAGTACATGTGCTCAGACACAGACATCATATATTGGTTTGAAACATTGATGCTATTGTAGAATTTGAGGAAATTTACCCAAAATTTTTTTCACTGACTGTATTAATTCTCTTTATATGCAGCAAACACCATTACATCCTAAGGTAATACATACATGAGCAAAGAATTATGGGTTTAGTTGAAATATTACCTCCTCAGTTGTACTGCTGTGCTTGTCTTTTCAATTACCCACAGAGAAGTCACCAGGTTACTTTAAAGCTTTTCTACACTTAAGAGTCCAAGTTCTTCATTTTAGTTTGATCAGACATTGAAATTCTTATAATAAATACTGAACTCCCAGAAGAAAGAGTAATATGATAATGGACTGGACATTGAATCACAGTTATAAAACCTGGATTCACCCTCCAGCATTATTTCTGCTCTTAGATTTCCTTCAGCTAGTTTCTTCATGTTCCTGCACCTCTGTTTTTGTAGGTCCCCCCAGTATTTGCCTTGACTGCTTCCACTGTATCTTCCAGGTAGAGACCATCTCACAGAGTATGTTTGGGCACTACTCTGAATTCAATATAAAAATAGAAGCCTCAGATTTTTTTCTGAGTGTTGCTGTTTCCATTCTGTAATGTCCAGCACTTTGACTACTACTGTGCCACAAACTTTGCTGCAGCCCTAATATTGTTGATCCCTTAATAAAATTATTTATTCAATTTATTAATACAAAAATTAGACCAAAAGCACTTTTAATATCTCTAAACATTTGGCTTGAGTGCTTTCTATGACCATATGAACTGTTACAAGAAATCAAGCAGTTGAACAGACATTAGCAAAAGTTCTAAAGACATTTCAGCATTTAAATTTTTTTATTAAATGTCTTCCCGTAGCATCAGTGGCTTTTTTGAAGGAAGGGGGTAGAAAATTGCATTTGCTTAGGTAAAAGTGCTCATCTTTACTGAATCACTTGTCTTGGTACAATACTTTAAAACAAGAAAGCATTCCTTCCTTAAACAAGAAACATTCTCCTCAAAGCAAGAGGTGAGATCTGCATCTCTCATTTCCGGTCTTTCTGGTTTTTAATCAAAATACAAAAAGTCATTGCTCAAAAAGGGCATTCAGTCATGCAAACATAGTGGAACTGGAACGATGTTTAGCAGTAGCAGCGAGGTGTGTCTGAAGTTAAATCCTATAGATTTCATTCCTTATCAAAGACAATTGATTGGATTCACATGATCTTTATAGCATCTCACATAAAGACCATGAACCACCGAAGAACCCTATATTGTTCCCAACTGTCTATACTATTCAACTAAAATTTATGTAATACTCCTCTGAAAAGGAAAAAAAAACCCAAAACAACCAACCAAACAATACCAAAGACCAATAAGTTTATTCTGCAAAGATTTGAGTGCTTTTGCTATAATCTCAGCAAAAACTCAAGCAGATAGTTCAGGACTTAGTCAAAACAACACTAGAATGCTCTACATCTACCTTCTCAAGACCTAAGGCCATTGGATTGCAAATATCCTGCTAAACATACATACAAATCCACACAGAAAGACCATAAAAGGTATTTCAATCCTCTGGTAAAAAATATTTCTGATGTTTTTGTATCATACAATCTCCACAGTACTTTTAAATGACAAGTAACACATGTTTAATATGAGCACACCTAATTAAAACTAAGTAATTGCAACTGGCAAAGTGATAACAGTTAATATTTATTTAACAAAGCTGAAATATTTTATCTCAAGACTGTTTTAATGTTCACTTTTATCCTGCCACTTTGAGGATATAAAAGTAATATGATGCTCACAAGGCAGACAAAAATTTACCTGTTGGAAGAAACAACCTGGCACAGCAGTCTCAGGGAAGTCTAGCTGTGTTCTTTCAACCTGTCTTCCTTTCAAAACCCCTCCTGTTTGCTGGATTACACATTCTATAGAAGATACAAGAGCTGACATGATCTTCCCATTAAATACTATCCAAGAAACCTGCTCTTTCCTGTTATCATGCACCAGCTTTAAGGCAGTGACAGTCTCAGAACATGGCGCTCTGTTTCTATGGAAGAGAAGCGCTTCCCATAAGGACTGTGTATTTCCTACATAAGAGTTCCTCCAGGGAACCCCCCAGGCATGTGGTTCCCATAATACCCTCAGAAGGGTATGCCACAGTGCATTAGAAAAGTTGTTCTCTACCAGAGAGAATGTCACACCATATCAAACAGAAGAACACAACAGATTATTTTGAGTCAGTCACATTCTCATTTCCCTTTCCTGCTTCATGAAACAGATCAATCTTCACATAAACACAAATATAAAGATTTCTTCCGCATGGAACCTCTTATTCATAGGATAACAGAATACGTGTCTGCCTTTAGTAATGTGATACATAAAAATTACCAGCAGTACTGACTTTTGTAGATAATGTATAAAACACATATTATGAATTAGTTTGTATTGCATTGTCTTTTTTCTTCTTTACTTGCAATCATAACATTGCATGAATTTAACTTTTTGTATTTAACATTCCCTAAGTTCCCACTACTCTAGCTCTAGCTTCCTACAAACTCTTGCACTTCACAAAGCCAAGCTAGTTCAGTATATCCAGAATTGTACATCTCCCTCTGTTACCAGGTTGCTTTTACAGCCTTTCCATTCTCACTCAGTAAATGAAAATTATATGCACATATACTTGTGAGAAAAGCAAATACAAATTGTAGAGCTCATGTCAGACACCCAGTGGTTCTAGAAAGAATGTTTTCTTTTCCTTCCATCTTAATACAGTTTTACTACTTTACTTTTTTCCTGCATGCATTAAATCTTTCTGTCTACAATAATAAAAATCAAAGTCCATCACGAAACACACAACCCTAATGCAAAATGATCTACAAAGACATTATCTACTTCACAATGCTGCTTAATTTTCCCATCTTCAGAGGAAGTTGCCCAAGATAGAGAGATATCATTTGTGCACCAACTTTCCTAATGACTGAAATTCAGTTCCTAGATTAGGCCATCAGAAAGAATATTCATCAAGGCTAATTTAATTATGTGTGGCTAATGTTTCTAAACAGCCTCTAGTCAATGGAGAGGAAAATGTTCAAGACTGAAGACTGATTTAACTGTTCTGAGCCCCTCTCAGGAGAAATGCCCTCTCCTTCACTGAATATAGATAGAACTGATGGAGAATCATCATCCTAACACCAGTGTACACAAAGAAGTCCTTCAACTTTATCCACCCATCTCTATTTTTCTTCATTATGGCTACACTGTCAAGACAAAACTGCTGCCAAAACTCAGACTTCAGAGGCTTTAAGATACCTTTAAATAGTCTTGAAATCTCTGTAATGTATACATTTAGCCAGCATTATCTGATTTCAAGAATCAAACACAGAAATGCCATATTCCAGGCATCAAAATCTCACTGCAGTGGACCAGTTCAGGAGAACAGAATAAAACTGTATCAAAAAGCTCAGATATAAACATCGAATTTACAAAGTAAATTAAAATCTTTTGCTGTGCAGATGGCAAGCACAGAACTTTATGGGACAGAAGAAAAGATCAGAACAGAAGTCAGAAGCTGGACATCTACGTGTACACATGCCAGTAAAAATTAGGAGGTTTGTGTGTGTGTCTCCACAAATTCACACCTGCAAGTAAGCTCAGAAACACATTTAATGATGTGACAACAGTTTCAGTGGACATTCATTTACAAGTGTAAGGTGAATTCCTGTATTTAATACATTTCCAAAATCACCAAAGAGCCAAGGAAGGAAGCTTATGCCGTGATATGAATCATAACATCAGCTTGGGTATCTGCAATGTGGGGTAAGAGGCAGGGTCCTGGTAAAAAGCAGCTGTGCTGTTACAAGCATAGTCTTTATCAGCGGGCAAAAAAACCGCATCAAGAAGTGGGCAATCATGAAGAATGGCTACCAACATTCATAAAATAAAGGTTAGTGATTACTCTTAGTTTGTTGGATTGTGTCCACATAACCCTGACATCTGAGGGCATCACAGTCTTGGAAAGCAACCTTATATGGGTGAGAAGTACTCCACTTCTTATGTAGGTGGAGTATGAGGTACGAGTGGAAAAGAATAAAGGAGGGGAAGGCCTGATGCAATATGGGAAAGAGAACCGGGGGACTCAAGATAAGGAGCAAGGCTCAAACCTTCATTTGCCTTGCAAAAGCGGAATGGAAGATACAGGAAATACAGGTTGATTTTAATTCCACCAAGATCTTCAGAATAGGCTGAAAGCATTGCTTGTACCTGACTGATTCTCTAAAACCAGGAAACAGCCTCATTATCCCACAGACACTGGGGTTACCCACACACAAAGATACAAGTCCCATCTATTTCTACGTGAAGTCTCTTTTAAAAGCAGAGATACTATCATGAGTGTTTTGGATAGTTATATCCATCCTTGCATCACTTATATATACACTGAGTTGATACAGTGCTATGGAGATGGTGAAGAGATCTGTCAGCTCTAAATGTGATAGTATCCTTTAGGTGGAAAGAGGTTGAGGCCTGAAAGCACACAGGGAAAGGACTGCAGATCACTCTGTATTCTAAGTGAATTGCAATCTGACTTTACAAATATTAATTTTCACAGAGACAACAATCAGCTGAACTAGATTTTCCTATGGTTCGTGGAGAGGGAATTCTCCATAATTAGAAAGAATAGATAAAACTTAGTTTCCTTATTTGAAAATATGTAACATCTGATTTCCTTACTGCAGAATACCATATAACCATATTCAATACAGTAAAACATACTAGCCCTAAACTATTCTTTTCAAAACATTATCACTAGACAAAGCATTGGTATTAAAGATAAATTTAACATAAAGTGAAGTATGATCAGAATAAGGATCTTATTTACCATGTTGCATCTATTTTCCACTTGAAAAAAATTTCAAAACTAAAATGTTTACTTTTTCCTAAATTAAAAAGCAGCATGTGTGGAAAATTAAATTCTGAACAGTACTGCTCATTAGTCAAACATTTCAGGGGTTTTCTGGACATATAGATCTCTCATTACAGAGACTCAGACAGGTTTCAATATAAATTTTCACCCTGAATCAAACACAGGACTTAATTCTCACTAGTGAAGGATTACTTTCAAATTCTTCTCTTAACTCATTCCTCATTTTCCAGTTGCATTTTCTCTGAGCTTTAAGAGAGCTATTCAGTTTCAGTGAGATAAATCAACTGTACCACACATTTTGCATCAGATGAAATATTGATCCATGAGGAGCTATTTCTGAAGGTTATTAGAAACTGTCATGTGTCATCTATTTAGGAATTTTCAAATGCAAATATGCACTTTTAAGCTACAAATACAAATGTCAGTATTTTCATATAAAACAATGTATTATTTTATAGATGCTATTTAACTTGTTTTTGGGAGAAACCAAAATTGGGAATTACAACCCCATAACAAATTTAAAGATCTTATCTTCCAAGAAAATGCAGACTAATAGCCATTCCTGGTATCAAACAGAATTTAAAGCACACCAAAATTCTTACCAGATTCCTCAACATATCAAGTACTCTGCTGTGTTTTGTGAGACCTCAACACAGTTTAAACTTTCCAGCTTAGACAAATCTGATGTTAGGTACCTGAACTGGAAGTTCAGACATGTTCAAAAAGATGTAAACTAGAGTTTAGATTCTGGTCTGGCAGCATTTCTCATCTGTTTTATATTATAAGTTTGCGGCTAATAACTAGACAGAATGGAAAACACTAAGGAACATCAAAGAATAGGTCTAAGATACAAATGGCAATACTAAAATCTTGTTGGACATTTGGATGGGAGTGGATTCCTTAGAGCTTTTAACACTACCCCTTGTTTTCTTCCTTTGAGATAAACAGACCCATCAGCAATATCTGTTCAGTTTCGTTTATGTGGGCAGGAGATGTT
The DNA here is from genome assembly GCA_013400935.1 of Turnix velox. NCBI lineage: Eukaryota > Metazoa > Chordata > Aves > Charadriiformes > Turnicidae > Turnix > Turnix velox. Next base: position 139,849 of record VZTY01009673.1, read on the forward strand.
TGGCTATTTTTAAATTAAGAACTGAATCTGGAAAGATCCTATATCCCTCTCCTTTCCCCAAAATAAACAGAACAATTCGATTATGGTTGGGAAACACCGTGGTCTTGAATAGAGACTCCATGCTTATTCACTTCCAACATGAGAACAGAAAGTTTCGACAAATCTAAGAGAGAGTTTGTTTTTCTTCTAAGAACTGATGTTTTGTCAATGCTTTTAAACATGAGTGTTTTCCATAATGCAGTCTGTATATTAAATTACCAGTTCAGTTTTCAAGCAACTGTCTACTGTCACAAAACTCTTCTTCCTTCCATATGTTTCAAACTTCAAAGATTTCTCAAATCTCTGGTTTTGTCCTGATGTTATTCCATTGAGAACAAGCACAAACAGAATTTGTGGAACACAAAGGTAATGAAATTACAGAAACTGTCACTTTGATCTACTCTCTTTAGTGTGCCACACAGACCAGACACAGAAATGCAAATCTGAAGATAAACAGCTCCTACATTGTTAAAGTACTTTCAGCATTTCCTTTGCTGAGACCTAGCCTTGAGAGGGCTACATAGAGAAATGAACACCATGAAATGCAGAGACAGATCCGTTGCAAGATTCTTAATGCTGCCTGTGGGATAAACATTCATACAAATCAGGACTCCACAGAGTACATGTAAATTAAATCTATCATTTGGAAACATAATCAACAAAGATGTTTCATAAATTTAGAACTGATCTGAACAAGTACGGCTGGAGCAGAGTACAATCAACTTATAGACTTTATTGACACTGCAAGCATCTGATTTCACCAGATGTGCCCCACCTTTCATGCCACATCCATCATTCTACATGTTGTACAGGAAAAATCAAGCAACCAAAACAGTGAAAATAACTGGATGAAATTATAGAGGAAGGCACAAGTCAGTGCTAACTTTTGCTGAAGTGGTCCAAAGTAACAATCTGCCCAACGGAAATAACACTGTGGAGCCACTTCTTCCCTTCCACATGGCTGACAGCAAGGAAGTGATAAAGCCCAAAAGAACAGCCACACAAAATCATCCAAAGAAAGATACTTGGGCTACTAGAAGGACTAGCAAGAAAAAGGGACAGCTATGTGTCCTCCTTCACCTTATTGTGAGAGGGAGCATCATTCATCCCCTACATTTGTACCCTCCATGTCAGCTTCAGCAGATGGTTTTCCTTATGCCAGGACAGACTAAATAAATTTAACAGTGATCCCATGATACACATGAAATATTATTCAGATTGAATCACCATGACCTCCAAGTCAGCTGCACCCCAAAATTTCAAAGGCAGAATTCTTTTTCATAGATACAAAAATCTGATGTGAGCTACTTTTCTTTCAATATGAACAGTAGTACTGACTGGAAAGTTGGCAGTGATTTTTCAACTAAACAAAATCTAAGAATGGCTTTCCCTATACATCCCAAGGCCTTGGAATACATACATTATTCCCTACATATACCAAGGTCAAACCAAAACATTTCAAGCTAGTTCTCAGTCACAGGTCAAATCTGGTGTCCCTAAAAGTGATGTCCATAGCCATCCCCCTAAAGCTTCCTACATTAGATCATGGCTATGAGCAAATAGAAAAAAAACAGCTAAACAGCCATTTCCTTTTTGTGGTATGTTTCTAGGGATTTCAGTAGATCTCTTTATGGGAGCAGGTGTAGCTGTCTATGATGTGAACAAAGGCCATCATCCACCTAGTATTAGAAATATACAACAGCAAAGAAGAAGGATTTAGCTTGTGTAAGGGAAACTCAGTGCTGCCTCGGAGACAGCTCAGTTGTTTTCAGCCCTGATCTGGACAATATCTATGAAGCAACTTCCTCTATTCATTCCTAGGACAAGACAGATGAGAAGACTAAGCATATGGATGGCAAAAATTCATGGTTTTTACCTTTTCTGCTTAGCTGCACTGTCACCACACAGACTACAGGCACAGTTGATTAGGAAAGGAATTAGGAGTTAGGTCAGCTAGGAAACTGAAAAATAAGCAGATTACCTGGGAGGTCCACAGAGAGCAATATTGACTTTGGTCAACATCCAGGAGAAAAATTTCACACTCCTTTTAGTCTAACAATTTCACAGTGGCGAAAGACCAAGTCCCATATTATGACCATCCCCTACTTCACTGAAAATAGCTGCTGATAGCTCCAGCATTAAAAAAATTTTTAAAATTGTTTTGGAAAGCTCCTTCCCTCAGTACAGGTTTTGGCCAGCAATAGTTCAAACTGGCAACTTTGAGAGCATTCTTTATACATGGAAATGTCTAACAAAATGGGACTCAAGTTGCATATAATTTCTAGTCACTATCATGCAAACATTGACTTACCATACCATCAAGGTATGCATCTTTTCCCCATAGCGAGCTTCAAATATCTTAATCCAGCTACTCATGTTGGAAAGATCTGTTTCAAACTATTTATTTTATTTAAGAACTAATGAGGCAGCAATTAGTGCACAGTGTCAGCATGGAAGTCATCTTTGCTTTTTCCTCTGACAAACTCACAGCAATTCACACCAGTGGAAGCTGAAGGCAACCAAACTCAGGCTAGGAGTTTAATTGCTGCAACACTACGCTGAAAAGCAGAAGCTTTGCCTGATGCCATTAAATCAAATGCAGTTATCTTTTTGAAGATGTGTTATAACTCATGCACACATCCATGGGCCTGACATAGCAATTAGGGTTGCAGTTTGTTGTCCAATATTATAAAGCATATCACTGAAGATCTTGGCTCTACCTCTGGCCACAGAACATTTTAATCTATGGCACTATTCATTTTTGTCAGAATAACATGTAAAATGTATTGGTCTAGATGTCAACTAGCGTCACCAGCCTAAACAAATAATGAAGACTAAAAAGATACAAATTCTTTTCCTTTTAAGATTTTTTTGCAAGGATAGTGTTACATCTGTTTTTCACAGTGGGAGTGGGGATTTTTCTTTGAGGAGAATCCCCTTGTGATATTCTGATTGTATTATTAAGCAAATGATTCAAAGAAAACAAGTCACTCAAATAACGATCATTATTAGAGAGTGGTTGTCTTGACTATCACAAGCTGTGGAAAATATGGCTTCTTTGGGAAGGAAGGGCAGGAAATAACTGTCGAAATGCTTTAAAAATTGTTCCAGCTAAGTCATAGAGGGTGTGTGCTTTTAGATAACTCAGTTCACTGGATGTGAGTAGAAAGCAAAGAGAAATTTCTCCTGAAAACTATGTAATAATAACTAATAAGCATAAATGAAACTAATGCAAATGATTGATAAATTAGATAAAAAATCATTACAATCATTACAAGAAAATCCCCATGGAATAGAGGAACAAGAAATTAATAGCTGACCACAGGTGGAAACAATTTCTAGGATTTTTTATGCAACTATTTTTGTTGTAGAACAGAATTCAACATGATTCTATGGTAACATGGACTGAAATTAAGGCCTAATTTTAAGTGATAAGGCATGGGAAAAATATCTTTGAAATACCTTAGAATACCTCAAAAATACTCTCTGGATGGATTATAAAATTATAATCTCTTTGTTTTTTATGTTGAGGGCAATATTGTGTCAAGTGTGAAAGCAAGAATTGCAGAAGAGCATTTCTGGAAGCAAAGGAGTGTCTAGAGTCTTTGCACTCCCCCTGTTCCACATTTCCTCATCCAGTCAACACCTGGAAAAAATACTGCTTTTCTCGTCTAAAACATTGTTGATAGTATATCTCACAAATTCCCCTTTCCCAGGGTTTTCCACCTTTCCCCATAATAGGTATCACAATCTCCCACCAGCCACAGGAAATCGGCAGAATTCAGACAGCTCTTTCAGAGACAGTTCTGGCACCTATCAAGGCAGTGAAACCCCTCCTGTCATAATAACAAATTCAAAGCCAAATTCACAAACAAGCTACAGGAATAGATTTCCATGCTCTAATATCACAGAGAAGAGCATTCACCAGTTTGAATGGGACCACACCTTGCTGTAAGCTCTTGGTGATAGGGTTCAAAGTGGCAGGCCATGGATGAATGGTCTGGTCCTGCTCATAACACATACAGCAAGCAGGCTTCCGGGTGATGCATTCTGTGATCTTGCACTAATGGGAGAGAGGGGATACATCTATATCTATACCATTCTGGCATCTGAGGAGGCTCTATCCATCAAGGAGTTGATCAAACGTGGGCTACAGTCAGGACTCTTCACACTACAGAAAGCAGCATCAGGTTTGGAGTAGGATGACAATTTTCTAAATACAGCAAGAAAGCACAAGCACTTGCTCCCCATCTCTGAGTGCTGCTGACAAACTTACACATCTCTATGGCCCAAAATAAACAGATTTCAGTAACAGTCCTGGTGACACTTTATTGAGAGCCTCCATTAGGTGTGTAATTCAAAAAGCAAAAATCACTTTGGCAGCCTTCCTACATTCTGCAGTTATACACAGCTCCACACTTTACATGAGCAAAGAAGTGAATCAGACCTTTGCAAAGTGGGAATAATCCCAAAATGCTACATGTACATCCATCAGAAAGTGCACATTATGCTGTGTCCTCAGCTATTTCAATTAGATCTCATTAATAGGTCACATTATAAAGACCTCAATGTTTTAAAATTCTTTATCTGATTCAATATTTTAATGTTTTAAGACATTTCGATTCCATAGTCATAGTCATAAAGATTACAGACATTCATTTGGAAACACCTCTTCAAGTTGCATACTGCCTTTATAATTTGCTAGAATTTACAATTTGAATTAGTATTTACACTTAAAATTAAATGTTTCAGAATCCAGTGTCATCTCCCTAAAAAATATTAAAATTATCACAAGAGACAAGATACTTCTTTTGTCACTTAATCTAGGAGGGGTTTTTTTCTGTTTATTAAATGTACTGATACATATACTGTCCGTTTAAAGATGGGGAAATTGATGGAAAGCAATTAACAGCGCAAATTAAGCTTTGCTATGAAATGACTATCACAATATGCTAATTAGCTGGTAAAGTGTCAGGAAAGAGTGTCTGGCAAGGGCATTCAGAGAAAGAGTACCAAGTATCCACTTTTCATGTGTGCATGCTCCACTATTCAAGATCTCTGTACAAGGTTGGAGTGGCTGTTTCTGTCCTCCTCAGCAGAAGAAAGAGTCAAAGAGTACATGCAGTGGTGATAACATTTCTAAGTCAAATTGAGACAAAGCCAGCTATGTGCATAATTCAATCTAAAGCACCAGTGATACAAACCATACAGTCTGGGCTTTGGTTTTTAACTCCCACAGATGTGACCTAAATATGCTGAATTCTGGATATCTCCTCTGAATTATATAAAACATTGAATTTTATTTGCACTTTATAATGCACCTCTATAGAAGAAAACACTGCCCCTTTTCCTTCCCAAAAAAGGCTGGTTGTCAGCAGCAGTGGTCTTCATTATTTCAATGCATGACCTACAGGAGCATTCAACACAGAAGATGGATGTCTTCTGCTCATCCTACTACAAAGGAATCAAAAGCAATGCAAAAGTTTGATGATCTTTGGCAACTTCCTAACCCTTACAGGAACTACAGGATACAACCCTATAAATGCAGGTCCATAGGAAGGGATAATAATTGACATACCTTGCTTTTTGTTTAAATTTGCCAAGGTTGCTTTCCAGTGCACACTGCTGGTGTGAGCAAGTCTATATGTGTATATATATGGACGCACAATTTCTTCAGGAATTTACTTTAAAAAAAAAAAAGATAATGGGTAAAAATGCTAAAAGAGGAAAAAAATAATTGCTGTACTTCTGTGTCACTTCTTTACTCCTATAATTTCCCATATTCCCAAAAACTCTGAGGATGCAAATGCATAGATTAATACAGTACAGCTGTCAGGACTTGACTGAGGGGTTATGGAATCTGCTGAATCTCAAAAGCAAAAAGAGTGAACACAGGTATGGTACTCCCAAAATTTCCTACAGACAGGAGGGGTCTCACAGGGTCCTTTGATTGTTTATGTCGAGCAGTTTGTATGAGACTGAAAACTACTACCTTCCTAGTCAATTTTGAAATTAACTAAATCTCTTCACTCAGAATTGTATTTTTTCAATATATTACATATGCTGGTAATAGAAAACACAAGCCACGCAATGTGGATTCACAAATACTTAATTAGTACTTCACTGAAGGACTGTTTAAGAAAAATGGACTTTTATTACTATGACTAATCACAGCAATGCTGTTTACAGTAAGGGATGCTGATGACTCTAGACTGCTTTTGCAATATAGAAGAAAAATTGGCAACAAAGGGCATATATTGGCTTTCATCCATGCTGCTCCAGGTTGCTTATATTTACACTGCTCTGTAGAAAGCAGGCCCCAGTGGATACGCAGAACCTATGTCAATATATCTGTGTTCAGCAGACAGTTTCCTCTAAGAGAGAGCAAAATGATTTTATGCTGGGGGAGGCCAGAAGACAACCAACACCAGACAAACAGAGAGCTGGGGACAAGGCATGAAAGAGAGCATAAGCCACAATGACAGCACAAACATACCAGTGTGACATGTGTCACACATTCACTCAGGTAAAGCCCTTTCAAAGATTTTGGAATGACATCAGTAACTTCAATAATCTAATTGTAGTGTGGGCATTTACTGCTACAGGACACAGGGTCACGGTAAGAGAAGCTTTTCTATCTGCATTCATTTTCTTTGTTTTCAATGCCAACAATATTTGGTGCACACTGAGTTTTGCTGTCCTCTCTGCATATGCACTCCTAAAATCCTGTGGGTATTTCATCTAGAGAAAGGTAAGAAAACCAACAAAAATCATTCATACTACAATATGCAGCAGGAATTTGAAGGGCATCACATTACACAAACCTATTACTTCTTCTTTGATTGGTTTTAAATCAGCAGCATTCCACCATGCCTCTTTCTAAATTAATTTTTTCCCTGGCAGACTTTATTTGTTGTGATTTAAATGATTTACTACTTCATAATATTTAAGGTATTTTATACCAACACAAGTGTAATTTTAATCATTTTTCTTTCCTTTTTCTCTCTGAGTCCCCACAGTGTAAGTTCAACCAAAGAGTCAGTCTAACAGTCAACACAACTGCATGTACCACATAAGCCAGAAGGAACCTGCTCTCACTGGACCACTATTCAAACTAATGTTTATTTTGGCACTAGTAGTTATGGTATGTCTCTGCTAACATAAACTACAAACTGCAATCAATAAATGGACAACAAAGTTCTCTCACAGAACCCATCCATCTGTTACTTGCTGTTGAAGTATTGATTTGTATTCTGCACATGCAGCCACATTATCACACAATATACATAATACAACGACGCAATTACTGAAACTAAGAGCTAAATTTGTCTCAAAGTTTGATCAAATAAAAATAATGGACTCATGATATTCACACCCAAGTAATATTAACACTTCTATTTCCCCATTTTGAAGCCAAGCAAAACAGATTCATATAATACATACCTAGCAGTATCTGTAGAACAACAAAAGGTTTTAAAAATTATGGCATTGTAATAACTCTTCTTTCAGAAAGCTGATTAGACAACCTTAATGGGAGGTTCTGAATTTCAACAACAACAAAAAAATCCTCTGCCTTGTTTAATGAGATCGTTTAATGAAGAGTGCTCAATTACCATTTTATGAAGACTTCCTCATGTCCCTTTAATTGCTCTTTCCCATTCTAATTAACCTCTCGAATGCCAGTGTAGCTCTCTTGCTGGTTACTATGCCTTTTAAGTGTGATCCAGTAACCCAGAGTAGTAGCACAATGTACTCCTCACCCATCCTCCACATCATGCATGAACCCTCTGAGGAACATACTGCTAGCAGGATGTCACAGTCACCTTGGTGATGCAGCCTGGAGTCTGAAGAATTACAGCATGCATACACTGCTTTGTGAAAAACTATGAACTTTACTCTCTGGTCTTAGCAGAATTTTTTTTTTCTTCAATCAAAATATTACATGGAAAGGAATCCAATTCACCACTTTAAGTAATAAATTTCACAGACTAGCTAGTAATAGGAAGTCCCAACAAAGGCTCTGCCGTTTTCTCTCTCCCACAGTGAACTGAAAGTTCTCTTTGATTGACTGAATGTAGATAAATTGTCATTATTGCATGACAAAGACAACCCTTGTTCCAAGCTGCCTTTCAAGGACAAACTTCACTAGTATCTCTGAGGTGTGGTGTGAGACAAGATGCATTTTAAAAACAAGCCAAAGATTTTATTCTAGTTAGCTTGTAATTAGCAATGTTGAGATAGATGCCAGCAAATCTAGATCATGGATAGAAAAATGTTAAGAATAAAGCTTCATTTAATCTTTGTTTTATTCTTCCCAAGACAAACTACTCCAAAATGAAACAACAACTCCAAGATACTGAGTTTCTCTGCAATGTAACAGAAAAATACTGCAACCAGACATGAGAAGTATATACTGTATATATCTGTTCCATTAGTTCCCACATAAGGCAGGGCAGATTCCACAAATTTAAGAGACTAACTCAATAAGGGAAGCTTGTCTCACAGCAAACAGAGACCCAAACATTTGCACTATAAAAAGACAATAAATTGCCATAAGCAATCCTGGATTATACTACATAAAATCAAGGAGAAGTATAAAGACTGAAAATTCAGATTTCTGCATAAGCAGAGGAAAGAAGTGGTCATAGAGATATAAACAATCTTGCCGTATGTTTGATTCTTCACATGCCTTCTCTGGTTCTTGTCAAGTGCCCCCGAAGCAGGAAGATTTCTGTACTCATAAATACATCTCTGACCATGACTTATACTGCTTTCCTTCAGACTTCCTTGAACTTGAAGTTAAATTTCTGTAGAAGAAAGTTTGCAGGCAACTATATCTCCCTTACATTATCTACCATCTGTGAACAGCTATTTTTCCTAAGAGTGTATTAGTAAATTACAAAAAAAATGAAATCTTGGCTGTAAATCAAACAGATAGAGGCATCACAGTCCCATGTGTCAGTTGCCCATGGGAAGAATGGCTTTCTCAAATACTGCTGTTGGGTCTGCGCAGTTTTATTGCATTAAGAGTACTATTTAGAGTATTATTAATCAATAAACTCTTTTACTTAAACATCTCCCAGGCTGCTTACTGTGTTATACTGTTGTTTTCCTGTTCAGAACTACTAAGCATTCTGATGTGCTCTCAGTATTAGGGGAAGAGTGTGATCTGTTGTTTTCCTTCCATTTCTCTGGTTTGGGCTCCACAGAAGCAGTTTCTTTTTATTCCTCAAAATAGAAATTCATAGTATGTGGACACAGTGGTACAGAGAATAATGCCACAGACTTAAAACCAGAGTCCCTGCATAGATCACAAACAAAAAGATTTACAACTGCTATCACAAAGCAGGCGTGTTGTGTAACTAAGACAATTTTTCATCTCATATTTTTAATAATTATATCTGTATATATATGTATTATATCTTTGGTTTTAAAGTTGTATTCATGTCATAGAATTGCTGTTTATTCACCAATGCTGAATCAAGGCTTTCTCCCTTTTATAAAAGGAGGTCATAGGTCAAATCATAGATTCATTGTAACAAGTTGCTACTACTATAATGCTTTTAATACTTTGATAGTCTTAATAATAGGTAAATGTTACAGTGGAGTTCTTGTCTTATTTTTTCTAGAATAATTTAAAAATTCTTTCTGGAAACTGAAATAAATAGGCTGATTACAGTATACAGATAATGTAATACAAAAAAGAGTGATACAGCTTTTGTAGCCTGTTTTCTATTCACTCACAAATAACAAACCAAATATTTCCAAAGACTTCAGAGTTAGCTTCCATTTAATTTTATCACGCAAAATTTGGGTAGGAAAATCTGAATCTTGCCCAAAATTTGATAGTGTATATATTTTTATGTTTGGTTCAGCTACAGCACTACATAAATACAGCACGTGGTCTTAAGTTTGCAGTTTTACAGTACTGCTCTTAGTGGTGACAGTTGAGAACAATGGATAAGCTGTCACACTGCACCAAATCTTTTTGGGTTTTGAATTAGTAAGTAAAGAAAACTAGAACAAGGACAAGCGAATGGCACATAAAAACCAAAAATGGTTTTGCCAAAATATTAAAATAATGAACTTCTGTACTGCAGAAGTAGACTGGAACCAGAAAGCATTGCCAACTTCTATAAAGTCGACAGCATGTTTCTAAAAAAGCATAGGGTGAAATCATAAACTGCATATTTCCTTTTGGGCAAATTACTGGAATTATACAAAAGGAACCCAAAACAAACCATCAGAAGCATTTTTTTTTTGTTTATTTTTTTAAATCATAAGAGCTACTCATAAACCCTAAAATCTAAATAAATTACACAGCTGAGTGCAAATAAATGTTCACCCATAGACTATGTTTTACAATTACGAACTTGAGTAGAGGACATGGGAAAAATTAAGGAAGTCTCAATAGAACCTCAAAAAATGTCCTTCAAGACTTTGTATAAACTTTTCTAGTATAAACCCAGATGCATGTCACCAGCTGTTGCAGTGTAAAAAACTCACTGGAAGGAATGCAAACCTCAACAGAAACTCTGTGCACACAGTTCCAGTATCCTAAGATCAGAGGTAAATCTCACTGAAAGCTTTCTCCATTTTTTTTGTTCCAATCCTAAAAATTCCAGCAGAGTTTACAGAAAACTTCACTTGAAAAAAAATTATTTAATACAGGAAGATTTGCTACTTTTCAAATACTTATTTTCAAATACTTATGGCAAATACTTATGAGATTGCAAAATATATTTAGCATCCAGCTTTGAACAATCAGTTCAAAGTGAAGCACCAACACTGTATAGCACAATTCACACTGAAAAAAACCTTCAAGATCTTTCAGACTACCAGCATTGCAGGAGAGATCCTAACCTGATGAAGTAACTGTAATTTGATAAATCAATCCAAATTTTGAAAGCAATTCACTGTTATTCCAAGATGGTATGGGTTACTTTGGTGCAAACCTCCAGCAATCCAGTGAACCCATGCCAGAAGGATAGTGGTTTCCCCAGGGCACGTGGGTAGACATTCACTCTCCAGAAGTACCAGTATACACCACCACCACCTTCAGTAAACTCCTGTTATCCCTAAGTCTCCCAGAAAATTGAAGAATTTCAATGGCAGACGCAGCAGAAACTCAAGCAAGGACAATGCTGCATTTGTCCCCTCAAGATTTTGCCCAGATGCAGGCTGAGCTTGCTACCAAGTTAAAGATTCCACTTCCAGACCAGCATTATCTAAGTGTATCTGCCACAACTTCAATGAGGCTGGGATACAGCTCTCATCTGCCTTTAACAAACAGAGATGCTTGCTGTGAAAGTGCCCTGACTGAAACTGAAGTGTTTTGTTTAGATTTTCTCAAAAAAAGTAAATCAAAATATTTCAGCTAAAGTGAATAAGCTCCCATGTGAAAATTCAATTTTAATGAAATTTCTCTTTTCATTGGAGATACATACACTAGCAGAAGGTCACCATTAAATATAAACTCCACAATGACTGGATGTGAAAAAGATATCTGGATAATTGACACTGCTAATCTTATTTTAAGAAACAATATGAACAAATGGGAACTCAGGTCTGAAATTTAATAACGCAGGTAAGAAAACAACAAAAATACTGCTTCTTTTCACTAATGCAAACATGAATTAATGAATATCCACAAGGAATAGAAACCGCTACAACAGCGGCCCATATTTGATATGGGTGGGGGGTTTCAGCTTAAGATTATTTCCAAATTCTGCTCTATCTTGGCCCCACATGATGAACAAAAACAACACATAAATGTGCAATATTAATTCTTGTAACCTCACAAGAAGTAGAGAATTCAGGTGGCAGTCCAACAAAGGCTCTCAGGCAAACTGAGAGTTTCCTCAACTCTCACAAGGAGAAAAATAATAAAACAAACAAGCAGTGTCATGAGAAGCATATATTTAAGCGTAAGTCATCTTAAAACCTGCCACAGAGGCACTGATATTTTGTGTAAAGCTAGTCCCTGTCTGTCGTCTGGCACATCCTCTTTGTCACTATTGTTTATTGCCTGAAGCAAACCCCATTTAATTTTGTCATATAAAATAAACAGTGCTTTTAAAGAAAAGGCTTATTTTTCAAATATTTTTGTATCACTTGTTTACAGAGGTTTTTCTTTGTGGCACCTGTGGCCAGAAAGGAAAGCAAATGGGAGGCAGACCTGCGGGCACTTCACTCATGGTGCTGGCAGATGCTCTGCTACCTGGCCAGCAACTACAATAAGAGCTAAGACTAGATGGATCTCCTTCTGCAACACTTGCTTGGACTTTTGTTCCCCTGCCAACTTGTTTAAAAACATCCAGTGCTAATCTATTTTTTGTTTGGTTTTGGCAGCCTCCTTATCAAAAGTTTACAAAACTTTAAAGTTCAGCCTCATGAGCCCTGCTGCAGTAAATTAATTGAATAAAATTTACAAACATTATATACTGATAAAACACTTTCAAGGCTTTTCCCTATTCAGTTGACTTAGCTGCTTGGCATTACAGTTTTGCTTGACATGAGTTCAGAGCCTCTGGAAACCTTCCTAATCCCACTCTCCAGGCCTTGTGCCTATTCGTAGAACTGTGTTAACCCAAATCCAGAAAATTAATAAATCTCAAATGGTTTTTAAGCCCTTGGAAACTTCTTTTGGTACACCTCCCACCTCCTTTATAATGCAAAAATCTTGTGCAGAACAGCTCTTATTTGAAAGATCTAAGTAGAAACTAATGATGTAGTTCCCAAAGTTATTGACATGTAATGAAATATTTAAGATCATTATGGGTTGAAGCATAATTGCACTTAATGTCATCATTCTGAAGTCATCTGTTCATGTTTCAGAGCAGTATCTCAATGTCTGCATCCAAATTAAATCTTTTCAACAGAATCACTGGAAGACTTCTCTTACACTGAGGAATAAAAAATTCCCTTCTGACAATATACTAAACTGAACAATGGGCACCAGATCAATGCCAGAGCTTCCATGGGGAATCTGCATCAACATTGCTCAGCTGATCCCTGGTAAAATAAGGCAGGTCTTGCCAAACAAGGAGCAAAACACAACGAAGAGATGATTGCATGTGGGGCAAGTTTCAAAATCCTATGTGATGCACACAGCCCAACTTCATAGTGTTCTTTCTAGTTCATCTAAACTATCTTACTGATTCTTGGAAAAACATTAATTATGTGACTAGTATTAAATTTATACAGTTCTAATCTCTGTCTATCAAGACGCAATCAAGCAGCTAAATTCACCCAGCTAGCCAGCTGCACTAAGGAAGCTGAAATACAAGTTCCTTTGTTTTGATAGGGAAAAATCTTTGGGAATGACAGAATGTTTTGACCTTTAATATTATCAGTTTAATATTATTGCCCCTTCCAGAAGTGTAACTTTCCTTGGCTTTAGGCATCTCATTCAAATACTGCCTATGTTATAGAAACAGCACTGATAGGGGCCAGAGTAGCCTAAACAACAATACTTCCAAAAACCTTGGTACAAATTATATCTGAAGAACAATGAGGAGTCACATGGTTAAAAAAAAGGTCAACCTTCAAACAAGCAGTAAAACATTAAAAGGCTAATGGTTTTGAGCTTGTTTTTATCGTTAAACCAATGTTTTAAACCTTTGGAGAAAATACTGAGGCAGGCTATATATTTTTTATATCACCTGCTTACAAGCTGCTTGATTCATTCTCAAAAATCCTGCCAAACATTGCTCAAACCATACCTAACATAAGTCTGTATATTAGCTGCTTGGCAGGTTCTACAGTTTTTTTATTAATATAGTATAGAAAATCTCTATAGTCTTTTACTAGTGATGCTGGTAAGCTCTGAGGATACTAGAAGAAAGGAACTCCTGCATAAACATATCAGTTATATCATTGCTTCAATACACATGAAAGCAAAAAGAGAGTGCTAGCCTGAAAATTCATAAAGGCTGTCAGAGAGATACAGAAGACCTCTGTTAAGTATGCTAACAGTCAATAATATTAATGTTTTTTTTAAAAATGGGGACTTTAAAAGAATATAATGGCACTACATAACAGCATAACCTAACAGTTCAACACAGAAGCTCACTTAATAGACTGGAATGAGTTATAAGGAATAGATACAACCCTTCATCAGAATAAAAAAAACTTCTAATGAAATACGATTTAAAAATTGAACAACATAAAGTATCTGATCTGCATGCTATAAAAACTCTCAGATCTTGATAATTGTATTTTTTCAATATATAGTTCTCTTTTTAGATATTTTTTCACTACTATTTGTTATTTATGATACATGGTCGTCCCCTTACAAAATAGTAGTAGTTTGGAAGAATTGGGCAATATTTTCTTGAAAAAAAGATGCACCTTATTTTCTCCTAGGTTATATTCATTCACAATATGTGCACGAACTGAAGTAGGGTTGCCAAACCATGCAGAGACAATTCCAATAGCAGAATGCTCAGGTGAAATAATTTTATCCAGGCACTTGGTCAGAGATAACTCTTTCAGCCTGCGATTTCTTTTTCCAACCTCAGCAAAGTGCCTTCCTGGACCACTGACACTATCTTCCCATGACCCTGTGTCCCAGCAGGGATGAACATTAACTTGAAACATGACAGCTATTTTCCTTTCTATTTTCCTTTCTCCCTGTTCTAGTCTAGTTCCTTTGTTCTGAGGACAGAATGCAAAATACAGTGCTAAAATTGCCAATTTTAGAATTGTTTCAGAAGATAATGATGCAGGTGAAAAGCTGTGACCTTCTTCTCCAAGTATCAGCTTAAATGTGGTAGCCCAAAGGAGTTAGAAAGTCATCACCCTCTTCTGCCCTGAAAGAAGACTAAGAGAGGAGGCAGAGATGGAACACAGACCTGGGGATGCTGTTAGAAACTGAGCACTGAGGACTGCATAACTCAGTGATGAGGATCTGAGGGCTTTTTGGATGAGGAGAAAATGAGCCACTGCGCTGATAAGCATGTAAAAATTTCATCTAATGATGGGTAGTTTTGCTACAATGGAGAACAATGCACTTAAATCATTATAGCTAAATGAATGCCTTTGGAGTCACTTCTCACATGAAATACAGATATAAAGCATTTATCTCACACAAGTATTAAAGAGGTAGAATTACACTATAACTGAAGACTACGTAAAAATAAAATTGAATAAAATATATTAGGATGGCTTATTTTCTGTTTGAAGGAAAGAAAAAAATAAAGAGAATACAGGCAAATACAGCAACACTGTAAGACCTGAGCAATTGTAGCCATGCAATACAATCCTTGCTCTGACCTTCCCAGGGGAGCAACAATTCCCTAGCTTCACCTCTGCATCTTTAGAAATCATGCTACAAGTACCTAATAGGTGTTTTATTTACCTACTTTTGGCCACTCAAGCATCATGAAGAGAACTTGCCTTCAAACAGCAAGAAATTAAATTAATTTCAGATTTTAAAATTATTTATCAGTGAAATAAAAACATTGACCCTTTCAAATAACTAAACCAGAAATCAGAACAGTTTTTTAAATGATCAAGAAAACAGAGGAACTATATCTGCCCCAAGAAGTATTTTCATGCACTCCATAATCATAGAATCATAGAATAGTTTTGGTTGGAAGGGACCTTAAAGATCATCTAGTTCCAAACCTCCTGCTTTAGGCAGGGACACCTCCCACTAGATCAGGTTGCTCAGTGCCTTGTCCAGCCTGGCCTTATACAACTCCAGAGAAGGGGCATCCACACCCTCTCTGGGAAACCTGTTCTAGTGTTTCACTACCCTTACCGTAAAGAACTTCTTTCTTATATCCAGCCTGAATTTACCCTCCACCATTTGTGAAGACAGTATGAGCAATAGCATCTAATACTCAGTTAAAAGCAAGCAAGAGAGGCAACATACTATTATATAACTGCAAAAACCGCCAGAGGGATTGCATATTTAAGGATCAAGGTCTTTTGCAATTCTGCTGACAGATTATCACCTATTTAATTATTAAGGTCTGTACAAATTATGGAGAGACATGCAAATGTAATTAGGAAGGCTACTCTTTTAATGAACTAACAAGAAGTGCTATAGGTAGATAGACACTCATTGCTACTAGCAACACTAGAAGCTTTCTCATTAAAAAGTTAGTTTGAAAAGACAATTTTTTTCAGGTGATGAAAAATGCATGTAGGATCCTAATACAAGTTCAGTTATCATTTCTGCTCATTTTACATGCTCCCTTTATGCAGAAAAATAGAAAGATGTGCTTTGCTTTGTTAGTCCCTTGAATATGAAGGAAGCATAAAGTCGTGGTTCCTGCATACCAGCAACTAGAAGAGCAGAGTTAACTCAAAGGGTCAGGCAAAATACAGAATCATAGAATAATTTGGGTTGGAAGGGACCTTAAAGATCACCTAATTCCAACCCCCCTGCCATAGGCAGGGACACCTCCCACTGATCAAGTTGCTCAGTGCTTTATCCAGCCTGGTCTTAAACACTTCCAGAGAGAGGGCATCACACTAAGGTCCATCAAAAAATAAAAAAGAAACATGTCAAGCTACATATCCAGCTCCCAATGTTCAGACTGTAGACAAACAAATGGGAATGTTATTTTCCACATAGCCCAGTCACAAACCAGTACATTCACAGTGTTAAAGCTATCTAGAGCAGGTAAAATTAAATTAATTGGATTGTAGAGATTTCATCCCAATTCTTTGTGACTTTATGAACTCGGGGTGCACAATTAAGTTCACATCTAAGTCACATAAAGGACAGCCCAATTCCTTTCCTGGGTTTTTATGTAACAAAAAATGCTAGGAGAAAAATTCTTGAGATTTCGGGTTTAATGGCAGCTGTGTGATAGATGCTAATCTGTTTCCATAAGACATCATCAGAAGTCAACAAGTAGAAAGAAACTGTACCAGAACTGACTGTTTTCTTCCTTCTCCCAGCCAGGGCAAAAGCCAAAGGGAAAACGTTTCCTCCCTTCAGCCCATGTGTCAATCAGCTGCTCACAGCCTATCGACTCATGGTGTGACATGGAAAAGTGTTACAGGCTGCATAATCAATTAGTTTCATGCAATAATAAGCAGTAACTCTGGGACACTTTTATTTCAGTTTTAATAAAAGTGTTTAATAAAGGTGGAATCATCAAATCATTCTGCAGTACTGTTATTGAATAAAATTCAACTTTGCATCAGCACATTAATGGATTCAAATAAACAAAGCTGAGAGCTAACTCCAAAATTTAATTAACAGAAATGTGGAATGCCCATCACTAAAGATATCTGACCTGAGCAAGCCACTGGTCTCCCTAGTCCTGCTTTGAGAGGGGATAGGACCAGATGACCTCTAGTTCAAAGATATCCTTCAATGCTGAAGTGCTCTACAATTCTAAATATTCTATCAAATGAATGTGTAAATTTAAGGATTTTCACATAGTCACAATGGACTCTAGTACATATAATATCTCTGTTCACAAAATATTACACACGATTCGGCTAGCATTATGATAACAGAGGAACCAAATTAAAAAAAAAATTCCAGGGAATTACTACAAGGTTTGGCACTGTGCAGACCTTATGCAAATGACATTTTCATAAAGGCTCTTGAGTTTATACATTTTAGAATGTCTTTTCCATAACATTTTAACTTCAACATGACTTTTCCATAACATTTTAACTTCAACATGGATACAAAACAATAAGGTTGAATTTTGCAGGAGAATGGTCTGTTCTCCAATTAGACCCAGTTAAGAGTTACAAGCAATATTGACAAACATTGTTTTTCAGTACCATCAGTGGTTGCTAATACCAGCATCTTCTCACAACAGGATCAATTCCAATTCCATTAAGTGATAAATTAAAAAGGAAACTGATGCATAGAAATGAAAAAAAAAAAAAAAACCACAAAAAAACCCTCTCCTATCTGAATTTGAATTAATTGTAAGGGGTAAATAAGCAATTATCGATTCAGTTCCACAATACTAAGAACTTGCTACCAGTGACCCAGAGATATAAACATGAATACTCATAACAGAAGCAAATCAATAATCAGCCTCCTGGTTTCCTTGCAAACTTTGGCTTTACTTTGAAGTTGCCATTTTTATGCTGTGAAGGTAACTCTATGCATTGGTGTGACATGTTACATCCAATTTAGCACATCATCTTTAAAACCTGTGCCACTCCCCACATACCTCCTTAATTATTATTTTTATCTGCCACCTCATATTGACTGTACAAGTCCTGAACCTGAAAAAACAGAGAAGCAGGTAACCCTTTTGCTGCTGCTCTGATGTAAAGGATGTCTCAGGACACAGATGCAGCCATTCCTGGAGGAGTAAAGCTTTGCTACCTCGATGACTCCAACAGCAACACACAAATCCTGAAGAATGAGATACTGAACAGGAAGAGGGCATTAAATCTAGAATCTCTCTTAATCTTTTGGCTCTCACTTATCCATGGGAAAACACAAAGTTGAACAGGGTAAGGCTGGAGAACTACAGTCAGCTTCACACTCACAGCCACACTGCATAGTCTTCAGGACCAGCAAAAGCCTGAGCTCACAAAGATACTTCAGAAAAATCCTGAATTATCATTTTTCTACTATGTTGCATACGCTTTTTAGCAACTTCTTGTAGGAGATAACAGTTATTTTTTAAAATATTTTAAGACTACATCAGTCTAACAGACTCAAATTCCTAAGTCGTTATTGTTGTATTTGCTAGTAATGTATGGCTAGCAAAAAATCTGCCTCCAGTAACTTTTAAAGTCAATGGCAAAATGTCTATTGAATTTGACAGCATCAAGTTTTTAGCCAGTATTTTCTAGATCTAGAAATGCTGAACATAATATAAATTCAGAGACTTTGCAGGACTCTAAAACTAACTTCAAAATAGTAAAAGACAGTTTTCAGTGAAAAATTTAAATGAGACTACCTTTAGAAGACTAAAGAGAAAGAAGAAAGAGCATCTCTATCATTTGTTTATATAATTACAGCCTATAAAATACACTGAATTTAAAATCAGAGCATAAAATAAAGGCAATGATTAAATATTCACTGCATACAGAGAGCAGCCCTTTTAATAAAGCTTTCATAGGCCAGCTGAGTTGATTTCCTCCACTAAATTATGTTGTTGTTATTTGGAAATGGTTCTGGCAAGAGACAAATAGATGGAAGAAAATAAAGTAACATCATCAAATTTAAAAATAATCAAGAAGTTTAATTTGGTAATTAATATAGCTCCAGAGGGAAAAAGGAAAAAAAAAAAAAAGGCATGAAAAAGTCGAAAAAAATGCTACTGTAGCTGTGAAGATGCTTGAAACCATAATATACTGCACTTGCTACACAGATCCAATTGCTCTGTCGAGGTACTACATTATTCTTAAGTGTTACACATAGCAGCAGACACCAGCTTACACCTCCGGCAAAGTAAGACAAATGTAGCATGAGCAAAGAGACTTCCAGTTTGAGCCTGGGACAATGTAATCAGCCCCAGAGAATCCAAAGGGCAACTATACTTTTGAAGCTGTGTATATTATACCAAACAAATGAGTAAACCTAAACCAGAAGACAAGCTACTTTTCCACCCTGGATCCTTCCCACTGCAGTGAGGACATGGAAACTTGCCTACATGCCTTTAAGAAAAAATGCCAAGTTTCTAACTTCTTGGTCACCTGTAACATTTATCCTTTGCAGATTCATGAAGTATTCCCTTGAACTGTTTCCATTACTAAGAACTAACTGCTATCTAGCAAATACATTAGATGCCTATAATCAACTGATGCAATCCTTATGCCTACTCTATTAATGATGCTTCAAATCAAACTCTTACGGCACCTTGGAAAGATAAGAAAAGGAAAGGGTAGTTGCTGCTAGGGAACAAAGGATTACTTCAGAGTGGCTCAAACACAAATACAGCAGTACTGGCTGCATCAATTCTCACACAAGAATAAAGAGGAGATTCAAACTGAAAATACTCATTGGAAGAGGAATCAGAACAACAAATGAGACTTCATCATACACTTTCCTATAATAATTACAGCAATATACATATATCCTAACATTCAATATAATTTCTTTTTAATAACCGCTTCCAGTTAAAAGTAAAGAAATACAGAGATAAGAGTTACTACCTCAGAATCAAATAAGATCTTTTCAAGTTGCATAAGCAAGCAACTTGAGCAACCATTATCATGAAGTTTGCTCTTTATTGTTCGTTTCCAAGCAGTGAAATGTGTGGCTAATGCAGCTGCTCCTCAACAGCTGCTAATACTTGAGGAAAACTCTGCCACCCCAATTTGCAGTGCTGCATCACAATTCTGAGGGAAGCACAGATAAAATCAAGAGACCACCAAGCAAATGTACTTAGTTACAAAACCTCTATGAACTATCCAATGCAGGCAGGCACATGCTAAGGATGCTTACTTTCAAGGTTAATAAAACGTGTCTTATAGACCACAGTCAATAAAGCAAAAAGACTGCCAACGACACTAGAAATGGACTGTCTTTTGCACTTAGTAATACTTTTTACAGCTTTGACTAGGAACAGTGAGGCATGACATAAAGTCATAAGATTTTAATATACCTTGAAGTGCCTTTTAGTAGTCTTCATAATCAGTCCTGCAACAGCGGGAAAGATGCCAGTTGTAAAGGGCTCGGAGTGTTGGGCATACGCCTTCATAAATGTGTTTTACCATATTTTGTCTTCTTCAGTGTTTCTCAAGATTTGAGAAACTCAAGAGCTAAATTCAGAATCAAAAAAAGTCAACCTGCATAACATTAGGAAGTTTAATAGCTACTCCTTAACACCCCCTTACCTTGTTAGAGCCACAAGGAAGTTGGGAAGGTACAAACAAAAAGAAGCAGAAGTACCATGAAGAAGCATTGAGTTACTTCACTAATGCCACAGGCAGGCTAAAGCAAGCTTCAGATTTAAAACTAGCTTGTACATGAGGAGGCAGAAGAGCAGGGAACACTTTTTCCATGCTCCTATGATGCTGTTTTGATGGCCCCTAAGTAAGCACTGAAACAAACTCTGCATCTTTAGGTATTTAAACTATTCTTCACAAGTCAGAACTACCCTGTAGAGCTTGCCCTTCTGCCAAGCAGTTGACACAAATCTCTGTCAAGAGTTACATTCAAACCAATGTGATGACATGGCAGGAGGTAACTGGTCAGCTATGGTAAGCAGGCTCTCTTTGGGGCTGCGTTGATGACATCAGACGACACACTACTGCTGAGTCAGAGCCTGTGCTCCCCGTTGATGTGTAGCCATGGTCCAGAGCTGGCAAAGGCTGTGGCTGCCACTGTAATTTTGCAGCACAGTGACAGCCTTGCTGGCTGTGACAAGGATCACTGTTAGAGCTGCTACAATGATCCCCGTGGCTGTGACAAGGATCGCTGTGGTGACCTGCTGTTAGGCTGCTGGCAGAATTTGCAGAGGAGCTCAGCAACACCTGCTCTATAATCACGAATATAAACACATTTACTCAGAAGGAGTTTTTCTACCAAATCTAGAAATTTCTTAGTAACAGCTACATCCCCTCGAGGTCTTGCAGCCAGCAACTCCGAGTTGAGCTACAGTCCCATTAGGCTTGGGCTGACAAGGTAAATTCACAGCAACACGCCAACAAAAATATTCATGTGGTTTAAGTTATACATAGAGATGGAATAGAAAAAGATTTATCTTTGAATTTCAGGAGGACTTATTTCCATCACGATGGCTCTAGGGCTACTGCCATTGACCAAGTTGACCAGTTGATAAATTTTCCAGTGTTGGTTTTAGCACTTTAACTTCTACTAATTTCAGTACCCTAAAAAAAAGGAATGCAGAGGCATGTGCTTCTCAGTAACAGTAAGAACTGTATGATAATCACAGACAGAGGCTGCTAAGTCCAGTCATACCAAGAAAAGGAATCACTCTCCAAGGGAAATGGATGACTTGCACCCAGTAAGCATTGTGAGGGATGGATGCAGGTAAATCTGTATGCATTTCAACGCAGTGAATATCAGCTCCTGCTGAGCACTACATCTGCAGCCTTTCTCCATAACCAGAGACAAAGGAAAGGAGTAATATGCAATTTCCAAATTAAAGGTGTTACTAGAAGAAACCAACATAATGCAATTTATATATTAGACTATTTAAATTTAAATACTTTCCCACAGATAGTTGACAACAACATTGGCAGCCCATCAGTTAAAAAAAATAAAATAATTTTTTGAGAAAGTAAGACTTTTTCATTATGGGAGGAATGCCCAGAAAAAAAAGCCTCCCCTTCACCCAAGAAAAAACTGTATTTTTCTATTGTTGCCTGTGAGACTGTATAGGCATAACTTAGAATAAAATTAAACTCACTTATGCTATGGATTGAGCGCTTCAAAGGGAAGATTCATTCTGCTATGGTTATAAACACTATTAATATGTTTTTGAGATTAAAAAATATGAGGATAGGATTTGAATTTACAATGGAATGCATGCATTTATCCAAAAGAAACAGTCCACTCTGAGGTATCTCAATTTTTTTCACAAAGCATCAAGATGGTCTTTTAAGACTAATGACTTGCCCCACAAAGAAAGCTAAACTAGCCACTGATCTCTCGTGGAGAGTCTGTAACAGAGATGACAAATCTGCTTTTTACATAAAAATCTGGTTTTCATTATAAACTTTTCAGAGACTTATTGTAAGTGGTTAGTGTTTGAAAATGCTGGCATTTGGAACACAAGAGATGAATATGCAAAAGAAGATGGTTTGTGTTGCATTTTTTAGGGAATCAGCGAACTTCTAGTTGAACACAATTTGCCCGTGTTGAAATTGAATTGCATAAAACAAAATACGAGTTGCCAAAATCAAACAAGTAACTATACATGGTTTCATTTTAAGACCATCCACAAAACAAGTATTTTCAGCATAACAGAATAAAAATAAAACGCTGTGACACTGACAGTGGTGTCACAAGGCTGTGAGCACTAAAGTATGAACCAGGGATTGGTAGCAAGGTGCCAGT
The DNA here is from genome assembly GCA_013400935.1 of Turnix velox. Lineage (NCBI taxonomy): Eukaryota > Metazoa > Chordata > Aves > Charadriiformes > Turnicidae > Turnix > Turnix velox. The sequence continues at coordinate 162,860 of VZTY01009673.1, forward strand.
ATGATGCCTTCACTGGTTCCCTTCAGCTGCCCACACAAGTCAAGGGAAGCCACCTCTATTTTCACCTTCACCTTTCTGATGAAGAAATGCTGAGCACCAGCCATCTGGATGCTGTCCAGTTAACTCAGCCAGTCTTTTTGTGTTATTATGGCTCTTTCTTGCCCCTCCCCTTCTCTTTGAAACATTGCTCTAAAAATACATTAACATCATAATCTGCTTGCTCTTATTTTCTCAATAATTTTGCATAGCTGCAGGCAAAGGGATCACTGTGAGAAATTGCCTTAACCAAATGCTGTTTTTCTGACCAAATATCAACCCATCCTACTTCTTTCTCTAATGCAAGGGCGAGAGGTTACATTTTCTGGAAAAAAAACTCTCACCATGTACAAGCTAAGCCAACACAATAATAATTACTTTTGTTTATTTCAGTAGCCAGGCAAGATGGCTGTGAGCAGTTCGAGCTTTTAAAACTCTACCATATATGATGAAACCAGATTCTCTCAAGGATAATTAGTGCCATCTGGTTCAACTCACAGTCCTCCACCATAATAAAATTCTCTCATTAGGTTTTTCTTGAACAAAACACAATAGCAAAAAGCACAAAGTGCAGGATAACATCCATACTATTTAAATCACATAGCTATAATCCTGTTTCCTGCAGAACCAGTCAGGAATTTTTAGTCCTAGAAGGTAAACTGAATTGCAGTTTTCTTCATTCTCTTGGACATAGTAGAGCCTTATACATCACCTCTATTATTGTGGCTTGATGCATTGGCAGCAAATAATTGCTTATATATATATGCCATATTTCTTGGATTGTCCTTGTTAAATGCATTCCTTGGTTAGCCTTGGCTATTTGTATGCTGAATACATGAGGAAATCTAGATGAATTTAAGGGGTGAAGTGAATCAGAGATGAGGTTAAGGGAAAACAATTATCTTTAACTGTAAAAAGTAGACTCACATCACAAAATTCACCCTCCACAGCAGCTTTGCTTCAGCCAAGTTTACTGGACTCAGGTGATAACTGGAAGTCTTCCACACAAGATCAAATGCCCAGGGTGATCCAGTGATCAGTGGGAAGAATGAATGTTGTCACTGTGCTCAGTTCCATGAGATCCCACAAAAAGACTCAAAAGACCTCCTCTATAGAACTGCTCTTCCTTCCAGCTCCATTAACACATTCAGGATGTACCACATTTGTTTTGCAGTCACAAATTACCAGTTCTTAACTTCTAAAAAAACTACTTCAGAGTAATGGCTATAATACTGCAGCATCTGTCATCTAGCTTATAATCTGAGAGCTAGAACTACCCGGTCATTTAGCTAATGGGTTCAAATCATGAGAATTAAACAAAAACAAAAAACACACCATTAAAAAATACACATTATTTTTAAATGTTTTACCGGGTGTTTCTTCACTGAATTCAACTAAAATTTGCAAATATTAAGAGTTTAATAAATTCATGCATAGACTAGGGGTAGCATGTAAGATAAACTGTAGCTAAAATATTTTTTTTTAAAAATCAAAGATGCACTCCTTTGACCCAGTACAAAACCCTACTATACGACATTTTTAACATGGCACACAAATTCAGCCAGTGCCCCCTACTCTGAACTAAAACTGTCAAATAGTACCTGATGTAATACACACAAAAATACATGGGAACTCATTAAAATGTCCAAAAAAACGTTTTAGAGGTCCAAATATGATGCTGCCATTTCTCACATAGAAGATATTTGGAGTCTAACCTGAAAATACTTTCTTAACACACTTTGCATTGCTCTGTCACAAATCAGATATTTCACATTGAAGACCATGTTAAATTATATCTAGATCTCCAGAAAGTAGTTTTCTCATATTAGGCAGCAAAATAAAGACAAAAGAAAATAGGAAAAAGGAAAAGCCCTCAACAACTTAGAGCTGGAGTGGGCTGGGGAATGAGCCTCAGTGCTGCTGAGCTACTGCAAACTGGAACCTCACAGCTGGTACCTGCTGCTGAAGGAAGGAACCACCACTGTCTTGTTAACCAGCTTCTGATTAACAACCTGGCATGATTTGCAAACAAATGGAAGATACTGTTTAAAGATGAAATCTTTCCTTTGACACCATGTACCCCATGTTGTATTGGGGTTCTCTCTGAGGGCCACCCAATGCAGCCAGCAAAACTACTATCAGGTACTACAGTTCAGCAAAGGGAAGTGATCCTAATTAAAGCTGTCCAGGGAAAATAAGCTTATATCTGTTCAGGGGATCAGCAAAAACCTTGACTTCAAAGTGGGAAATAACAAATGAAGAAGTCAACAAGCACTTAATTAAAAATCACTGTTGCACAGGAAATGAAGAAAACCAACAGCAGCAACAACAAAAATCCATCTCACCACAGAGGAAAGCTTAAAGGCTGAGGATGTCCTGGATTCTTGCCAACACTTTATGCTGCCATAATGGGTAAAGGTGTTTGCTTGCAAATTCAGCAAGTATATTGCCATCAACAAATGAAAGTTTGAATAATAAGCTTTGATGTAAATGCTTTGCTCTGATCCTTAATTAGTGTTAGGAAAAAGTCTTACAACAGCAAAGAAAATCTCCTTGCAGCAGATCACAGGTAGGTGTCTTCTGCAACACTCAAATGATTCTCCTCTACCCTCTTTCTATACTACTTGTCATTTTGAACCCTCAGTACTTGATCTAACCCAAAGAAACATTAGTAGGCACAAAATTACTAATTAAGATCAAAATAAACCTCTGATTTCAGATGCAAAGCACATAATTTTTTTGGTAGAATTAAAACATAATTATTAAATTTCTACTGTTTAGTTAAAATTGCTAATAGTAAACTATTCAAAAATTGTTAAATATTTTACTATCAAAATACTTGAAATATTGCTCAGAGTTCGCCTTTGGTTTTTAGAGAGAGCAAATCATCTTTTGATAGCTGGAAAGTGTCAAGGTGTATCACTTTTTAAAATCTTACAAGAAAAGTTGACTGAGTTCTAAAACTAATTTCAAAAGTTCAGCAGAAATCCACTCCCTGTGGTAACAGTTTCTGAAAGAAAAAAAAAAAAGAATTAAAACCCTTGAACTGCTGATTCCCTGTCTTTAAAAGCTATGGGAACATTAAAGATAGAAAACAATGCAAATAAAATCACAAAAAAACACAACAAAACAGGGGAAAAGTTTTTTGCTCTTACTCCCTGAAAGACTTTGCTTTGAAATTGTTGAGCCTCATGGCAATGATCCTATTTGATGGCTGTCTTTTAAAAATGGTTCATTTACAGTACTAAGAAAAATGTCTCTATATAAGTAATTGAGCATGTTAAAAGACAAGGCTCTAGGGGCATCAGGTGATCAGCATGAATCGCACCACTTTAAAGTGCTCAGAAATGTGCCCACTATTTTGAAGGTCTCTAAGGCTCAAGTTCAGATACATCATGGACAAAATGCTGGCTCCTTGGTATTTGTGCCTATGGGGACATCCTTGTAGAGAGAAACTTCAATACAGTGGAATAAAATGTTGTCGGGGCAGAGCAATGGAAAATGGAGATTTACTTCTCCACAGCACTGCAGTACATCCTTGGCCTGGGAAGGAGGCAGAAATACATTAAGGAATTTCTCAAAATATTAATTTCTTTGCTCATCAAACCTGAGATTAAAGATTTGCTGGGAGTACAGAGGGGGCAGATTAAAGCGTGGCTTGATTCATTTCCTCACTAATGAGATGTGTTCATGACTCATCCTGCATGAGTAGAGTAATTTCTACTGAATAGGTAGAGAAGTGAGACTCAAATCTTATAAATTCCACGTCAAATTGGCAGCTCCAAAACAAACATTTGAAACCAGTCTGTCCTAAAAATCAAATCCTTTGTAGCAACTTGAGAAGAACACGATACATTTGGTTCTCACATGCAGTTCTACTAAATTGATTTACATGTTTCCCCCAACCACCTTACCACCACCACAGGAATCAAAGTCCACTTATTGGGGAGGCAAGATCATCAGAATAGAATTCAGAACCAGCATCTCCCAAGTAAGAGCTGGGTTCCTAAGCTGATTTGTACATATTTTTGTATGTTAGGAAATTCGGGTATATTTAGTGTTCAATAAGCTAAATTCACATTTCTGAAAAAACAGGACCTTTTTTTAACTACAAAATGACTTAGTGCATGGAATACTTCAAAATTTCCCTGGAGTTCATTATTGAACTTAGTTGCTTCAGAGAATTTACTGGCAGCTGCAGGTAATGCTTCACAGTTTTAAAAAATAGCAAAAATAAAATAATTTAGAAAAATTATCAGAAAAGACTTGCAGACCCTGCTCTCACTAAGACAGTATCAAATGTAACTGTTGGAAATAAAATAACAGTTGGGAGGTATAATTGGGAAACACTAGCTGATTCTTCATAAAGAGCCATAAAGAAGAGCTCCATGCTTATCATGGAATGCCATGTCAGTGCCATTTTCCTCAGGCCAGAAGAGCAACCTCAGTTGGGCTAGAAAAATTAATTCCTTAAAGAAGCCCTTCCACTTTCAAAAGCAGAATTGCTACAATTCTACTTTTCCATTTTCTTCAAAGTTCTATATTTTTCCTTAATATTTTACTGAAGATTCTCACTCACTATCAAGCAATATTTCTTACTAAGAAGTATATTTTTAGCTAATATGCACATCTGAGCCATTTTTTCATTGGCATTTCTGGAAAAAAAAAATCATGAAGTGTTATATAAAAAGAAAACAAGTATATTTTGAACCCAATGGAACAATATCCACATTTAAAAAAAATACACAAGATCTGTTTCTTAACCAGACAATAGGACATAATTTACAGACATCTCTCAATGACAGCCAATTTAACAGAAACCGCACCTAGAATAAAAACTACCAGTGAGACACACAAACCTTCACTTCATATCTCCATTGTCTTTCACAGGGTTTCCTCTGGCAAGACAGAACAGTTACCAGATTCAGGACAATGGTGCCACAGGTGTAGTTGTGTTTACTTAGAGACCCCACCTGTGAAGATTGGGGGCTTTTTTAAACTTTTCACTTAAACATAGAGATTATCTTCACCTTGTCGAATTCTTGATAATTAAATATTATATAAGTATCACAAGAAGAATTGCAAATATTCATTCACAATTTAAAGAGTCAATCAAACCCACATTCTTATACATAAAGATGGTATAAAGTCAGATATAGCCAAATATACATATGCCTATTTAGATATACAGATACACATAACCCTGGGTACATAAGAATTATCTGAACACATACACAATGGATATGCAATGCAAATGTGAAAATGAAAATGCACATATTATTTGCTAATACTCATCCTTCCATCAGTTAACTTAAATTGAAATTAATACCAAGTACACAAAATATTTGGTACACACAATGACAGGCTCTAGGATTCACCTCAAATTTGAATGGAAGATAACAGACATCACCAGTGATAGCCTTTTTCTGTCATTCTTAACATCCAAAGTGTAAGAAAAACTTAACCTGAGCCTGGTTTTCTTCCCGTATTCTACAGATACTCATCTCTGGCATCAGCAGACTGAGTCTGGGCTTCACATTGATTTTCTTTTTTCTTGATGTATACAGTGAAATTGAAGTCCTATGTATTTCTACAAAATAAGGTTCTGCCTTAGCTAAAAGCAAACTATGACAACGATCTGCAAAGAATTGGGAAAAGGGAAGCAGCCTTGTAAAAAAATTGACAGTAGTAGCTGTGAATTTATAACTGTCAATAAAACTGCTGAGGTTTTTATATGCACATTATCAGCATGCTTCAGTGTAAAATGGGATTCTTAATTCTTTTCACAGAGCATTAAATCATATTTAAGATTTTTTTTTTTAAAAATCCTCCATCAGCTGCTGACAGGTACCCTCCCTATCAAAACTGCTCTGCTTCACATTTGCACTTTGTAAACTTCAACAAAAAACAAGCTCATTGAAGAAGATTGTTCTCAAAGTAAAATACAAAATGCTAGGGTATGACTTCATAACTTATGCTGTTCTTCATTCTCTTGTAACCCTAGTGAGATTTATTTCAAAAGGAAGGTAAGTTGTAAGTCTGATGATACAGGACAAGCCTTCAGGTTCCCTCAGATGCAAGGGAAGATGTCTTCCATTTATTACCTACTTCATGAGACGCTCTGTGAGGATGCAATGCCTGACTCATGAAGCAACTCCCAACCTTCTGTCAGGACTCACTCAGGAAACCAGCAATACTTATGCCTCCTGAAAACTGCGTGCTGGTAAAATATTTCACATTCCCCAAATCTCAGTAGGAACCAAAGTCATCCCCTTACTTGTGTTTGCATTTCATTCTATCCCTTCAAAGTAAAATGGAAGGTATTGGGCAAAATCTGCCCTCCTGAGTTCATGTCGTTCCTTGAGAGATTAAAAAACCTAAATGACAACCAGAGCACCTCTGATAGCTTGTCTACCCATCTTTCCCTTCACTGACAGTGTGAACTAGCTAGTGCACCGTGGAAGTATAGGAGACATTGGCTATCTAACTGTTGATAATAAACCCTCATTGCTACATCACCAAGGCAAACCATTACCAAGGCAATATATTACTTGCAGTTGTTTCATACTATTAATAAAATAATTCTATACAACTGTGGGATTTACTTTCAGTAATAATTTGACTATGATCTCCAGTCTGTTTATCAAAAGTCTAAGAAAGGCAAGACTATGATGATTTTGTGGCACAGCTGGTGCTAGCAGTATGTAAATTCAGTAGCCTAACAGCGTTCTGGCCTAAAGACTTCATCTAATTTGGCATCTAGTTACAGAATAACATGAAATAAATATTCCCAAAACATTCCAGTGTGCATGTGGACAGTCTCATACTGGCTGCCGGCAGGTGCTCCAACAGTAGCACCCAGTGTGGACACTGTCCTCGGTGATACCCAAGGGCTAAGTTAGGGTCCCAGCAGGAGGGTGAGGGAGCCTGAGCCAGCCTGGTCAAATGGCTCTCTGGCACCCTGTCCAACTGCTGACATATTAAGTGTTTTCCAGTACACTGCCTTTCATTCATCCCTCCACTCCCGGAGTTCACAGCAGCATCTGCACCAAGGCCCAGGGGTGTTCTGACATACGGCCCCCAAGTGCTCAATTTGCACTATTACTTCCTGCACAACTCTGCACTGGCACAGCAGAGCAGAAATGAAGCAGCGCACGTTTGGCTTCTCAGCCTTCTTCAGAGAAAAACAACAGTTTGAGTGACCCATTAATACTGAGCTGGTTTTTAATGAAATGCTAGTACTGCACACTATCACACAGAGAACATATGTGGCAGCAAGTGATTAATTACAGTCCCAAAGAACTTAATAAGAGAGTCTCATATTTAAAATACTTCATGGCAACTATTAATTTTTTCTCTATAATTACCAGTGTAGGGATGGAGTAATGCACCCTTCACCTCAAATTTGCTTATTTTTCTTTTTCCTTCCCTCCATCCATGACTTTTTTAATGTTAATTGTTGGTTATGTAATCACAACCATCCTTATTTTTATTTTTAATTTATGAAAGATAAAATATATCAAGGCTGAAATAAAAACAAAAATACTTCAATTTTGACAGAAAATACAAACTTCTATCTTTTTTTTTCCAGAAATGGCTGCTTTAGAAAATTCAAATAATTATATTTTTCACACATTTCCAAAGAGAATGAATTGACTAGCTGAAGGATCCATTTCAAATGCTAAGCAGAAATAAATCACCTTGAGAAGTGCTGAGCATTTGCCAGTGAGTACTGAAGATCAGCAGTAGTGTACAAAAAAGTACTGAAAATTCAGACTTATCCAGATAAACTTCAGAAAACTACATTCTGATAACATCCAAAACAGAAACATGATTTTTCACCCTGCTGATCTGTTGGACAAGTACAGACAGCCCTATGTTTTAAATGGTGCTCTACACAAAGATCAATGGAATCAGTATTTGAGAAACTGCTTTGCTTTTCTGTACTAGGACTATAAGCAAGTCTGAAAACAGAGTTACTGCCCTTTGGCAGTACCCTAACCCAAGAATTCTCCCAGCAGGAGAATTTCAGAAGCAAGTCCTAACTGCCGAAGAAGTAGTTTTCACTGATGTAGACTTCCATATTAACTAAATGTAACAGAAACCCATTTCATCTTTCACTAATTTTAATACACTGGTAAAGGCTTCAAGGATCATTATATCATGCTGTTACCACAGAATAAATGAAGTTATTACATGGAGAACTGCACAGAACTGATCTTTCTGAATACTTCTTCATGGCTGGTCTTGCTTAATGCTATATTCCAAACCCAATCTATTCTTAATCCTTTATTTTATATAGGTGAAAACTGTACAGGAACAGAAAAAAATTCTATGATAATAATCCATATGCCCTGACTGCATTCATACCTTTCCTGAACGAGTAAAAAAACCACACTCAATGAGCATGTATCATTAATATCCATACTACAAAACGTAGCTGATTCCAGGAAAAGGAAATTCTTTCAGGTGCTCTTAAAATTGTTTTTAATTTTACAGCAGGTTCATTGATCTCTGCTTTTAGCTGTTGAGTCCCATCACGACACTCAGTTTGGCATAGGGCTGTGTAGGCATTGCAGAGCTAAAGGCACACGTGAGGGTGCTGCTTTGGAGAAGAGGATAGTCCATTCAAGAACAATGCCTTAGACTTTTACCACTCTTTTTGCTGGTAGCTGCAGTCAAAGCACTTAAAATGACATCTATTTGCTGTCATATACAACCATATGTCAGGACAGAAGTAGATAAGAATAGACACCTATGGTAAACACGCTCGCCTTTGGAAGCCAGATGGGAGGATGCAGACCTCATTCTGGGGGAAAACGAACACAGTGGGTACTGCTGATTTGTCCCTCAAAAGATGATTCATATATGAAATAGTGTGTCCTCAAGAATGAGCAACGTAATGATGCTTTATTGCTTGAGAAAGCTGCATCCCCCAGAGAATATGTGTCACCATAAGCCATTAGTAAGGCTGGGGGAGCAGGCTTTAGGCTTTAATAAAAGAGGTGGGAAAGAGGAGCTGAAAAAACACTGTGACAAAAGATGCTTATGTTACATGCTGAGATGAATCTGAATCAAAATGTGTTCACAGTTACAATTTCTTCTAGAACTGGGAAAAATGCCAGGAAGAATAGCATGATCTTACTTTCCAGTATTCCTATCAAAGGAAGCTGAAAAAAATTGCCAACTTATTTCATTAGGAAATGCAGCTAATTTACAGGCACAGTAATTTTCCCCCTACAAAATTGTATAATGAGCTTTAAACCCACTAAATAAAGGGTCTCTTCTCCAAGTGATTATGCTTAATTTACACAGGAATTAATGGTGACTGGACCTCCTTTCAGAATAGCTTTAAAAGAGCTGCATTACTAAAACAACTTCAACAGCTTTGAAAACAATCCTAAGAGTTGATGGAATAAAAAATAATTATCTTTTTAACAGTGCATACAAATAGGTGTCTTTGTAAATACCTTTTACAGGATAAACATACAACCATTAAATTGGGTATTGGAATCCAGTGAGCCTATAAAGCAGATTTTACATGAAGTTGCTTGCTTAGGCATTATGCTGTTAGAATGTACAGAAAAGCCTAAATACACAGATGGACAGAAACACCAGGGAGCAATACCTTCATCTTTAAAAATTGCTCTCACTCTATTCAACACAACTGTTTATCTACTTATTGGGTCTAATTTTTACTGTACTTTTTCCACTAGCTATTCAGTCTAAAGAATGGAAACTTTGATTTATACACAAATCTTGTCAAATGTAGGCCCATTTTCACATAGGTAATCAGTACCTACAAAACCAGAGTTTCCAAAATCTAGGTGTTTTTGGATACTTACATAGGAACTAGTTATAAGACGTCACTCCCAATAGCAGCTTGTTTATGGTCTCGCTAATGTTGTAGATGTTCCACATTAACAGACAGTATTTGTCCCTAGCAAGTTATTAAACAAAATATAGATACTTATTTCAGATACCAAAAGCAGTTGACCCAAAGGTTGCTGAAGCAGGAGAAATCAAAGAAACACCTTTTCTTCCTTGTAGCATAGAAAGCTCATTCTCCTTTATCATAGTATTTCATAGGTGTCCTATAGATAATACAGAATCAGTGATATCTGTGAAAGTGATTAACACAAGGTCCCTTCCAATACTATGAGCAACACAGACTACGATCTTGATATCACAACAACTTGACTAACATACAAGAAATGAAAATATTTGGGAAAAGAATAAGTAAAAATTAATTAATGGTATACATACTGATTGTGGATCCAGTATTTCCTCCGATCAAAATAAGGATGAAGCAGTGTTTTTAACACATCATTACCATCTACTGGACATGAGGGAGAATACAGCTACAAAATGGAAAACTGGCAGCAAAGGGGGCCACCAGGTCTATCAGGAAATTTCACAAAGCCTTCTTACTTACACCCTTCCTTCCCCTTCACCTTCTGCAAACCTATTCTAATACAGTCTGACCTCCCTCTGAAGTTTAGAAAATCACCAGGTATGATTTTCTACAAGAAAGAAGTGGATCTAGCAACTAATGCATAACCTAGCACCAAGCATGAACACATTTTGAGTCTGTAATCTACCAGGAATGCAGTGCACAGGAGCCTGAGGCTTGTGTAGAAAGCAACACACAGTCTGTCTAGCTTCCAGCAACTTTGACAGAAGGAAACTCTCCAATCATCTTCCTAATGCAAAGTTACAAAGTCTTTCTGGAGATGTTTTATCACTTCTGCCCCTGCCTAGAAGTCGTTTGCACACTTTGGAATCAAATTTAACATTTAGGGAAGACACAGAAGAGTGCCAAAACCAAAGGATTTGATAATGACTATGTTTTTCAATGATACAGAAGTCTCTACTTCATCTTATATAAATCCGTCCATCCACAGAAGCAGAAATATCTGTTTCCGAAACAACTGCACATCTGTATGACGATGTGATTAGATCTAAAGGATTCAAAAAGAGCATCTGCCTCTTGAATACAAATGTGGTAAAGCAACTGTGAAAATACTTCTAAAATTAGAACCTGACATAAACCACTTAAAACAAATAGATAATAGGCACTATCAAAGAACACAAAATGAACTCACTAATACCTACAAAATTATAAGGGAGAGCTTACTGACAATATTGCCACTTAACAAAATTCAGGCATCATAGTAACTCATATAGCAGTTCAAAATATAGAGATAGATTACATATTAAATTTGAAGAACTCCAAGTAACTTTTGGTAGCACCTGGATGGAACTGGCCACCTCTGAGAGAAGGAGGAGGAATTCACCTGCAGTCTTCCTACTCCTCACTGCAGGCTGAGGTAGCTGTCAGTGTGGAAACATCTCCCAGAGGTTGCATGAGCACCACCATGCAGATCACACCCAACACCACAGAGCCACAGGCTGGTGTTTAGATACTGTGTATACTATGCGCTGGCCTGAGACTTCAGAGACATTTGGGAATTCTTTTTCAACCCGTCTTGATCGCCTGAGTGAGCTCAACAAGTCATTTCACCTCTTCATTGTCTCATTTCTCCACACCTAAATGGGTTAATGACAGCAACTTCCTCTACATAGCAGTTGGAGACTGTTATTTATAAGAGGAAATTACTATAGCTGCAATAATATTCTTATGAATTTCATTTCATATGTGAACAACAATGAACCAGGAGCCCTTTTCTTAACCCATCATTAGCATTAATAACTGAAAAAACTTTGTTATGGACTATGAATGTTTTTATAGTGCACTCATCTCTGCTTTTCTTAATCCTTGTTTCTCCCAGTAGGTTTTTCTCTCTTTTGCTCACCAGCAGCCTCTCTGACAATGGCATGTTGGTTAATACTTGTCACACAAGCAACTTCATGGCATCTTTCCTCAGCCTTCAGTAACACCAAACTTCATTTGGCAATTTGATCATCACTATGTTGCTCAGTCACACTCATCTGGTACACAGGACAGTGCTGAAGCTTTGCACAGTGCTTAGAACAGGACATCATCAAAACCCACAGCAACCATATTTCATTCTTCAAGGTCCCTTCCAACCCTATGATACTATGATTCAGAAGACTAAGATGCAGAAACAATGACACAACAAAGGTAGTCACACTGAGGTTCATGGATCTCTAATGTTAAAGGCAAGATTTGAAGACATCTTTCAGGAATAATAAAGAATTGGCTTTTCCAAAGGAAGAAATGCATGAATGAACGTAAAAACTGCTCAGAAGCACACATTTCATAATTCTCAGCTCTGTCACTCCTCACTTATTAACACTTTTCTTCCCAGTATGCAGAATATCTCTGATAAGACTAAGCAACACGAAATGCTTAAGATTTTTCTCAGGAGCTGTATTCATACAAAGGCTAAAAGTAGACATAGTGGTGCTGCCCAAAAAGTTATGTTTTAGCTCCACAAGACAGTAAGATTCCAAAAGGCATACCAAAATTTAGTTACAAGGATTGGTCACTCCTACTGTATATATTTCATGTTTTTCTGTTTCTTTGTGTAAACATTAGATCAGCTCTTGTCCTTAAGCTCACTTGCACCTGGAGTGCACTCAGGACTCCCAGGGCACATCTTCCAGTATATCAAAAGCAAAAAATAATCATCATTTATGCAATCCAGAATGGCTGCTCAACCAAAACCAGCTGAAGGGGAAATTTGGTTCAGAAGAACTCTTGTGGTCTGAATTAAAACATGAATACAGAAGCACTTGTTGAGACATTCCTATTTTGTGCTCCAATAAGTCTTGACAAATGACCACACCCCAGTAATAACCACATGGAAGCTGATCACATGAAGAGCTAAAACCCCCAGAACCTTAAGCATATATATTCTGAAATGCTTCCTCTCACAACCAGCCTGTGCTCCTTGCCTGAAAAACAGTGTCCTATTCCTGCACACACTGCAGGATACTCTGTATGCAGAAGAGAGGACCCAAGCAGTAATAACACCAGGATCCAGGCAGCCCCTTGCACCAAGTGACATCACATATGTTGGTTCTAATTTGTAACTTCACTTTCAAAGTCAAGATACTGAAATGGCTGTTGTTAAAAGCCTTACAATGCATACAGGGGAAAAAAAAAAGAAAGAAAAAAAAATCCAGAAAATCCTCTACATGCTATTAACAAAAATACAGTCCAACACACCATTTTGCCACAATTTAGCAGCATCTGACTGCTCAGTGACATTACCTTGGCAGTATCAACCCAGACTGCAGACAAGTACCAAAAATCAGCAAAGTCACCAGTGAAGTTTGGATTGATTTGCAACACTGTGGAAAGCATCAGCAGACAGGGAAAATGGATGAAAGCCATCAAAAGAGTGACTTGCTTTTGTACATCTAGATGTGGTCCCTCAGATTCTCCTCCTGAGGCACACTGACAAAAGAGTGCAGAGAAATTGCCACTTGTGCTGTTTTGTTAATGGTGTATGCTCTTCCCAGCCTGGCAGCTGGGAAATTTAAACAGTATCAGATTGATACCCTTCCATTTTCAGGAAACCGAGTGAAATATTTCTACTTGACTTACGTTCTAACATCTAAAGAAGTCAAAATTAGGTTCATTTTAAAAGATGGTAAAGGAAATAATAGGTAACAACCAAACCTTGACATATTTTAGCAGCTACTGAACTACAGTCTTCTATCAATCCCTTCATTTTTTTTTTTACAAGAACAACTCCCAAATAGTTATCCTTTGATATGAAAGTGGGATTTTAAATTTTTCGGTAAAAGACATTAGTGCCTCATTCTCTTGTTATATAAAATAACCCTTCTCCTCTCATCCCTTTTCCCAAGCTTTTTAGAAAGCTGAGTGAAAGTGAGAGCACACTTTCACACTTCTTAGATAGCACCTGAATTTTCACCTTAAGACATTCCAACAAAGCAGCTTGCAAAAAACACAAGATATGAATGTATCCAAGTAACTTACTGATAATAGAAAGTCATAGATACATCTCTCGAACAGCCACTGGTTTTATTCCTTCCTTCACTGATGAAACTCAAGTGATGAAAGAGTTACACTATGTGACAGGCATATTAAAATGGAGTCCCACAGAGATGAACTGGCATTTTATTATTATTTTAATAAATACATAATCTAGCTGCTTTACTTAGATAAGACATGAAATGAGATGTGCTAGATCCAGTGTAATTATTTCTACTGACACAACCTGCTTTTGGTTTTTGGTGCTATATGAGAGTAAATCCCAGACACTGAAAGCCAATAGGAGACCTAATCTTTACTGCGTACAAAAGGGAGGTACTATACAACTACTGAGACAGAGGAAACAGGACCATTATTTCCAATGATGTTCAGTATTTCACACTTCTTGTTATAAAGCTAAAGATACTCATGGGAAAACGTAAAACCAAATTTATGAGCAGAATGATATACTGTTACAAAACAAAGAGTACAGCACCAGAATAGGTACCAAAAGAAAAGCAGCAATGATAAACAATACAGGAAATGGTAGGGTGAAAGAGCAGATAATCACTGCTGCTTCTTGCTGCCAGCAGGAATGAGGACAGTGTGGTCTTCCTTCTCTCAGAGTCAAGGAGACAGGAAACCTCCCTGCGTAAGGTGTATGGCAGGGCAAATGCCAAACCACACTCAACAGATTCATAGTGAGTGATCTCTGTTAATGTTGTCTTCATTTAAAAGGTTCATTTGTAAGAGGAGGTAAAAATCACTTTTTGAGATGAGTATTTGTTTATTTTCAACTACATCATAGAAACTCACAGTTAAAAGAAGAAACAAACTAACTCCAGAAATATTTTCATAAGCCACATAGATGTACTCACTAGTCACTTTCCTAGGAACTTTTATGTATGTAAGGCATTGCCTTGGGTGCTTGGGATCACTTGCAACCATAACAACAAATGTACTTCAAGATATAAGGAGTTTCTTATGTATAAGAAAATTTTACAGTATTAACTTTATCCCAGTCCACATAACCTGTCTGTTGGTAAAATGCAGAGAATTTCACTCAGCACTTCAGGTCACAAGTTCAAGAATAAAATAGATTGTGTTTTTGATGAGATGTTATATTTTTCATGCATAATCTTGTGACACATTTCAGTCCTTTAAAACTCACTGTAATTATAGAGGAACCTTCTTCATAAAGACAATTCATTCATCCTTTATTTTTCTTCCTCACTAATTACACTCAAAAAAGTTTCCCATAATAGTATTTGCAAAAGTATTCATGCGACAGAATTTGAATTGGACTGTTGTTAAGACCTCAAATTTCTACAATGTTCTTGAAAACATTGCCTCGGAAACAATATGCAAAATTGCAAGCTATGAATTTCAGATACCATAATATTCTAATATTTGGTTTTTTGGTGTGACTTGCATGTATGATGCATTCTGTTTCTGCTGGAAGGTGTAAGAATATCCTAAGAATTGTTTGATGTTAGCAAAACATATTGAAAGTAAGTTACATTCAAAAGTATAATAACCCTTTTACCTCTGCTGTTCAGAGGTAGCTTTCCAGCCAACAGGCCTACCAGTGCTATGAACTGGAATAGCCACCACACAGTCAGCAGTTCTGGTAAGATTGTTTTAATTCCACACCTAACATGAGGCACTTGAGTTAGGAAAGCACTTCTTGAAACTCTTTCCTATAGACTATGAGCTAAGTCCCTGCCAGGAAAAGCTGTAAGTCCAAAACCTACCTCCCCATCCCTGGCAAGATAGAACAAACAAACAAACAGAAAGATTGAAAAGCAATCCATTCATCCTTATTTGACTGTACTAGCCCTGCAATGTGTTCTCAAGAAACTGAACTATGGAAACACAACTTGACAAAAATAGGTAAAGGAGAGACACAAAATGATAATTGAGTATCAAAAGCAGAAGGAATTCAGAGTTGACCTCTGCAGAGAAAATGCAGCTCCATATAGAGATCTGGTTCTAGACAGATTTAGCAGAGACACATCTCTCTGTCAGCTGTGTTTAAATAAAACTTCACATCTACCTCACTTATGCATGTGCATGCACAAATATGTATTAGGAAAGCCTTTGGGAAGAAAATGATAGTTGACGTAGAGCAATAATCCCCTGCCAAAACATTTTACAAAAGATGACAGAAAGCAGGCAGCACAAGTAATGGAATCCTCTAGAGAAGATGCCTTGGAAAAATGAGAAGATACAGTCAAAGAAAATCAGCTAATTAAGGCCCTGGTACAACAAATAGAGTTTAAAATAAACACAGATTAGATCAGAAACTTACGGATGTTGTCAAGTTATGGTAAGGATGAGAGAAAATCCTCTGTGAGCAAGGATGACTGAGTTGTGTGATCAGTTGAAAAGAACAATATGAATTCAAAACAAAAATGCTCCAGGACAAAATCCAGGATCTATGAAGACAAAAATGGACAAAATTAGAGAAAAACATAGAGAAAGAAGAAGAGAAAGTTAAAAATTGTATGAAGTCTATCAACAACAACAAATCTTTTGCAAAGTTAAAACTATGAGGAAAGCACAGTCACTTTCTAAAGGGATCAAATGTTCAAATGGCATCTGTGCCAACTGCTGAGAGTCTATCAGTCTTACCACAAGAAAAGCTGTATTATATACACATGCAAAATTCCAAACAATGTAATACAAAGCTGTAACACCTTTCACAGTATATTAGAAGCCTCTGGAGAGGCTGGGAAATAAAAAGAAAAAGAAAAAACCAACCCACAAACAAAACCAAAACAACAAGATCGCTGAAAATGGACAATCACATTTTAGTCTTTCCTTGGGCAACAGCTAGGTAACATGTTCAGACTTTAAACTAAAGGGGTGAATGATGTATGCTATAAAAATTGGATTTATGTTAGAAATCCTCTCCTCACACAAAGGATATTGAGCCCTGTAAGAGCTCTGCTAGTGACCCAGGACACATCTTTTCACTATACTGCATGAGTATGGTCTCTTCCCTTTCCTCTCTCCCCAGCTAAATAATGATCTTGGCTTCTTTTAAGATGTGGAATCTTTTGTCATCTTTTAAGTTCTTTAAGGATTATAATCTTTTAGAAAGAACATTGAGAGTTATCAATTTAAATAGATACATAAGAATTAAGCATTAATAGTATTTTCATCAAGCCAAAGATAAGACAAGCAGAAAAGTCTAAGACATATCCTATAGAAAACAGTTAAAGGGACACCAAGTGTTGCTTACTGCATTTGTGTATAATATTTTCATTTAGTTACAAACAACTTTAAAGATTATCAGAGATGGAAGGAGCTTAGAGTAAAAAATAAACCTTCATTTGTTTATTTTGTTAAAAGTAAACATTGTTTGCATTGTTTTCATGATTCCCTGAAATACTGCCCTCAGTATTTTTATTTATTTATTCTTGCAACAGAACTGAGGAGAGAAAACTTTGTAAGGATCCGTAAGGATTCTGGGCATAGACTGGCATCTGAAGCAAAACTATTGTTTGAATAACTTTCTAGTTTATATATTCCCTTTAGAGAACAAAAAAATAGTTTAGTTTGTTGTTGAGTACAAAATATACTTACCTTAAGTTGTTTACTCTAAAGTGCTAAGTGCTACTTACCTGCAAAACAAATCAAAAAAATAAAGTTACTTGAAAGCACAATAAACAGGACAGGAAAGTGGACATAATTTAGGCAACTTAGTGGTTAATAATTCCTATTTTTTATACCAGATAATCAAATCTATAATCTTTAATAGAAATAATTGAAATGTTGGTTAGAAAGAATCTCAGGATATCTCCTCACCCAACTTCCTCTGTTGGGGAGGCATTTCCTTAGAAATGCACTTCAAAACTGAAATACTAAACAAGAAGTTAAAGGGACAGGCCATATTTCATTAATGCAATCTTGTAACTAAAGAGTTCTAACTAGGTACTGCAGTCAGACATGGCATCTTTTTATATCACACACACTGTTATCGTGGTACCTAGAGATACAAAGAATTCAGGTTAATGAAGTTAGCAGGTTGCCCAAACTTCATACAAAATAGTCTGAATACTATATGTACCATCTTTGGCACAGTTGGCACAAATATTGAATACAATGTTGACTACAATCCACAAATCTACCAAACACATATTTTTACAACACTGAGATAATTTCCAAATCATAAAACCATAAACCCACCCTGCATTCATAATGAGGTCCGGACAGCTTCCATAACAGATAAGACTGGCAAGTGGAATGGAACATTGTTTAGAAACATCATCTACTAATATCCACCATAGCAACAGTGTCTTTTGTATTCAAGATTTAAAACAGAATAAAAATTTGCACAAAAAAAAAAGGAAGTTGTCAAAAATAAAAATCGTACTTTGGAAAGAAAAATAAATTTTAAAAAATCATGGGTATGATGACAAAACAAGCAGTACAGCCTTAAAAACGGTGAGACATTCTCTCTGATAGCTTTGCCATTGATTATGCTTGAATTCTTGTTAAGTTGATTTTCTCTCAGCTCAAAATTTGAAGGAAGTCTCTTGTGCAGCCTAAAAAAGTTCAAGAAAGGCTCATACGTATGTTCTTTTAAGCCACACTTGTTATTAAATCATGACAAAAGGCATAGAAGAATACAATCTTTGGATTTCTGACTATAAGCCCAGCAGTTATTTTTCATATCTAGAATTCCCCCTGGTGATGTAAGTAGATTAGTGCAATACACTGTTCAGAATATTATCACGCACTATAATTATCTCCATGGATGCCAGAAACAATTTTGACCACCGTGATAGACTGGGAACTACCTAAAAGAAACAAAATCAGTATAGATTTTAAAATATATGGGTACAAATGCACTTTGATCACACTGACAAGAACTTGAAGGAAGCCAAGAATGGCTGGGGAGGGGATGATGCCAATTTAGTCTTTAAGACTGACAGCTCTGTTTGGGACAAGGAAAGCTGAGCAGATGTTATTCAGCAAGGGAAAATCCTGTGGAGGAAGAGAAGCTCTAGGGGTAATATATTAAAAATAAATATGGAACTTGAGGGCAACTTTAATGTAAAACAAGCCAAATGCAAGAAAAGCTAAAAAACGCAGCCTCTGTACTCTTTTGAAACTATTACATGCTAAAAATGCAGCCTTTGTACTCTTTTGAAATAATTGCCATGCTTTTATTTTTTTTTCTCTCCTCCAGCTAAATCCCTCAGCAGATATTAAAACAGTTGTAACCAGTAATTAGCATTCAGAAACACATTTTACCATGAGAAACAGAAATGCGCCCCAAGGAGCACAAGTGACAAACTCTATCCTCAACACCAACCCTTGGCAAACAGCTTCCTGAGCTCTTCCTCATGGCTCCAGGCACACAACGTGTACCCAGTGTCATCCTCCCCTCAAAGTGCACCCCTGGGGAAGCCAGCAAGCAATGGTGAATACCCGAGGGGGCACAGACACAAAGGCTTGATGTTCTTTACACAGGAAGAGATGAGCACTGCTAATAGTGAAAAAAAATTCAGGAAACTGGGGAAAATTGAACTCACAAATGAATTGGAGGGATGGAAAAACTGCCAGAAAAAGCTTCTCCAATTAAAGAGAACTCTGGAAACATCTGTAATTCCACAGGAGAACCAAGTTTGGTGTTTGCACAAGGCTGCTATTTATTTTTTGTTAATAATGCTGCCCCAAGCTGTACAGCTTTAAGGAAGAACCAAGACTCTTCAAATCTTCCATGTCTTCTCCAAAAGAAAACTGTCAGTTCTTCAACTGCTCCTACTCAACACAAACAATCAGGTAGAATTTATTTGGCTTCACAACCTTCCCAGTCTGCCTTTTCATAGTGCCTCATGTGAGCTTCTTCCCTCCTGCACACTGGTCAAGTCCTGCTTCAAGCTGGCTAAAGAAACATAGCCAGAATTCATCCTCAATAATCTCTTCATTCAAAAATTTCATTTATAGAACATTTGCTTCCTTCTTACCGCAACAGCACAATCTGATGTCACATCCCTGAGGATCACTTAAATGACTGGCTTGAATCCTGCCACACACATTTCCCTCCAAAAAGAAGAAATATAATTCTCTTAAGAATTTGTAGAAAGCTGTTGAAAAGCCTTTGCCAACCTGAGGAAATCAATAAAATTTGTATTTTTATGAGGTTTAGAAAGAGGGGAAAATAAGTCTGTAGGTGTTCTTTTGGTTTGCTCTTCAAAGCCATAGTTCATTGAAAAACTAGTTTGTCATACAAACATCAGACTCAATAAAGCTACGAGATGCAAGGATGTGCTTGCAGTCAACAGACTGTAATTTGTCACCTGCAAGAAATTAGTCTTTCCCTGCATTTTAAACAAGCACAGTAAATCCACACTGCTGCAGATTTCTGAACTCACAAAAGAGGGTTTCCGCCTTCCTGGTTTTTATATACACATGTTAATCACACTAACAAGGTCACAATCCAAAAAGGTAAAAGAAGAGATGTTTCTGCTAGCACAATAACATATATCCACTGAAAAGCTTTCCTTATAAAGGATAAAGACCATCCTTTCACCTCCCCTCAAAATTCCTGCTGTCTCCTTCTCTAGTTCCAATAGAAATCTGCAATATTTGGGTTTAAGCAAAAAATCTCATATGGAAACATTCTCCTTTGAGCCCAGAAGAGATCCTATCAGTTGGTTTCTTCCGCTTATGCCCAGAAAGAAGGTTGTATTCCTTTGGACTATAAATATAAGTAATTTAAGGTTCAGTTCTGTTTTCTCTGATAGGATATTGTATTTCTGCTTCATTAACACTCCCCATGAATACTGTACATAATCTTCTTGTACAAAACTAAGTTTCATATACAATATTAAGAGTCACTACCTAAAAGTTTGGTTTTGTTCACTTCCTAAATAGTGTTTCAGCTTTCAAAGATATTTACAATGCACTTAACATCAAACATGTTACACAGTGTCAAGGGCTAATCAAAAGCATCCTGAAATCAAACTTTCACTGATTTTTAAAGGGTATTTGGATCAAGGTTTTATGCTCAAAGAAGGCATATTTTCCCCAGCATATTTCATTGCACTGAAAAACATTTAACACAGTTCTGCCACTTTCTCTTAAACATTATTTTCCACAAATAGTTACAAAAAAACCTCAAGATTGAAATGGTCCCCATAAAAATAAACACCAACAAGCTCCATCCACTGAGTTAGTGTTTTAGTATGAGTCAAGACTTTATTACAAAAGAAAAACATACACGTTGCTCTCTCCATACCAATGTTCCAAACAACTGTTACCCAGATTCTGGTAACAGGTGAAAAGGTTTATACCAAACCTATAGACTTTTGTGATCAATAGCACTTAAAGTTAAAAACTGTCTGTAAATTAAATGTACATCTCATTGCGTTCTCATTACACCTGAACATCGTAACAATTCACTATAATTCTATTCTAAAATTCCTTACTTCTCTAAACTATGGGGCAAAATTCTATAATTCTTAAATAGATCATGAACAAAGTTTTGCTGGACCAAAGTCTGTAGAGGGAAATTCCTCCTGCCAATATATCCCTAAGATCTTAAGATTTCTGGTACAGGTCTGAATTAATCTGGTTATGTTCTGATGTGTATTGCAACAATTATTTATGATGATACAAACTCAGCTGATTAGCTTCAGAAAATCTGCTTGTCCTCCCTGTAAACAAGTCCCCCTCCTTTATATTGAAAGTCACCAGTGTCGAGATGAAAGCAGGTACATGAAAGCTGAAGCATGGTGTTTATACCTTTGCTTTCAGCTTTTCCCAGTAAGGCAATGCAACAGCTGCACATTTCATTTTTGGAAACACTCCTTTCTCCAAACATCAAATACTTGTTCATGTTACCACCCCAAAAACTATTTAGAAACAGTTATAATAATAGCTGTGATTGTATGCACAATTATATTACAAGATATTGATGGAAGTTTTGTTATGGAAGCTGGCAAATTCGTATGGATTTATTCAATCTATGCTGTGGATAAATTCATTCATCCCAACAAAAAATATGAAAAGCTCAGTTGTTGGTGGGGTTGAAAGCCTATGCTTGTGCTGAAAGGTGACATTTGAAATGCAGCCGATACGCCATTATTTTAAGCTTTGCACATTAATAAAACTCCCAGTGGCACAAAATACAATAATGCTGAGCTTAGCTAGGCAAAAACTAATCTAAATAAAAACAATAGGGGCTTAGATAACCCATTCTGCAGTTCCATTAATTCTCTGTAAATACTTCTATGGATGAATCTAGTTCAAAGATTTTTTGTTTCTGAAAACTTAGAAAACTGTAGTCACTGCCACTGACTGACCTTGATGCAAACATCAGTTGATTATCTGTCATATATCCCCTTTTTAAGCAGGCAGCTTGTGTTTCCTTTTTATCAGCATGAACTTCTCTTAGTCATTGTTCCTTCCATCTCTCACCAGCACTCTTTTATTTTTTACTGCCTGCTTTTGACTTTTAAGTTCTGGAAAAGAAACTAGGGTGCCATGATTTTCTTTGAAATAACATATATATAATAAGAAAGGTCAGGCTGGTTGAGGCACTGAGCAACCTGGTCTAGTGGGAGGTGTCTCTGCCCACAGCAGGGGGGTTGGAACTTGATGATCTTCAATGTCCCTTCCAACCTATACAGTTCTATGATTCTATGATTCTAATGATAACATTCTTAATACCCTCCTGTTACAAAAAAGAAATATCTGTTGAATACCCTTTAATATTTCCATCCTTTTCCTTAATTTGAACATTAGTATTTCTGTATTCTTTCTAAGTCCTCTCTTTGTTACTCCTGATTCACTCAACACCAACCTGCTATTTTAAATGAAAATATTTTTCTGTTTCATCAATGATTTCTTATTGCTCTTTCCAGTTTATGGCCACAAAACACAGGACAGGACCATTTTGTTTTAATCCATCCCTAACAAGGCTTTGCCCCTCTGACCTAGTACTGGTCCATACCCAGTTCTTGAACAACATCACTGTAGCTATTAGCATCAATGAGGCTCCTTAAAGTTTAGGCTTTCGAAGTTAGAAGATAAAACAAATTACAGACTTACTCTCCTTCGAGAGATCATCGAACTTAAGTATTACAGTGAGGGTCTTTTCAGACATTCTAGCGCATTTATGACCAGTTTAAAAGAGCACAATTCCCTAATAGAACAGGGACTATTAAGCAAGCTCTTTTATACAGGAATACTTGGGTTCAACTACCATTCTCTAGTATATGTTTAACACAGTATGGCTGATGTACATGTCATTGTGTGACTGTGAATTGGAGTCATATTCAAGGAATATAAAATTACATATGCATTTTGCAGTATTTATGATGCAGTGTATGAACACAGGTGCTCACTGTGCAATGTTGAATGATGAAAATAAACCCAGACATCTGTGCTGAATACTGTAAATAATTCAACTCCTCTTTGCTCTTCAGAAGCGCTGAGGATCTACACCTTTAAGATGCAAATGTTTAACTCTACCAGCTGGCAGGTGCAAGTCTCCCCTCAGTAAACTGCAGGATGGAGTCTTGAATTATTTCTTTACAATTCAGGACTTTTTAACCAGCACGGGGGTCTGCAAACCCCTAACAGTGTAATAAAATTAACAGACGTAGACCCCTTTCACCTTCTTCTGTCAAGCCAAGAACCTAACCATCCCTGAAAACTAAAGAGCCTATGGGTCAATAAACTCTCTAGTTTTACAGGATGCAGCCAGTTTGGCTACAAAGACCATTCCCTGAATGCAAGTGGATATCATATGCAGATAACACAAACGAATATTACTTTAACTTGTAACAAGTGGTGTAGGAGTCACCACTAGCAATGGCTGGTAGGAGGTTATCTTCTCTCAGTTCTCACCAAATACACTTTCAATAGGGAAAGTTGGCCCTCAGACTATGCCTTCTGCTGTTATCTTAAACTATCTCAAGCCCTTCAGTACTTGACTTCATTCCAGCCTGTTAATGTCACTCAGTCATGGCTCTTGTGTGTCCTGAAAGTGCACACTTCTTAATATCTTAAATACAGCTATTTCAAATCATGCTGCCCAAACAGATGTAAATCAAGAATGTGCCAGGCAGTATTTTCTTGCTGAGAACTGTGTAAGACAGTGTAGCAGACATACACCTTGAAATGCAGATGGCTTTCACCCCTTCCAGTGCAATACCTGTGGTAGTTCCAGATACAAAAAAACTGACACTCACAAAATAAATTTTGAAAAAATTAAAAAAAGAGATAGATTTGCAATTATACAGCAAAGAGAAAGCCTGGAGCAAACTAGGAAATCTGGAAGAGAGAGAGTCAGACAAAATTATGGCTCGAGCTCTTTGGGGCCCTGCCTGAATTCAAAGCTGCTTCCCTCTTTGGTGGGAATTGCACAGGAAAAGGATGAATCAGAGAGAGTAGATGATAGTTACAGCTTTCATTAGACATGCAAAAGGGTACAAATCACAATCCCTTGAGGATACAGAGGTGAAGCAAGGTTCACAATGCCTTATTATATTAAGCCTCATTATGAAAATGACTGTTTATGTTGGTTCATTAATGTACAAGGCTGTGAACATGCAAAGTGTTAGGTATCAGCACAGGCATTGGCATGGTCTCTCAATTTTGAATGTTTTCATGAGTGTTGTAACAAAGGCAAAATACATTTTAATTGTAACAATCATTGTCCATGAAGTGTATTGTATTATTTTTTATCATTTAAACTAAATCAGAAATTGGAATCATCAGTGGATATCATTGTCCTGAGCAATTTATTTCTTCCAAAAGTCAAAATCACAGAATCATAGAATGACAGAGTTGGAAGGGACCTTCAGAGGTCATCTAGTTCAACCTCCCTGCAGTGAGTGGGGGCATCTTGCACTAGATCAGGTCACTCAGAGCCTCAGCAAGCCTGGCCTTGAATGTCTCCAGGGGTAGGGTCTCCATCAGGGCAACCTGCTCCTCACCACTCTCATGGCAAAGAATTTGCTTCTAATGTCTAATCTAAAACTGCCCTGCTCTAATTTAAAACCATTGTCCTATTGCTACATGCTGTGACAAACAGCCCTTCCCCAGCTTTACTATAGGCCTCTTCAGGTACTAGTAGGCCACTACAATGTCTCCCCAGAGCCTTCTCTCAGCCTGTCCTCATAGGAGAGGTGCTCCAGCCTTCACATCATCCTCATGGCCCTCCTGTGGAGCCTTTTTGTTTTAATCCATCTCTTCCATGTCCTTCCTGTGCTGAGGGCTCCAGAGCTGGTCACAGTAACTCCAGGTGGGGTGTCAGAAGAGCAGAGCAAAGGGGCAGAATCACCTCTCTCGACCTGCTGGCCACAGCTCTTCTGATGCAGCCCAGGATACAGCTGTCTTCTGAGTTGTGAGTACACACTGTTTGCTTGTGTCCAGCTTTTCATCCATCAGCATCCCCATGTCCTTTTTCGTAGTGAAAAGGTGTAGGATCATTAACAAATTAAGAAATTCAACCCACTAACCTAGAACATTTGGCACTGCAAGGTTATGTGGGTGCTGGGCTGCTAAAATACCTTTAGTCAGACTGGGTGCAATGTCTTGCATTGTATTGCCTGTTCAAAGGGAAATTATTTCTAAGCTTTCTGCTATTTCTTGATCTTTTTTTAAATTCTTTAAAAACAGTAGTATACTTCAAGTTAACCCAAAATTTTAGGAGGAAATGCAAAGATCTATTTCCTAATGTGAGTACCCCAACACCTCAGGAAGTCAGTTTGGCTTGAACGCCAGCTGGAGCACACAAAGCTAGAGCTAGCACAGTAAACACTATAAACAGAAGAAATACACATGAAAAACTGAAAAGCAAGGAGACTGCAAATAAGTCTCTCTCCCAGCCTCTGTGACCTGGCAGAGCAGTTCCTTTTCTCTGGACAAGCTCTTGGCCAAGCAATACCAGCTCATTTTGTGGATCAAAGCAAATTCTACAGTACCTTTCTTGATGCACTTTCATGTATTTCATTTCAACATCCCGAAGGGTTGGCTACATCTCTCTGCCTCTCCCAGCAGCACGCTGGCTGCAAAGGAGAGTTCTCAGTGTGCATGTGAACTCCCCCTCTTCTGCACCCCACAGCCATCAATTGTAAGGGGAGTGAATGAAAATGGATTGGCTTCCCCTCTGCTTCTCAGCTACAGCCTCTTAAAGAGGCATATGGACAGCAGCAGGAGGGAAACTGCTAAACCTGTGGCAGATAAATAATGAAAAACTTCAAAGATTGGTCTTGGGACCAATCTTACTTAACACTAGTAACACTCTAATGACAGTAGAACAAAAATAACAAAGGAAACAAATATATTTCCTGAGACCTAAATGTCTGGCAGCCTTGGTCAATACAAGGAGTATTGGGGGCTCACACAGCAAGAGCTAGATTAGCTGGAAGAGTAAAAGAAATGGCATAAAATTCAATATGGGTGTGCAAGGAAAGAAGCTTTGGAACTTGTAACAAGACTTTCTGCTATAAACTACAAGATGTTAGCTGGAGGAGCAACCTAGGGAAAAGTATATTTGTAGAGTAGGAGATGTGTGCAAATCAGTCATGCAAAGAGTAAAGCCCTCAGCTGATGTATCCTCAGAAAAGTGAAGGAAGATTGTTTTTTCTGTGGTAAAGGCCCCTGTGAGAGGTCCTCCTATGAAATACTATGTGCAGTACCAACCATATTTCAGGAAAAGCCCTTCCAACTAGAACCAAGAAATGGGCTTCAAAATTATCAAGATAATGTTCTGATGCAACATTACTGGACAACCTAATCTTCTACCTTAAGACTAAGAGCAGAGGGATAGTATTCCTGTCTGGTCATTTTCTAGGGAACTAAAAAGCTACAGAACACCGCACTTTTATCTTTTCAGATAAAAGACACATAGGTATAAATTTTAGAAGAACAAAAACATTTAACAAGAAAGTACTGTAAGTACCTCCCCATCAGACTCTCATCATCTTAGATGGGTTTTGAAAAGTTCATAAGAAGGTGAAGGTCAGGGCAGTAAACTTGACAAGATACAAAATGGATTTACAGTCGGAAAACAACTACCTGTGTGCCACATATTAGCATCACATTCTTATCCAACCCTTTTGTCTGAGCTTCGCTGCAGCAAACATCCACAAAATTTGTTACTTCTGCAGTTCTGAGTAGCACTGGCAAGATTTTTCCCCTCAATTTCATGCAAAAGTGTCATTAGCTTCTTTCACTTTTCACACTGCCACTGAAATGGTGCATGTCCCAAACACCTGAAGGTACACCTGACAGCTTGTCTCCTGCTGTGCCCCAGACAACCTCTTTGTAAAAGAGAAGTAGGATGTGCCCATTCAACCTTGCTCCAGCTGCCTCCTCTCAGCCGCCTGTAATTATTTTTGTAATTTCTAAATCAGTATGGTGTATTCCTTCAAATCTGTGCTGGCTGTCATACTTTCCTAGCCTACAAACAATGCAATGTGTCACCTGGAAGAAACACATCATTTGTACTGCTCCCTCCACCTCAATGTTGTTGCAGACACATCCCTCTCCTTAAAATTAAATGACTTGTTGCAGAGCAAGCCTGGCCTTACTCCTGCACTACAGTAATTGTTTTAAGTATTACACCTCACCATCAGAGATTAAAAGGCATCCAAAGTACAAATCAGGCTGCTAAAAAAACCCCAACCTTGTCTTGTGAAAGACAAAATGGACAAGAAGAAACGAAGGCTGTTGAACTGTGTAAGTAAGGCAGCTGTAAGTATTTTGAGGAAAGAGCTAAAACAAGTAAAGAGAAAGCAGAGTAGAAGAAAAGAATGTTCTTGTTCTCAAGTTCTAAAAGCAACAGAGGCACACATGGCTCTTCAGAGCTTATGCCTGGAAGCGATTTCAGGAAGCTAGAAACATCTCATCAGTGTTACTAAGGAAAGTGGAAATTCATTCTATGTTTTCCTTGACAAGACTCATGCCCTACAGAAAGAGCTGCTGGAGAAGGTCAGCCAACTTCTCAGAGCTTGGATTTTTATTAGAAAGAGCAGAAAAGTAGTTAAATTGCATGGGCAAAAGATTAAGACCCTCTCTTAAAGGGATGTGTCCTCAGTCCCCAGATAATCAAATACTAAAGGCATTCCTTGAGAGAACTGTTTCCTGTCGTAAATATTAATTGCATTAGATTTAGTAAACATTTTACTAGAAAAAAAAAAATAAGAGCGTTCTCATTATTTGGATGATACTAAACTTGAAATGCTTTTATGCCCCTAAATCAGTATATCATAGAATGCTAATTTTGACAGAATTTACCTCCATCTGGAAGGACAGAAAATTTTTGTGTCTAGCTCTCCTGGGAAATGGAAAGTCTAGTCTCCAGTCAGCACTCTCAGGTGTCACTGAGAAAATTAGATGGATTTGTCCCCACACATAAGTTTTGTTTGAGTGTGATAACAGCATTTCTGAACAAAATTACACATTTACTGTAAAATGAATAGAAGCCAGTGACCTCTTCTGTTACACCTTACTAGGACAGCTTTATTTTGTAGGCTGGAAACAAATGATCCCTTCTTAAATGTTAGGTCTGCTTAACCCTGACAGAAAGTGAATAAAAAGATATTTGCAAAACTCAACCCACAAGAAGGATCATTCCTCCTGATGTTGTAACTAAACTTTCCTTCACTTTTCTAACAGCATCAGGCTCAAGCTCAGTGCTCGCAGCTGCATCTAGTTCACAATTAAAACAAGGAAATGTTTGGTTTCTCTTGTTCTCCCAGATAAAACAGCAAAGGTCTTTTTCTATTGGTGCAGGAGCACCACTTAATTCCAAAGGCCTTAAAAATTTCTATATAAATGAGCTCCAAAAAAAGTTCAAGAGAAACAATTTCCCCAATTCTTTAAGTTTTCCACATTAAAATCAGTCTTTCAAAATGACTGCACATTAGAGAACTGAAATTGTTGCCAACATGAACTCTACACTTAGATCACAATGTGAATTAATGAGTTTGCTTTTCACCTTCATCTCCCCCTTCTTCGCCTTTTTCCCCCTCCCAAATAAATGAGCTGTGTTCCTAATAAAGTGCTTGAAAGGAAGGCAGAGAAATTTAATAACAAAAAGCTCTCTGAAATTAAGTTTCTGGCAGTGCTTTAAAAAACAAAATGTTATTACTTGGTCCTTTTCTTTTCCCCAGAGCAAATTTCAGTCCTTTGAGGACAGCACAAATATAAAGCAGATAATTTACAAATCTTTCATTCGGCAATTTGCCTGCTCCAAATAAGCAACTATAATAGGAACTGCCAACTGAGTATTTTAAGAATTGTAGTACAGGAAGAGAAACTGCATTTTGCAGAAGAGGAAAGACTCTACCCAAACTATCAAATATTGGACTTTTAATAGGGAGCAAATTGTTGAACATCTTAATTTTCATAGGAAATAGTAGGGAGTATTAAGCATTGAAAATCCAACAATTACTGTTGGAGTTCTAATAATATAATGTTTCCTAATCTCAATTCTTCTACATTTGCTGTAGTGAAGATGACAAGGAAGAAAATACCAAGAGTTTCCCTTAGACTATACAAGCCCAGAATAAGCATGCATCTGGCAAAGTGAACCCCAAGTTTTGAACCAGATCATGTCTCAAGTATTCTTGAAAATCTAGACGAATAAAAAAATGTCAATTTAATTGAACATTTTATCAGGGAGACAAAACAAGGCTATTTCTTTAATTGTGCAACAACCTCTGCAATAATTGGGGTCATCTTCAACTAGGATCAGGTAATTCAGAGATTCATCCAAGCTGACCTTCAATGTTTGCAGTGAGAAGGCATCTATCATCTCTCTGGGCAACCTGTTGCAGTGTTTCACCACTCTCACTGTAAAAAAATTCTTCCTTAAATCTAGCATAAATCTACTCCATTTTAGATTAAAGCCCTTACCTTTGACCTATCACAACAGGCCCTGCCCTTGTCATCATCTGTCTTTGACTGATATAAAAATCGTGTAAACTCCCGATCTGGTTTGATGAGTGAAACAGAACTGCCATTAGTCAAAAAAGTATCTTGGACACACCTATATTTAATCTTTTTGTTTCAGATTTAAGGTCCACAAGATTTGTTGAACTTGACTGTTCCTACTCCTTATTCTAATAAGTCATAAGCTTAAGCCATCAACAGGGTAATGAGCTTCTTCCCAACCAGAAACTTAGAAATAGGCTGTCAGTTCAACTCTGCACGTGAAATCCAGTCAGATAACATGTTGAAACTACAAAGCCTCATGTGGACCATGCATAAATGGATGCAAGCAGGTGATACCAGATTATCCTTCTTCATAAGAAAATAATTCCACCAAACCAATGCTTTTGACATCAAAAAGGCAGTAGGTGATTCCTCTGAGCTTTAAAATGTTTCGATTTTTTCTCTCAGTAGCAGCCTTCCATTAGACTGAAGAGTGGTTGTAAGACCTATGAAAAGTTAGTGACTCCCTAGCTGCTGTTACACTGTGAAAGACTGGCTACAAGCTTTTTAATCATACTATAATTTCTAGCAGGAACATGCAAAAAGCTGGATGTCCCTGCTCACAGCAGGAGCATTGGACTGCATTGCCTTTGAAGGTCCCTTCCAACCCTAAGATTTTGTGATTTACTAAAAGTAAAAATTCATCCCCTTTCCAGCAGTATCACAGTGCAGCCAACAATTCACTTCTGGCCTGCAAAACCTCTATGTGTGGTTACTCAAAAACTTCTCAACCACAGCGGCTGTCAGCAGGACCGGCTGCTTGCCTGGTCAGCAGCCAGTAACAGACTCAGCTTTAACTGTTGACATAGCAGGAATGAACACTCAGGACCCAAAGATGCAACAAACCCAGAACCACCTGTGCCAGTGCTTCCCACATCGCTGCCTAGCAGCTGGACATCATTGCAAGACCTGATAGGGATTTGGAGAAGACTGAGGTACTCAAAAACTTCTTTGCCTCAGTCTTCACTGGCAAGGTCTCTGCTTGCACAACTCAAGTCTTACACCAGAAGGAAGGAATGCTATCAGGAGGGACCTTGACAGGCTTGAGAGGTGGGCCCATGCCAACCTCATGAAGTTCAACAAGGCCAAGTACAAGGTCCTGCACCTGGGTGGGGGCAATCCCAAGCACAGATAAAGGCTGGACGGAGAGTGGCTTGAGCGCAGCCCTGAAGAGAAGATTTTGGCGTTGTCTAACACACATTGACTTGTGTGTTAGAAGGTACAAGAAAAGAGCAGGAAGGTCATGATAAGAAGTATCAAGACTTAGAACAGGCCCTGAGATGTCCTTGTCCCTTGAGGTATGGATGTATAGAAAGAGGAATTCTCAATCTCTAACGGGTGGCACTTGAAGAAATTCTGCTGGCAACATCATTATGACACAGCATCTGTTCCTGTGTTTGGACTGGATGTATTCATCCATTGATGCAATATTTAGAACACAATATACTCCAGTTTAAAATGGGAATAGAATCATAGAATCATAGAATAGTTTGGGTTGGAAGGGACCTTAAAGATCATCAAGTTCCAACCCCCCTGCCATAGGCAAGGACACCTCCCACTAGATCAGACTGCTCAGTGCCATGTCCAGCCTGGTCTTGAACACCTCCAGAGAGGGGGCATCCACAACCTCCCTGGGCAACCTGTTCCAGTGTTTCACTGCCCTCACTGTAAAGAATTTCTTTCTTATGTCTAGTCTAAATCTACCCCCTTCCAATNGCCCTCCTCTGGACCCGCTCCAATAGCTCAATGTCCTTGTGTTGAGGGCTCCAGAACTGGACGCAATACTCCAGGTGGGGTCTCACCAGTGCTGAGTAGAGGGGTAAAATCACCTCTCTGGACCTGCTGGTCACACTCCTCTTGATGCAACCCAGGATTTGGTTGGCCTTCTTGGCTGCGAGTGCACACTGCTGGCTCATGTTGAGTTTGTCGTCAACTGACACTCCCAAGTCTTTCTCTTCAGAGCTGCACTCAAGCCACTCTCCACCCAGCCTGTATCTGTGCTTGGGATTGCTTTGACCCAGGTGCAGGACCTTGCACTTGGCCTTGTTGAACGTCATGAGGTTGGCTTGGGCCCACCTCTCAAGCCTGTCAAGGTCCCTCTGGATGGCATCCCTTCCTTCAGGTGTATCAACTGCACCAAATGAAGATAGGGAGGAACAAGCAGCGAGGAACAAGAAAGAGGAAGAGAATACAACCTATGGGAGACACAAACAAAGGAAAAGAAGCTATGGGGGACATAAACACAGTCCTATAGAAAGAGCAGTCCATTGAGCCGATCTTGCAGGGCCTGGAACTCCCTCAGTGCCTTGGTGTGAGTGGCTGGATCCCGTGCCAGATGCTGGAAGAGGCTGAGTGCCTTAGATGTTTGGACAGCCAGCGGCAGGATGATGTGCTCAGGCAGGTTCTTGTTGCCAACGAAGAGGTGGTTGAGCCATTTCTTCTGCAGGCTGTCATAGAGGGAGGTGGTGACATTGTCCAGCCGCATGAAGAATTCTCTCTCACTCCAGTGGGACAAGGATGCCTTGTTGAGGAGGTGCATGACGACTGTCTTCAAGGCATCAGTGGAGATTGTTTTGCCCACCAGGTTGCCAGCGCAGAGCTGCAGGCACTGAAGGTGGAATGTGTCCTGTGGGGTCTGACTGGCCACATGCCCCAGGAACTTTGCCTCTGCCACAGCAAAGGTCTCTTCCAATGTGGTGCTTGGGGTGAGGGTGTTCCCTGTAGCCAGGCTGCTCAGGAAGATGCCTCAGTGGCCTTCCTGCACCCCAAAGAGCAACTGACTGAGAAGAGACCTCCTGGAGGCATCGGCAAGCTCCAGCCTGCAGGAGCAGCTGGAAGACATCACCTCCATGAAGTAGTGGCAGGATTGAGGCAAAGAAAAGTTTGAAGAAGGTATATGGGTATCAAAACCAGATAGCTGCCTCTGGCACATATTTTGTAATTTATATGTACAGAAAAGCATCCAGCTGCATTAAAGGTACAAATTCCAATTCATACAATGAGAAAATTCTATTGGAAAATATGTTTTTAAAATGGACAGGATTTTCAATAGTCTATGAATAATTTCTGAACAGGTCCTTCTAAATTCAGAAGGAACAATGGATTCTTCAATCACTGCTTTAAATAAAACCTAAGTAGAACTTCAAAACATGGATTTTAAAAAGAACTTAATTCCAAGACTTAGGATTTAAATCATTACTCCAACCTTAACAACTAGCTCACTTTTTTAATCTGTTTTATTATTTTTTTACTTTAAATATTTACTGTAAATACTACTTGAATCATATTCTATATCCAAAGTTTAGCAATAAAATATTTATAGCTGTTACTACTGAAATATATCATCTTGATTCTATCTTGGTTTACTTCTCACGTACAGAGTTGTGAAAAACACATAAAAGATTTTATCTCTGGGGCTGTCTCCAATAGTAACGTTTAATCTATGAAGGTTTAGAGAAGGCTCCTTTCCTCTCTCAGTAAATCTGCTGGATTACTCCTAAGAATAAGATTTTTGCATGTAGATTTCTGATTTCACTCCAAATAAATTGCTACAACACACTGTCAGACAACTTCCTCTGCTCTGAGAACTAGGTGAGGCTTAGAAAAAAATTTTAAAATCTCATCTCCATGCTAAGCACATAAGCAAAGAATGGTTAAAAATCATCATCTTCTCCCTCACAAAAGCAACAAGCAAAGTCCTTTCATGCTCACCATCGTATTTGAGGAGCAGATCTTGCCTATTCCAGCAAGATCTCTTAACACAGGATAGGAGTTGCCTCCAATCTCACAAGCAACATAAAATATTTTCAAAATCTTAAACAGAATGGAAGACACGCTTTTCTGCTTTAGCTCAACTAAAAGGCAGCATTATGCTTTAAAAGGTTAAATTATACCACATAGTAAAATGTGGTTTTGCTCCGTATACACGCCCAAAGCTGCTGGTTTGTTTGATTTTTCTCATGAATGAGAACTGTATGTTTATACCAAGAGGAAAAAGAGCTTAGTGAAAATTGACCAAGTGGCTATAATCTGTGGCTGAATTAGAAAAGCCAGAATCCATAATCAGATCTGTGTAAGAAGGATTCCCAAGTGGAGAATCTCATCCTGAGTGATGTTACTTTTCAGAGATGAAAGGGGAGAGAGATTATCCCTCTACATCTTATTCGTGTCTGGTGTTAAATAAAGTGAGCTTTAAAAAAGAAAAAAGCAACAAAAGCATGTAGCTTATGCACCCATTATTAATCTGACACTACTTGTGAACATTCATATGCATTTCTGTCTCTTCTGGCTTGTAGCATTTCACTGTTGCTGCTGTCACACACAAGTCACTCAGACAAAGACCACCCTCCCCTTGGACATTCATGTCCCTCACTCAGCTCAGTAGGGCTCTTCTTCCCAGCACCAGCATTTGTTCACATGCCCATCCTGCAGCACAAGCAGTCACGCCTTAGTCCTTCATCTGTGGTGCAATAAAAATTAGTGCTGCTCACGCTGCTGCTGAGTCATCAAACAGCTTTACCTTGCAGACAAGACTTCACTGCTTTCTCAGCCCAAGAGGATTATACCTTTGCTAGCTCAAGCAGTAACAGAAAAATTCTGGATAAGAAGTGCAATTTTTCCAGGGTAAAATAGGAAATTTTTAAATAATATGACTTCACCTGACTGCTTTGAGATGGATGGGATAGACTTCTGTTGTTAATTCCTACACAGGTATCTACAGGGAAAAACACTTTTTACAGTACTTTGAGAGAGACCTACAATAGACACCAGAGATCATCTGAAGTTAAACATTCCTAATCCCTCTTCATTTTAGACTGGCCCATTGTAGAGATGGATCTTAACCTAAAGTCTGGACCAAGTCCATGACCAGAGTAAAGGTAGTAAAAACCACTGGGGTAATATTCCAAGTATCCTAAACCATCCTAGTTACGGTACTGGCACTGACAGACACATAATCCTTGGAAACTGTCATCTTTTCATTAGATGCAATATAACAGCAACTGAAGCTTTTCTGATTTGCATTTTAGTCAATATTTTTTTATAACTTTATACCTATACAGAAAGTGGGACTACTGTTCCAGAACTGTATCTGTCCTGTATATTGACTAGCACTAAAGACTTCTGCACATAGAATTTACTTAATATTACTCTCTATGTCTTGACAATTCCCACATTGCACTACATGGCTATGTACTTGATTTTGTACTTCTCTTGACTGCTATTGTAGATATAAGAACTTTCTCGTACTTGCCTATAAATCACAAAGATAAAGGAAAACAAAAGCAAAAAAAATAAAGACCAAAAAAAGACACAAATTAGCAGTAAAAAACTTTTCTGCTAATATAGACAGCTTAGATAATGGGCTAGATTAATTTCTTCCAGACAATGGGAGATGTCCCTCTGATTAGCCTTCAGTGTAATAGAAAGCAGGTAATTAGATGAGATTCTGGGAAGACAAAAATGTTTTAACCGAGTTTTAAACGAGTTTTAAACAAAATTTAATTTTGTTTAAAGAAACTTGTTTTCCAGAACAATCAGCATTCAAGTACAACTTAACTTCTCATTCATTCCAGTACTTAGAAAACATTCCTTTGTCTTAATACACACCATCACACGGCAATAAGCAGAATTTCTCATTTATTACTGTTTATTTTTATTTAGTGCGTACTTGTCTTAAATTCCTCCCTCTCCTCCAATAAGTAATTTTTCTTTATAATTATGTGAACTTCTTTTATACTATGAAGCATCAACATGGAAATTTTTGTTCTCAAAATAATAACTTTGTTTTTCTAAAGATCACTATTGAAGAGTGAAGCAGAAGCCACAGTGTGTATCCCTCTTAGATTCTATGTAGGCTGTCTTTAACTCAATTGGGTTAAAGCAAACAAACAAAACATTTTCTTATTTATTCTCTTCTGTACATATAACCCAAGTTGTCATTCAGCCAGACAGAGACAGCTGGCAGAAACATTGCCTGTCTCTGTTTTGTAGTATTTGTAGTTGTCTTCTACTTGGAACAGACACAAATCTTGTCTCACAGCAAATCAGTTTGGGTACGCGCCTGGCATCAAGCCACAGCCATCATAGTAAACCATAAAGGCTCTGAGAAAGCAACTGATTTAACAGATTTTCAGAGAAAGAAGAAAGAAAAAAAAAAAACCAGCAAAGAGAAATAACTGGACTGTGAAAAAATAAAAGTTTAATGTACTGAGAATGAAAAATGTCTTCAGAAAGTTCTTCACCTCTGGATTTGAGAATATCATCTGGTTTGGGATCATCCATCTTTCCAGTGGAAAGCTTTACCAGCTGCAGCTGGAAAAGCTGTCTAATCCCATTCTCCTGATTACATTAAGAGAATATATAGCAGGTCCTTGAACTTTCTTTAGGTCACTCATATGTGCACAGTAAAAACAATTTTTAAGTAATGCACTTCCAAGGAAATAATTTCAACTAATCTTATCCTTTGCTGAACTCCTAACTAGTTTTTACTGTGTGGAGGCTCTCTTGATAAATATAAGTCTGTTGACTGATCAGCCTATTTGACAACAGGCTGATGACAACGTAAGTTATTGAAAATGAAAGTTATGCACCACAGGGAGCACATCCAGCAGCAAGCTCAGTGGAAGCCCTGGCATCACCATGCCATCAGGGGAGGGGCTTGAGTGTACAAGGCAGTGCCTGCCTTACCAGCACCAAGACAAACTGCAGGGACTCTTCACAGGGCATGCGGAGGAATTTACTGTGGGTCATCAGCACCAGCTGCACTGATATTTGTGCACAGAAACACTCAGGAAAACAAACCCTGTGCTAGAGCATCATGGATTTAAGAATCACTTTTCAGCCAGCACATTTCCAATATAATTCTCCTGCATTGATGGCTGTTTTGAAGCATTTCTTCGAACCAGGGAGACCTATGCCATGAATCTCCCCTTGCCCAATAGTTTTCAACTGCTCCACACACTCCTGGCCTTTCCCTTCTTCCTCATCTCCTCCTCTTTCTCCCAACAAAAAGTTCACAATGCACTGAGAAAACTAAATTTTAAGCTATTTGCAGCACTGAAGACAGACTATCCACTATGCACCACAAAACTTTTCCAGAATCTTTCCTTACATTCTCTAATACCTCCACTCCTTCCACTCCAAGACAGGAGTCGAAGATGGATTGTAGTTATTTTCCCTTTGGTTTTTTTTTTTTACATTAATTACTACCAATGCTTAAATTTCACATCACATTCTCTCTACCATAGGCAATGCTTCAGTGATCTAGTTGTTCCCTGGAGCATAATGCCCTTGTGGTTCTTCACAAGTGGTTCTGCAGCTTCCTCAGAATTTTCCAGATGCATCCTGCAAGGGCAAATGCAGGCAGCGTGTACAACATGCCCCAAAAAAAAAAACGTATCACACAACACTGGCACTGCAAGTGAAAAAGGCCAGATGCACCTCTAACTTCCAATATGCAACTGAAACAACCTGTTTAATTTGTAGTATTTACAGAATTTTCACTACACTGTTTTCACTGGCATCTTTATGCCATCCTAACACCATTCTGTCCCCAAAAGCGTTAAATGATTACTAAATGCTGTTGTGGTACTACCTTGGCTAAATTGAAAAAAGCACTGTTTTTCAAGTTTGCTAATTGATCACAGACAGGAAAAATATAACCATAGTTACAGAAAGATATGAAATGACACAAAATGAGTCATTCCTTATTCCCAGACAACTTGACATGTACAAAATAAGTCATATATATAAAAAAAGGATTGGGGGGAAGACCTTGACAGTAATTAAGCTCATGGAGTTATTAGCTTGGAGCTCACTAAAGAATGGCAATATATTTATTAATTCCTAACATGGTAAAACAGCCAAGGTGCAGAACACAGTCCCAAAATCCTTCATACCATGTTTCTATTAAAATTGCCTAGTGCATACTAGCTGTCCGCCTGCTTTCAACACACTGCTTGCTTCAACACCCAACAGGGGATTGGGGGATTACACTGATTCACCTTACCACAATCCTGATAAAAGCTGTACTCTGAGCAAACTTGCCACTGGATTTTTTTGGACAAATTCTTAGAAAGGCTTCTGGAAATGTCCTGGATTCATCTCAAAGAGCAGACAGCATATAGGAGGACTGCCACAGTACAGGTCTTCTCAGTTACTGTATGTCTGTGACTGCACTTTTGATACCAGACCAGAATTAAATTTTTCCACTTCCAAAATGGTTGTGGAGAAACAGCAGTTGCATCAACATTATGTTTAAGCAATAAAAAATAAATAAATGCTGTAATTTCCCTTGAAAAGGTAACAAGAAGTAAAGAAAGCTATTAAAAATTGCATGGCTTTTTCTATTTGGCTATTGATTCATAATGGTTCAATCATAAAGGCCAATTATTTGCATCAAGCAAGAAGCATAAATAAAGTTAGGAGGTTAGCAGACTTGCCTGCCTGTGGGGGGGGAAGCCATCCTCAGATCTATATATTATTACTACTGTGCGGGGACCAGCTGCATACATTTCTCTCATGGCTCTTAAGCACATGTCTCACATGGCTCAAATAAGACAGAGGTCCAAGAATGTGAGCACTAAATATCTAAGATTTCTCAAGTACACAGAATGTGTAAAAATGATACTACATCTGACTGACACTTGCAGCCCCAGAGAGAGAGCACAAATAGCTGAAAACACCAGAGAGGTAAGCATGGCACAAGGAAAACATTTTCTCTGGCTAGCATCTGTGGAAGAATAAAAATAAACCAGTAAGTGAAAAAATCTCCATTTGAACTAGTCCACATGCTAGTCTACCTTTATTACGCAATGACAGAAGACAAAACAGGTAATATAAGTTTGCTTACTGTATGATACAGTGCATAAAATAGTATCAAACCATGTTTCTTCCCCATATTCACAAGGGTTTTACCCATCTTAAAGACTGAATAGGCAAATGTAGAACCACAGAGAGATTTCACAGAATTGATGATGCCTTCTCCCTCATCATAAGACAAGGTCCCTCACCGCTTTATGTAAAAAAAACATTCACTATAGCAGCATGATGCTCCTCATGGTAAAAATACAACTTTCCCTGGGTTACATTTGGTCCATGTGCACTAGAAGCCATGACCTAAATCCTATTTAAATACAGTACCAGAATAAAAACCAGTATTGAAAATTTTAAAATAAAATGGAATAAAATAATAAAATCTTGTGGCAAATCTGCTCCTTGCCTGCAAAGAGTCAGCGTGGCCAGCAGGACTAAGGAAACAGTCATCCTCCTTACTCAACAATGGTGAGGCCCCAGCTCAAGTACTGTGTCCAGTTTTGGGTCCCTCACCAGAAGAAAGACACTGAGGTGCTAGAGCACGTCCCAAGAAGACCAACAAAGCTGGTGAGGAGTCTAGAACACATCTGATGAGGACTGGCTAAAAGAACTGGAGTTGTTCAGCTTGGAGAAAAGGAGGCTGATAGGAGACCTTCTTGCTGTCTATAACTACATGAAAGGTGGAGAGTCTCCTCAAGCCTGTAACAAGTGATAGGACAAGATAAAATAGATACAAGTTGCACCAGGGGATGTATAGGAAGGACACTTGGAAAAATTTCTTCACTGAAAAGAGTTACTAAACTTTGGAGCAGCCTGCTCAGGATGTGGTTGAATCAAAATTGACGGAGGTACTTATAAGAGAGGTAGACATGGTGATTAAGGACATGGTTTACTGGTGGTTTCGGCAGTATTAGGTTAATGGTCTCAGTGTCCCTCCCAGCACAGACCATTCTACAATCAGCAGATGAGAAGCAAACCAAAACTTTTACTTCCATCAGCAAAACTGAACAAGCTTTACTGACCTATGACTGCAACTTTTCTGACACTTTTCATAACAACTTTTTAACTAAGTGCTGGCTGGGGTCACTTCCTACAATCACGTCAGAAGAGCCATTCTGCTTCCAATGTCCTGGCAGTGTGGAAAGGACACAGCACAGGGATGCCCACAAACAATAGCCACCACCTGCTTTCTCCTGTAGGACACCAAGCTGGCTGAGTTTGCTATGCCTGCTGCTGGAGTTATGTGCTTTAAGCTGGCCAAGATTTCAGCAGGAACAAGCAACCCTATTTACACATCCAGTTTTGTTCTAAGTCATGAATTAACTCTCTGGCAAACCTGGATATTAAAAGCTTGTGTTTCTGGCTGGCACCCAAAGTAAAAAGTAGATTAGAATGCCACAAACTCCTATGGGTGCTTTGATGCATATTGTAACACATTTCTACACTGAAAAAATTGTGAGAGAATCCTTTTGTTTTGAAGTATTTAAAATACTAACTAAATCTAAACTAAAATCTGAATATTAACTAGAAGCTAAAAAAGCAAGAGGTTATCTATGGTTTAAATAATTCCTAAAAATAAGGTATGCCACAAAATTCATGGATCTGTAGTAATAATTACATCCTAAATTTAAAAATTCCTTTCCTACCCACAGATTATCAGTACATTCAAAATTACATATTGAAAAAATAACGAGTTGAAGTTAAATTTGCTATCATATTTCGTCTAAGAAAGAAAAATAAACCAACACTTACATAACAAGAATGGCAATGGAATACAATATGCTGCAATTGTTCATCTTATGATCAGATATTGCCCATTAGCAATTCCCTTTTTTAAGAGGGTGGCACTTTTTTCAGCTGTCAAAAATATGCATGCACAAAAGGGAGCACTGAATACTCCCATTAATTAAATTGTTCATTTTTATTCTCAAATAGTGACAATTTCCATGAGCATCCACATGAGTTGTTTGTACATTGTAAGAACAGTAATTAGAGAAGAATCAAACCTGAACTCCAAATCCAAATTTTCTTCATTTGGATGAAGGAGCAAGTTCCCAGTTACAACTGTCCTTCTTTTCCAAGTGAATTACAATTTCGGCACTAAAAGCCATAGTTTCTCTAGCACAGAACAGCTTCAAAGCAGTTTCCCAGCTCTGACTCAGGTGTTTTGACAGACACTCTTGCCAGCTACCACACAACTTCCACTGAGATGCCAAATCAGAATGAGTCAAAAATAGCTTAATGCCATCTTTTACTAGATTAAGACTATGTCCTCTCTCTCCTCTCTTTTCAGCTAAAAGTCACTGTTTCACAGTTTCCCAGAAATCAGTGCCAGCAATCCCTCTCATATTCCTGACCTGTCTGCACTGTACACACAGCTCAAAACCACAGGATATCGACACTGTGCAGGTGCAAGGCAGCATGGTGCCTGGGCCAGGGGAGGGCAGAGAGGGGAACTGAGATAGTTTTTTGCCTTTTATAGATACTTTGAAAATCAATGACAATATTCTCAAAGCTGATGTGATAACATCATACACATATCTACCTCACAGAGACTGGACTTTCACTTAACCATCAGAATTGTTCTCCAGTGATAGCAGAAGACAAGACCTCCGAAACTGCAGAGGTGCAAATATTGAAGTCCAAAGTAGCAAGGAGAGCATGTTGCAATGTCACATAATGTCCCCTGAAGTGCACTATTAGAATGGTGCTGGTGCCATAACTGCAAAACTGGGGTTGCTGCTCCTAGGTACCACAGCAGGGAAGCAGCAGGCAACGTTTCATCTGAAGGAATCAAGGTGGTTTGGTCACCCAAGCCAAGGATTAGCATTGCTTTCAAAAGAACAGGTTCAATTTTTTAACTAGTAGGAATACTGACTGTAAATTTGGATTACTGTACATTGCTCTGCAAATAATCCATCTAAGTAGTCTATAGATTATCCTCATAGATCATAGATCTACAATCTAAAATCATGACAACTGCAAAATCTTTTCTGTAGGTTACTATATCCTCAAAAAAAAAGCCTATTATTGCTAGCTGTGTATCATACTAGGCAAGCTTTTGGAAACAGCTGACTTGAAATATAGCAGACAGCCTTCATTTGTAAAAATCCCATTATTACAATATCTTTTCAAATACATTAGCATATGGTAACATACAGTAGTTCCACCTAATAACTTACAGAGCCCTGGGCATGGGTTCTGAGTGGGCAACTGCAGCAAACTCAGATGCTCGTGCCCAAGGGTGGATGCACCAAACAGGGTACATCCAACTGGGCATTCAACAGCACAAATGAGGGGATTAAGAGAACCACAGCAAAATTGTAGAGACCCAATAAAGCTCATAATCAAAAGGATGGCTTGGTTAAAAGATGAAACAATAAAACAGTGAAGGCAATGAAATGGACAACATGCCTCCAAAGCTCAGAGAACCTACAGATGTGATGTATTTTGCTGAGAGTGAATAACCATGCTTTATTAATGCATCAGAATGACAACCATTTCCAAATGTTTTCAGTAGTGAAATTTCAAGTCTGTATTTCAAGCAACCTTTACTAATTTCGGGCATATTTAAAGCATTGCATTACTAAGCCTATCTAATTTCTTAAGAAAAATAGGGTATAAAGGATGCAACAGGTCCTTCAACCAATAAAGAACTATATTTAGTGAGTTAATTTCTTTACGATGAGGGTGGTGAAACATTGGAACAGGTTGCCCAGAAAGGTTGTGGATGACCCCTCTCTGAAGGTGTTTAAGGCAGGCTGGACAAGGTACTGAGCAACCTGATCTAGTGGGAAGTGGCCCTGCCTATGGCAGGTGGGTTGGAACTCTATGATCCTTAAGCTCCTTTCCAACACAAAGTATTCTATGATTCTACAATTTTGCTTAGCCTTTTGTGTTCAAATATGAGGTTTTT
This sequence comes from Turnix velox, assembly GCA_013400935.1. Lineage (NCBI taxonomy): Eukaryota > Metazoa > Chordata > Aves > Charadriiformes > Turnicidae > Turnix > Turnix velox. The sequence goes on from VZTY01009673.1 coordinate 205,525, forward strand.
CCTACTATGAATCATACTAAACAAAAGCATTTTGTCTGATCTAATGGGATTAATTCCAGTAATTCTTACTAAGAAAGAATCATTAGAGAAAAAACACTTTCTTGAATCAGACATCTCCTTTAGCAGTAGGAATTCAAGCTTTCTCTGCTTATGCAGATGTTCTTTGCCTGATTTTCCATCTTAGCATGGTAGCAGCTGGTCTGGAGTATGCTGCTTTGAATGCAGCCACTAGTGAATTACACAACCTAAATCTGACTCAAATAAAGTCTTGAGAAACAAGGAGTCATAAAGGAGATTTGATGAGCTTTAACATCAGTGGAATGCTACACGACGAACATACTCCACAATAACATATACATCGTATGGATCCTATTTGCTTCCTTGTGATAAAGTGGCAACTTAAGCTGTGAAAATTACTGTCATCCATCTCACCCCATGCATTCACACACTCGGGAAGCATAAGTGAGTATGTAGCTACGTGTTTCGCAAACAAAATATTTCTCCTAAGTTGAAAACGAGAAGGCTTTAATGCCTTTCACAAGAAATGATCAGGCAGAGCACAGAGGCCTGGCCGGAATCCAACCCATCAAAACCCACCAAATGTGCTTCACAGTCACTGAATTCTCCTGCCTTACAGGCCAGAATTAAATCCATGGTAGAAAGGTCCAACCAACACTTCTGAAGTCCAAAGGACAAAATTAATTCCTTCATTAAATATTTTTGTTGTTAGATGCTACAAAGGCACATTCTTTTAGCTATCTTTATGCACAGTGACAGTATTTGTACTCAGTCCTCCCACCAGATCTCACTGATCTCACAATGTGTTTATACAAAGGTTGATGTGCGAGGAGCACATGAGCATATGTTCTATAAAGCAGATTTATAAATATATATGCACTTAATTTATTTGAACTTAATAATGTCCACTCCTTCCCAAGCTATACATATCATGAGAAAAATTTGTGCTCTACTTAACAGCACTTCTTTCAAAGATTTTGTTAAAATTGTCTTTTGATTTTGAGGAGTACCTCTTTGAATTGTTTTTTAATCACTTCCTTATTCAGCACTGCAACTTCTTTATATGCTTCAATAACATTTCTATTTGATACTTAAAATCTAACAGCTCCTTTATCCATTTGTTGTTTTATCCTTAATACTATCATCAAATTCTCATTTTCTACCACTGGATCCTTCATCTACTTTGACAAAGAGAGATTTTACATTGTCCCTCCCTTTATGAGAGAGTGTAGTAAATAGGTCAAGGAGTCACAGTTTTAAACTCAAAGAGGGGAGACTTAAACTAGCTATAAAGAACAAGTACTTCACTGTGAGGGTGGTGATGCATTAGAATAGGTTGCCCAAGAAGTTGTGGATGCTCCATCCCTGGATGTGTGCAAGGCCAGCCTCAGCGGAGCTTTGGGCAACCTGTTCTAGTGAGAGGTGTCCCATGGTAGGGAGGTTGGAACTAGATGATCTTAAGGTCCCTTCCAAACAAAACCATTCTATGATTATTATCTCAGTGATATTTAAGAATTTATTGCTACTGATGTAATAGGGAAAAACTAGTTGATTTTAATAAAGAAATGGTTGAATCCATCAGGTGAAAATTTTGTCTGATTTTTGTAGGACATTAGCTGAGCAGAACTCCTACAATACCAGTCTCTATACTCAGTTGAAGCACTGCAGAAAGCAATCTGCTCCTATAAATCTACAAGCAGGACAAAATTCAAAATCTTACCCTAACAGTAAAATGCTCTGTTGATTACTTTGTAAAAGCAAACTGTGTTACTGAGACATCATATGACTTCCAGTGCCTGGCCTGTGGAGGGACTGCGGGGCAGGAGGAGCTCTTCTAGATGGTAAGAAGAAGGCTGACTCATGTGAATCCTGCAACCATCTGAGGACTTAGGAATACTTCAGTTAGAAGAAAGAAGCACCTGCTTCATCAATAGAGAAACTGCTCAAGAAATTGGCAAAAGTCAATGAATCCATTTTACATCTAAATACTTTTTTGCTGATACATGCACAGGTGGAAGAAACCATAAGGAAACTGTGGAGAAATTTGTCCAAAGCATTGGTGTAAGTAAGACCTGAAGCAGTGCGTGCAACTATTTTTCAAAAGTTGGGGGTCTAGGCATAGCATTACACATAATAAAATGAAATTAAAGCAGCAAACTAGAAATTATTTATTGGTTGGGGTTTTTTCCGTTCTACAGATGTAGAGACATATGAAGAAAACATACATTCATTGGTATGAAAGAAAAGAACTCTATGATCTTTAAGGTCCCTTCCAACCCAAACTATTCTATGATTCTAATCTGACTTAAGAACCCTGACAACTTATAGATTGATATGCATAGAAAATAGAAAAAACTTGGCACAGACCTACCATGGTTTCCTCAGGACTGCTGAGGGACCTGGCAAACCAGCAGGAATATCAGCAGGACAGGTTGTCTGTGCCAACTAGCAGGCACAGGATGTCAATTAAAATCCTTATATTTTCTACCATCCTCTCATGAGGCCAGAACTGATATCCTAGAGTTAAGACTCGTGCACAAAAAAATAATTCATTATTCTGAATTAACCGAGTTTATAAAAGGTTCATTAAAAGCCTTTAAACAAGAAAACATGGGAGGAGGAGCAAAAAGGAGCTGTTCAATTTTAACATGACTTGGTGTGGAAAATACATACCATGTATTGTAATCATGCAAAATTATTTCAGTGAGCTGGTCATCTAAGTAATACTGCATGTAATACATTTTGGGAACTGCTTAGTGTAAATAAGCAGTAATATTTTGCTTGAAGATACCAGAAAGTTTCTTCAGATACTGAAGGGGCCAAGAAACCTTGAACTCTATACTCCATCTGCCCACTCAGACTGCAAAGCCTGCTGCCCTGGGTACTAGAGCACAAGGGACATCCTCATGGCCTGGTGCCTGGAAAAAGGTAGTTTCTAAATAGCAAGAATACCCTGAAGAGGACATCTCCCAAAGGTGGCAAGATCAGGCTCAGAAAGCACAGACAAGCCTCCCAAAGGCAAAGTATTGAGAAGCCCCCACTCCCTGTGGACTGAACCAGAACAGACGTAAGCAACAGGAAAAAAAGGGAGACAGGGAACATGCAAAAACAGTTTTGGATAATTAAGGGTAATAAACTTTGCCCTCTTGGGACACGACAAAGTTACAAATGCTATTATGATCCTTGGAAGGCAGGCAAGAGAGGAGTATGGAAAAGATTATTGCCAGAACATCTCTCCTGGCCCCTTGTTATCTCCACTAACATACATAGCATTATTGATGAGTCAGGGAAGTTACAAGCTTTTTGAAGCTAGAAAATTAATGGTTTTGAACATTCCTATTTAATAACCGGGTGAAAGAAATGGCAAAGTGACTGCCAGAACTCACTGGGCAGGGCTAACAAGCTGTTTTCAGTTGCTTTTTACCAGCACTATTAGTTGAACAGACCTGTGCCAAGACATCAGGACAAGCTATTAGTATAATAACATGTTTACACCCATTGGAACAGTAGTGGAAGGTACTGCAACATGGACTGACATTAATATAAAGAAATCCAAAAGAAAGGATGGAAAAAGACAACATGGTCAGATACAGAAGGCCGAGTAGAAATGTAGAGTTGAAGAAGGAGTTCTACAGTAGACAACTGCACAAGTTGGCAAGTAAGATTATATCCAACCCAAATATCCAGCAATGAAACTAACCGCCAAGCAAAATATCCAAACAGAAAACCACAGAGTGATCAAAGCATAATATATAGTAAATAATTAGCAACAAAATCACTCTTTGACAATACCAAAAAGAATCTTTAGACACTGACAGAAGTCTTTGAAGTCTTTCAAGTTTTTCTCTTATAATTCATGTCTTCTCTATCATCATACAACTGCAAATTTTTCAGGAAATATCAGTGATAATCTTGAAAGTCGGAACAGGATGAACAGAAATGATATGGTAAAAAGCAAGGAACATTCTTCATCTATTTTCTTAACTTAATATTTGCTTTTAACTGACATATCACTCAAGCATATACTAACAATCATTATTCACCAATTGAAAAACACCTACACTGAAATATCTCAAATTTCTAAGAGTTTGGATTCCAAACCTAACAGCATTTTAACAAATACTCGGTCTCTTTTGGGAAGTACAATTCAATTGAAAAAGGGTTATATATGTTTTTGCTGTTCAGCACAAGAACATAATAGGAAGAGCTGTAGAAGAATCTGTTCAGAAACTAGTAAAGTTAATAAAGTTGAAGGAGTTCAAGGACTTGTTCTAAAAAAAAGAGCCATTCTTTAATAAAAATTACATAATTTCTCCAAATTTTACCTACTTCTTTCTCTATTAATAAAGGAAACAATACCAAGAAAATGAGTTTTGACTTCCCACACACAACAGATGGAGTTCAAAAGGCAAAATTAATTAAAGTTGTCACAAAAATCCAGATCAAATGAGATGAACTATTCAAAATTTCAGTTTTACAGTACTGTCACCTTACATACGATCTTACAAAAGCCACACAATTTACTACACTAAATGGAAAATAGGATTTGTAATAGAAATATTAAATAGAAGCAGGAAGAAGTAGGAGTAGAGAGTGTTAGACAATAACCAGCTTGATCCATGGTGAAATAATGCAGTGCAATAAGTTATGGGTAATCAGTTACAGAAGTGTAATAAATGTAGCTCATTTCTACTAGCACCTCATTATAAAATTTCTTTCTAGAAAACTGATGGTACACAATGGAGTGCACAAAAAGTGAAAATAAAGTCCCAGCTAGAACAGTAAAAGGATAGTATCTCAAGTTTCTTAAGTCCTTAAAATATAATATCTACATTCTATTCAGAATTATATTCAGCTTTTAAACAGATCTTTAACATTCAGGTCTTTGTTAACGAGTCTGGTTTTTAGCATGTGTCAGCACCTTTGGTATGCAATAATCACTCTGGATTATGTTTTCCCATGTATTTCACAGTTCTTTGTTCCTTGCATCACAAATAGAACTGTGTTTTTGAAAACTCTCTAGACACAGGCTGTACTTTTTGCAGTCTATTTTCTGCAAAGGGCTGCTCTCAAACCAGGCAGCACTCTCTCTTGATCACATAATAAATATGAGACTGTTAGGATAAACTCGGAAGTTATTTATGTCCAATACTTTTTTTTTCCTCTGATAAGTAAATCATTCTTCACCTGAAAGTATATAAAGGCAATTATACTTGCTTGTGCTGAAAGCACAAATACATTCTTTCTGCTGCTATGTGCTGTATTTAATTAGGTATGCAAAGTATGCTATGTACATTTATGAACATTAGAAAAGAAATATAATCCCAGTTAAGCAGAACCTACTGGACCGCAGGGATGCTCAGGGACCTTGAATCCTCCATTTGACAAAGAGCAAAATAAAATTATACATTTTGCTGGACTAAATAAATTTTCAACTTTACAGTCGAGAAAGGAAGATACTGTATTTAAGATAGCATCAGAAACTCTCAAGTCCCACAGCAGATCTTTAAAAAAGAAAGGGAAGATGATAAAAGAGTAAAGACAGACCTATGACCAAGGAATACTCTTCTTTATGAAGCTGGCATCATTTCAGCTAACTCAACTGACCACAGTACATTACTCAGCTGGGACATTCCAGTTTTAGTACATCATAAACGATTACTACATAAGTACTTTAACCATGTAAACTTACAGCTGGCATCTGCAACCAATGGGAAAATCAGATTTGGAGAATGAGTATGCGATATTTTCTGCATCTTCTTGGTACCTCAACTGCCCCTAAATATTTCTTTGTCTGACCTCTTCCCAAACATTGGTGAAATACAAAGAACAAAACCAATTTCACTTTTGTGAAATAGTTCCTGCTGAGAAAAGAGACCAGAATGAGATCTGTGGTCCGTGCTGCTGAATCACAACCCGCTTCACAGACTGAGGAGCTGGCACTGCATGGACTTCATACCATCCAAAGGCTTTATATGGCTTTTGCCCACAGCTGATCCTTCAGCTGGCCATGGATGGCTCCAGTGTTTTTTCACCAATGCAGCACTTAGATGCCAGCCCCTGTTTCACTCGTTTTAACTAGGACTACCTGTAAATACCTTTCTCTTTTTACACCTATACTCTTTTTGCTCCTGAAATGAATATTAGGAAGCAAGCACAGAATAGCATTTGATAGACAGTCTGTCAGGCTGACCTACACCACTTTCTCCAATAACCCAGAGAAGCTCAGGTGGGTAATGGGAGTGCGAAGACAGTTGTAACAACAGCACCTCAGACTATGATGCTGTAATAAAAAGCTAACTATGCTATTACTTTAGCTTGAGAGATAGCAAGAGAGGAAAGAAGGAGGGAAGGGGGGAAAAAAAAGCTTTCAGGATTTATTAGATGTTGGCACTGTAATGCCCTTTCTTCAAAAAAATGGAATGCAGTACCATTCCCTGCTGACTCTAAAGCACAGTGACTATGAGCACAGCTCACAATTACAGCAAAAACCAAGCCTGTCAGTCAAGGAATGGAGCTGCTAATGCCAAAGAAAACAGCAGATTTACACCTGGGAAAAGAAGCTATAATGTAAGAAATACATTTGCTTTGCTCACATTTATAATGGTAGTGAAGGGACTAACTACAGGAGGTGCTTAGCATATTTACAAGACACTATAGGAGATCTTTAGAATATTTACAAGCAACAATGGCATAATTTTACATGCAGAAGTTTAAATATTGCAAGACTTACTCAGTCTTTAGCTTCTGTGATTTAAGGCACCTGTATCTACACCTCAAGTTGAAACTTTCAAATAAAATAATTTCTACAATGAAAACTGTACTCTCTAATAACTTCTTGTGCTCATAAAGTTTCTTTTAATTTCATGCTACATTTTTAAAAGGGAAAGAAAAATCTCTGGTAGTGCTTCAAAATAATGTGTGATTTTTAAATTGCTGATACTCTGCTGATATTAAAGGTATATGCAGTATCTTCAGAGGGCTGCATCCTTTTAAGCATCTCTGACATGCTGGGCTTTACCAGAGTAAGAATAAGAAATCAGTATGATTTCTGCACTGTCTATTGGTCTTGGGAAAGTATACCTGGAGGTGGACAGAAGGAAGAGGGCATATGCCAGAAGTGGTCTGGGTGCAAAAAACAGACTGAGCCTGGCCCTATGGGGAAAGTGTTTTATTTCTATTCTCCAGCACCAGGGGAGCCCAGGCTGTGGGCAAGAACATTGTGCCACTTGCTTTATAGCTGAACAGAGGCAGGGTTGAGGGCTGCTCACTGGAGAGACCAGCCAAAGCTGCCTCTCCAGCTACATACATCTTACATTCTACTGTTTGAAAAATAAAACCTAGATTACATAAGTAAAGATCATAACTTTCCTGATCTTGTTTTTGATTTAAGAAACCTAAGGATCTAAGTTAGGATTGTGTGCTTGACAAATGGAAAGGGCAAGGTGCCATGTGTGAGTGCAGTGCCACAAAGACATCCCTCAGACAGAGTGAAGGACTCAATCTGATAGTTTCTCTCATAGGAGCAACACCTATAGCAGACACAACACTCAACAGCATCCAGTCTATGACACGTGACTACAATCTCTGGCTTAAAGTCAGTTTTATTCCTCCTCTCTCATAATATTTAGCACAGTTACTAGCAGCAAGACCCACACAAGGATTAAAGGAAAGATGAGACAGATGATAGATAACCTCTACCTATATCTGGGAATGCAACTGATACAATTAATCTAGAAATGTCACCAAGAGCTCTCCCTGGACCAGTATTCACATACCAAGAGTAATTCAGTCCAACCAATATCAGCTTCAACAAGAAAAAGCAAAGTCAGAATTACAAATTGTTTGAATTTCTCACTAAGTGACACTAACTAAAACATAATATTGTAATTGTCTTTTTTTTGTCTTTTTTTTGGAGAGCGCAGGCTTTTACTACTTATTAATGCATTTACAAATTTTATAAAATTCTGGATCCTGATCTGTATGCTAAAATTTCCTCAATTTTTACATTAAGTATCACAAAAATCCATTATAAATTCATGGAACTCAGAGAAATATTCCAATTATTTATCTTTGGACATAGATGGCAATTCACAACACTCACAAAATACATTCATTCAGAATCTTCAGTTAATATAATGTCAAAAGAAAACCCAAATTTCCTTATTTGGGTTTCCTTCATATTTTCCTTATTTGAGTTTCCTTCAAAAGTGATCATTTAATGATTAGATGCAGTAAGACACTGCAGAAAATAACACCAGATGTAGCTTTCTTATTTTTAGCTTAATTATGGCGCAGCTCTGAAGAAAGGTAATGAAAAACAAAGGAGAGGTCCAGAAGTTAGAAACACTGTAGCTTAACTCATTGACTGGTCTTCTTCGAACATCTATTTGTACAAGACACTGCTTCTGACAAAACCAAGGGGACATGCACACCAGACTATCCCCTCACGTGAGCTGGAGGTGGACCATGTGCCCTCTCAAAGCCTTCTAGCTGTCTCCTGCCACAATCCCAGCATCTTTCACGTGTAACCAAATGCTCCCCTGAAGTACAGGTTTTTATTTATTCCCATCTGACATTAGTCATAAACAACACTGTATAAACATTAGGCAAAAGTCTGCTATCACTTAATTCTGATTACATCCATTTTATTAAACTAAGGCAGAATCAAGTCACTGCGGTGTACGTATACCAGCTATTTGGGGTCTTAGCTATATATAAGATATTTTGTTATGCAACTGCTTCTGCAGGGGCATCATGGTGGGAGTTACACTTCATTGTAATCTATTCTTTCGTCACTGTTCTGTTTTCCTGTCCTACCTGTATGACTGAGAGTGTGCTGAACCACAAATCTGAATAACATGAAGCTTATGAAAACTGATCACTTCCAGTGCTTGAACTACTATCATAAATAACTTGGAATCAGACCCTGCTGCAAAGTAACAGGACTGCTGACTATTAAGCCCATAATTAACTAGCTGAATTTAAAAGAAGTCACTCTTCGACATAATACATTGTAACTGATGGAAACCAAGTTGAACTCCTCCTCTAATAAGAGATAAATTCAGCTATCCGTATTATGTATCACTTTGGTACTGTGCATGTTACACTGCCTTTGCTACGCATACATTTCATGTTACATGAAAAATAATATTTAAGAAACCAATAAGTGACACAGGATGTTTAAAGCCCCTTACATAGTATAATATTTCAATAGCATGTGGTCTGGCATATAATGACTTTATAATTTATTTGCATGCCTTAAAACTAAAAATATTTGGAAAGCTGTCTTGTGAATTGAGACTGGACTGTAAGAATCCGGCTTTGCTGCTGTTTTATTCAGGAGACTACACAGCCTTGCTCCTCTTCTATGGATTTACCATTTTGTATTTTTACAACTGGGGCAGTTTAGAGACCAGTGAAAGGAGATTCACCCTATTCTGTTTCAGTTCATTAATTTTTTTTGGTGCATAAACCAGCTTGACTCAACATCCATTCTTACTGCCATTTGCATATTGCAAAGTTAGATGCCTAATCTATACATCCCCTCATAGATAGCTAACTTTTACTTATAATTTTTGTTGCCTACATTTGACAAGGCTGCACAAGATTTACTTGGACAAATGTGGCATGCCAGCCTGAGCCTCAGGGGAGTATTTCCCTACTTCAAAAAATTCAGTTTCAAGAAAAATGCCTATACCACACCACACACAGCTGTGGGATGCATAGTGCTCCTCAGTTCATCCCTTTGGAAAACAGGGAAGCTGGCAGGGGTAACGTGTGATGCTTTCAGAGCCAGCAGTACATTTGAAATCAGCCCAAACTGAAGCTGCTTTCTTGCAGTCCCCAGAAGTCATTTGTCAATGCACATGGTAGCATTGTCGACAGTGCATTTCCTTGCAGAATTAAATCAAAAAACGCATTTTCAACAAGTAAAACTTCAGGTTGAAAAGATTATTTAAAAGTTTAAATTGGAAGCTAATACATTTTTAAATTACTTCTGAAAGTAATTTTTTGGAATTTTTTTTATGACTGTTGAAATACAGTAGCAAATTACTAGGACATGAAGAATACTTTCTTAAATTGTAGGAAAAATGCCTATCTCATTAGAATGATACTTTTTAAAATAATCTTAATGTATTCAAAATATATTCAAATTTCTGTAGGAGTGAGGATTGAATTCTACTAGCAGTTCTCCTGTCCTGGAGGAATATATCCAAAATCATCTTCATTTTACAGCAGGAAGACCATATAAATATGAAAGATAATAGAAACAATAGACTGAATAATGAACAGGGCATAGCACATATGCATTATTTACAAGGCAGAAGGTTTAAGTAATACAAAATTTGAAAGCAGCTCCCACATTAAAGAAAGGGATATTTGAGATATTGCATGACTCCCATATTAATCTTTTAGGGCATTTGAAATTCAAATTCTATTTAGTAAGATACACAGTAGATTGTGGCACATTTATGAACAGTAGTCAAAAACATCTCTTCAATTCTAACTTTAATATAGTTGGAACAGGGGAAAAATCCACCTAAATTAAAAGGGCTAAGAAAAGAGTAAAGGCTTGCAGAATCAAATCATTGTTTCTAAAACCTTATTATAAAAATAAAGCAACAAAAAAATTACCACAAAATGAAAAATAGCTTATGAAAAAAGACCATTACTGGTTTAAATCATTTGAACTCATCACACTGATTTCTGAGCAGACACTCTCAAACTCACATGAAATCTCCCATGGGCAGGAGACAATGACTAATTCCACACTGAGAGTCTGATTCACCATGTTGTTGCAGCACAAGAGCTGAAGAACTGAAGGGGAGAGGGGCACCTGGTTTGCAAGATGACAATGCAAAGTACCCTCTCAACTTTTACAAGCAGCACACCAGGAAAAAGAAACGAAGAACACAGGGAAGGAAATACCAAAAGTTGGTCTAATGCCTCTCCCCTCTGATGCTGTGAGGCAGCCCAGGTGCCCTCTCTTCCCTCTGGTGATGGATGTTGTCTTCAAAGCACTCAGTTCACTGCTGAGTGCCTACTGCATTTCCTCCTCTGAATGTAATCAAACGAAGCTTTTTCAAAGAAGACTAACAAAAATCAGTACTTCAGTCACAAACACTGAACCATTTACTCTTTTCTTTACCGTTGTCCTAATCATCATCCTTTGGTATACTTGCTTCAAGCAAGGAATACTTTTTTAAAGATAGGCAAGTCTGCATTTTAAGACATTGCTATTCCTAAATGCTTATGGTATAAAAGATCCAACATGCAATCCATCCTAGGAAAGTATCAGATAATTACTTCTAATATGCTAAAATTTGGTTCATTTTTGCATAATACTAGGTGCTTCTGTTTAAAGAAAATAAAAAATTAAATTCACTATCCCAGCTTCCCACTCTTCCCAAAGCTTGCTTCAAAAACCACAGCATGTCTCCACAAGAGAGAAGCTATAGATGGCTTCATGCTGTAGAGCTTGCTCACACCTTTATCATCTACTATTATGAAATCATTATGACCTTTTCTGCCTCTCTATGAAATGTCCAGGACTCATGAAGATCAGGTCACAGAGATCAACAAAAGCTAAAACAGTGCTGGTGGTGATACCACATGTTATTCATACCTTAAAAAAACCCAGATAAAACCCAGTGCACAACAAATAACACAGTACTGAACATTCTTCACCAGTAGGGAGAAGCTCTAAGGTCAGTACTGGGCAGTAGAGTCCCTGGAAAGAGCCAGGGAGCAGCAGCCTCTCTTTTCTTCCTTCAAGGCCCTTAAGTAACAACATGGATTGAACAATTTTCCATGTCCCTGACAGCAACCAGTAGACTCTGAAGAGATTTTTTTTTAATGATGATGCCCTTCAGCTAAAGGCATTCGGAGGTAGAAGTCCTGTTCCCAGGCTGGGGATGGGCAGCCCCCCAGAGAGCTCAGGCTGAACCACGCAGCACTAACAGCCTCAGCGTAGTAGATAATCACGTACCATCAGTGTTTCCTCTAACATACAGAGAAACTTCAAAAGAATTTCTGCCTTAGGGAGTAGGCCTTTTGTTCTGCAATGAATTAAAAAAATTTACACCACCATCTTGGCACAACAGAAGTTATAAAATAAATTGTTGCTTTTGGCTGTCACAATATTGTATTTATATATATACTCTTTTACACTTTCTTACCAATTCTCTTATTACACCAGTTCATAATGTACTCCTAGCAGTGTGAGAATGCCTCCTATCAAGCCTATTTTTAAAATAACACCAACAGAATTGACACAGTATTATCTTTTCCTTCTTTATTTAACGATGCGATGAAAATTAGTAGCTCTAACAAATTTATCTTTTTTTTTTTTTTTCTACCCAAAGCAAATGAGTAAAAAATCAGTCAGTGAAAACTCTCATATTTGTGTATTATAACCATTAATGACTAGGGAGAAATAAAGGCTATTTATACTGAGTTAACATACAAATTACATAACAGTAAGCTATTAAGATGAAAAACATTCTGGTCTCTCATCAGTCCACAGGATTAAAAAGGCTTTCCTAATTAGTAAGTAGAATTAGAATACTTTTGAAGAAATTTCTGCTGTACCAACATGGAAATCTTTCAATCCCTAAAGAGAAAAAATTTAAACAGGAAATAAATGTGTAACTTCTAGTTATATTAATGCAAGTGAAAAATTTTAAGACGCAAGGAGACTTGCCCTAGTGTGTACATTAGCCATTTGTTTGAAAGCTGTAAACATTTTGTGCTTCCCTCCCATTTAAATGCATATTGCTAAATTTAAAGTAATATTTCATATAAATTAATAACTCAGGTTATTAATTTACAAAAATCTTTCTTACACTTTCTCTGTATCTTTTCTCTTCTGTCAATTACTTATCTCTCTCATCATTCCCTGCCCCTACCACTTCACTCAGAGATAAATAGTCTTTACATCTTAAAATACCATGGCACTGTTACTATGTACTCTGTTGGACAATTAAGAGATGCTGTGTGAACAACAAGTATTCACCTTCCTTTACTTCAAGCTCTGAGAAACTTGACCTAGTGCAAGATGTCCCTACTTACTGCAGGGCCATTGGACTACATCATCTTTGAAGATCCCTTTCTAGAGAGGTATCAAAATAATTTATGATGATCTACAGTACATCATATAGTAAGTACTTCAAAGACTTTAAGTTTACTGTACAATGGCTGTTTTTTCAAGCATTCATTATCCATACTAACAACTGTGCACTGCATCAAAGAACAAGAAAATATAAATTAATTCTCATATTTCAAATCCTGAATAGGATGAAGCGAGGGCTTCTATTCTAGAGGAACAAAAATCTAATCCCCAGGCCTTTGGCATGCATGTTCGTGGTATTAGAGCATCTCCCTCAGAGAAGAACCTTCTTTTCCTAGGCTTGTCCTGAAAATTAATCAGCCAGTGTAGAAACGATGTTGGAAATAAGTTTTCTTTCAAACCATCATGACACTTCAACAGAAACTCCAAGATCACCATCTTATATCAGCAGTACAAGCTTTAATGATACCTGAATACACAGCCTCCTGATTTTAGAGACAGAAAAACAGATTGTAGGTGAATAGCTCTCAGTCTGACCTGTGTCGCACATCAAATATTAAAAAATATATTAAAATGCACAAAAAACATTGTTACTATTTCAGCTTATCAAACTCTGTGGCTTGTGGGGGAGTATGCATGCACACTGACCTTTACAATGTCATGACTTTCAGGATACTCATTGATTTCCAGGAATCAAAAACGCGATGCAAATAAGGAATTGCTAGTCAATTAGTTCTTATCATGAGCTCACAGTCTGCAGTAATGGAATGACACATGGGTCTGCATAACAATTGGAAACAAGCCTTCCCAAGCCAGGTAACTGTCCTCAAAGGCAAGACATGCTCCCTTTGCCAAGAACAGATGCAGTCAGCAACATGATTAATGCCTCTGTTCATGGAACAAAACTGATTTTAACAGCTGTCAGCAATTTCAGATGGTATGGGCAGTCCCACCCCACTTATCCTATACACATGATACCAATGTAATAGTGGTTTCAGTCTAAACACAAAAGGAAAGCTTTCCTTTTTCTCATTATTATTATTATTAAATCACATCACTGCCAGCTAACTGTAATGAAACTATTTGGAGCTTCTTTAAAATGTCTATCTATCATTTACCATATGTTAATTTAATTTTTAAGAGACAGCTATATCATGCAAGTTGCAATTCTTCGCCTACAAATATACATCATTAAAATGAATATTCATATGTAACTTCCAATGGCTTTGCTTAATATTAAACCTACTGGAGTCATTAAAAGGCTTATCAAGTGCCTCTGGCAATTGTAAATTATGAACTTTAGCTGTCTGCAAGTGTTAATCTCAGTGTAAAATTACTGGCATTAATTACCAAAGTTTATAATTTTAATGAGTAAATTGGGGTTTTTACAGTACCTCCAGCATGCACATTGCTTTATTACGTGTCACTAATAAGTTGCTCTTGACCAGTCCAAACAAAAAGAAAGCCACTTTAAATACATTATCATTTATGTTTCTAAATTTCATGAAATATCCATTATCATCAAGCAGATATTCTTATAAATTACAGAAATATGAGTATTTATTCTTTTAAATCAGGCAACATGCTGCAGAAGAACTTATACAAAATAAAGGCTCAGTTGCTTTCCTTTCTGTGGAAATACCCCAAGTAAACATCAGCTTCTATGTGAAAAATATGAGAGTCAATGGCTAACGAAAGGTCTCTTGATCCAGAGTGGTCATTCCTACGCATGCTCAAATGACAGGTATACAGTGTAGCACACCTTAAGATCCCATGGAATGAAAAGATGCAGCTACTCTACACTAACCACATTTGAAATGTTGGAGTGGCAGCAGAGGCTGACACAAGGAAGGAGGGATGCTCTTTTGCTTGCCTGATGTGAGGAGCCATAAAGCTGGCCTGGTTAGAAGTGGAAAATTACTGAACAAAAGAAAATATCTGTTGGAAAATACCAATAGAGAAAATGCTTGTCAGCCACAGAGCGGTGAGCCGCAAAAACATCCTTGAAATTGCAGCTGATCTCCCTACAGTACCTAGAAACTGGAGACATCCTCAGTTAACATTGATAGTTGCAAAACAAGAAACTGCAACAGCTATTTATCACCTGAAAAGGTGAAAAACAGTCTGGCAAAGGGGGAAAGAAGCCCTCTTCAAGAAATTCTTGTGCCTTCCCATTTCCTAAACAGACTGAATTTTACTCAAGCTTTTTATAAGCTCTTGTACTCTCACTTCAGATACTAGGCTGACTGTAGATCCGATGACACAAATATATTTCAGAGAATAATAGACTCCTTAGCTCAGCACATACAGAAAGCTACTGGGGAGATTAGTGAAAAGATGAGGGATGTCTTCATTAGTGATGCTAACCTCTGTTACATCTGTCTGAACTGGAAGAGTAGAACAAATAAGCCAGTGGCAAAGGTCATCTAGTTTTGACTTAACTCAAATAAAATTCAAATAATGTCATGACTGTGACTGATGAGTCCTTCATTCCTGCAAGTCTTCTCAAAAGCAGTACTCAGGATGTGCTTACAAAGATGCACACGTAAACTTAAGCCTGGCATTTACTGATACTTTAGCACTGAAAATAAGATACATGACATTTTACGTTTTTATTTCCTATCAGAGTCTCGCCTATACAAAATAAAAACTGAAACTGAGAAATAATACTAATATGTTGTAAATACAAGAAGCACTCCCCACATTGTACTATGCTCACATATGAATTTATGAGTTATAGACAGGAAAATAAAGCAACATGTAGAGGTGCAAGGCCTCAAGAGCCTTGTACAGCCAGCTCTCTATATAGTGCATTAATTCTGATGAGAACTGGGGCCAGGTTTTCCAGCCAAAAGCATGTGGCAGATGCCAATTTACAAATAAAAGGGAATCAGAAATATTCTACCTCCTGCATCAACATAAGGCTCTCAATTTTGTTTTTGTCCTAAAGACAATTCTAATAACTCCTAGAAAGTAAAACAAATTATAAATCAGAAGCAACAGTGAAAAATTACAAAAGAAGCCAAAGCTGAAAATTAAATTAATCAGAATTTGAGGGAAATTTATTTCAATCCAACTCATGACTTTTTCATACATCAGGCTGATGTTAGCATGCACAGCTCACTCTCACTTCACTGCATGAGTAGAACTACTTGCACTTTAGATTGATGACTGGCAACTGTGCACTAGCTCTACAGCTAGAATCTTTAGTTTCACAGCTTGCAAACTCTTGCAAATCCAACAATTTTTTAAAATATTTGAGATTTTTAAGTTAGTCAGGAGATCCTTGCAATGAGGAGGCACCACATCACAAATTTAACAAAGCATCCCAAGTTAATATAGAAAAAATCTTGCCATGGCCTTTACAGGACAATGTTTTCTCTATACTTCAAGAAGGCTTTGATTCCTGGGTTGTTTTGGGTTTTTTATAAGATTCAACAAAAGGTGCTTCTAACATCTCCCTTAGCTTATTTAGTCATCACTTACTGAGTCAACAAGCCTTCCTTAAGCTATTTGAATTACTTTTTAAATTAAGAAAGCAGCACATGTTCCTGCCCGTGAAAACAATAAGAGACTTTCGGCAGTGATCCTGCTCTAGTAATTACAATATTTACTCTGCCTGTCACCTCCCTGGATCCCAGAGTGCTTCACTAAACAGGGGGCTGTGCTCACAACTGCCACCTTCCAGTCATGTCACACTCATTCACAGGACACATGAAGTCCAACTGACTTCGCAGGTGTTTGCTTCATGCACACGAGCAAAAATGCCACCATTCACAGTACGCTGAATTAATTCCTTTAACATAAAAACCATGGGGATA
Organism: Turnix velox; assembly: GCA_013400935.1. Lineage (NCBI taxonomy): Eukaryota > Metazoa > Chordata > Aves > Charadriiformes > Turnicidae > Turnix > Turnix velox. The sequence continues at coordinate 222,436 of VZTY01009673.1, forward strand.
ATAAACTCAGGTCAAGGAAACTGGTCTGATCTAATGAGAACTGGATGAAAAGAAGATAATGCTTCCGCCAGGCAAACATACAGCACCTTAAAAGCAATACCATCAACTGATGTACATTTCCCCATAGCCTTTTGATAGCAGGGAAGAGTGAGAATAAGCACATGGCTACATTAAATAAACAGGGTAGCTCCTAAATAGCATTTTCAAAAGTGACCGGAAGTTCCTTAAGCTGGTGTGCAGGAAAAAAAAAAAAAAGCCAAACAAACAAAACACACAAACAAACAAATTTAAAAATCAAAACTAATTTTTAGCAGTTATATTGCCCATATTTACAGTTACAGAACTAAAAATCCTGCTGCAGGTTTATTATGGCTACATTTGACTACGAAGGTGTTACTCAAAACCAAAGAACACATACCCATTCTTCTGATGGTTGTAGCATCTCCTCTCTGCATCAGTCAATCACTCTAAAGAAGTGTACTAAGGGTAAGCACCTGCTCCCCAAGCTGGGAAAACCATAGATAGCCTATGTCTGGGTATCACCTGCTGATAATAGCAGTAACAGTTGAGCTCAACTTGAAGTAAATGAAGTAGAAACACTCCCAAAAAAAAATCTCTCCCTGAGAAAGCCCCCACACATAACACAGAGCTCACGCAATCCCATGGGTTTTCATTTCTGTCCACCAAAAGCTGAGAAGATGGAGCTATTCCTGCAGTTGAGATCTCATCAGAAAAATTGTGTGTGGCCCCCTGCACTCCCTTGGCATCCAACACCACAAAAGCCACAGCCAGGCTCAGTGCAGGACCATTTTCTCCTAGGCTTTTTGCTATTTCACAGAAGAGATTGCTATTCTGTGTTGTGCTAACAACCGCAAAGTGCCTTTACTTTTTTTTTTTTTTCTTCCCTCCTGCAAAGCACTGACATCTCTTAGCCCCTAAGCCTTTCTCTGAATGTAGAGCAAAACCTGTGATTTTGTTCATTGTACTGGTTGGGAGCAGGGCTATAATGGGAGGCCTGGTGGTGCTAATTTGAAATGAGCCACTCCACTGAAGCCACTATGTTTTTTGTCCATTTTGAATAGAATGAAATATGTCAGCAGTGCTTTAGAGGTTGCCTCAGCTTTTTCAGACATGGGAAGTGAATGTGTACATAATTATATGTTGAAAAGGAAATAGCACTTTGTTGGCAAGGGAGGGCAGCCATCCATGGGAGGTGGCCACAGCTGCTCAGGCCACAGGTCTACCAGCAAAAGCATACGCTCCTCACACACACCTTACAGAAACAACAGGAGTTTGAGTCTCATCAGAGTCACACTGGTTTTAACCCCAGGCGAACTTCAAAGTTGCTTTGGATTTACACACACATGAGGTCAAAATAACCCCCCACCATCTTCAGTTTATTGTAAACAAAAACCTCTTAAAAGGCTGGCCCAAAATCAAAGCCCTTGAGCCCTTAGGGGACTGCAATAAATCTGAACCCTTTGCAGAATCTTTTTCTTCATGTGATTACCAGTTGGGTTTGCATTTCTCATTTAGAAAATTTCCTTCTAAGTAACAACAACCTTAAAAAACATGCAATAAAATGTGTAATGAGACAGAGCAAATTAATCTGTACAAGTGAAATACATGAAATAATTACAGAAAGAACTCACACTATGCTGAGCGACACCTCACATCTAGTGCTCAATGAGGTAACTGGGAAAGAATACAATTTGCATGGATTTAAATTAGTATTATAAATGTATGTTAATGATACCCAGCTGCAAGTATCTCACTTCTTTTCATGGATTTAGTACAAGGAAGTGGTGCTGAAAAATAGAAAAGATAAACTTGTATTGCAAAACTGAAAGGCAAATCCAAACTTCCTCAAAGCGTGTTCTCAGCATGGGATCTTTATTTGGAGAGTTTCATGCAGAGCTGTCCCTTGAGTCACTTTTTCTTTAGCTTTCCTTCCCTGACCAGTCTACCTCTACAAAGACCTTCTCATTCACTGTACTCAAAGCACTGGTTTAATCACGCAGATTTTTCACCAGTTTAGATTGAGCTTCAGATCAAAAAAGAAAAGGCCCAATCTGCCACTGAGCCCACTTAACCTGACACCTCCCACCACCATTACGGAAAAAAAAAGAAAAAAAAAATCAAAATAAGGGTTTTTTAAGTGAATTTCCCAAATGGGAAGTTTACTCACAACTACCATTTGGGTTATAGCAAGTTTGTCTGTTATGGGAATATGGAAATGTATTAACTGCAGACCAATGCTTTCTGACTAGTTGCTTCACAGGTATTTAGGAAATATTCCTAAGTGCAGCTGAAGCAGATTTTTTATACTAGTTTCTGCTAGTTGGCTGAAGGGAAAATAAGAGGCCTAAAAATCTCTGTATTGCAAGGCCAGAACATTTGCATAGGCATATACCACTCCAGACTCAGCAGAAAGCAAGAAAATCAGACATAAATAAAAGCAGAAGCTTAGATTCAGTTTTTATGCTAAATTAGACATTACTTCATTACTTAAGTAACAGATTCTGCAAAACCTAAAATGCCATTTTAGAATCTTGTATCATTAAGAAAAATATCAATTTCTTGAAGGGAATACTTCATAATTTCCTATGCCAAATTAAATGAGGATTTAATGCAAAATATAAGAAAGAAATAAGAGAGAAATTATACCTTTGCCTATTTTGTGTATATATGTATAAATACATTAAAATGTTTGCAAGGAAAATAAATTCTTTTGGTATTGTCATTGCATGTGTATGCATTGTCTGTTGATACAAACACTAAATAGATTAGAAAAATCAATACTCAATTCTTTTTCAAGATGTTTATCCACTGTAGTACACAGAAGCAATTTAGGTCCTGGCTGTACTGAACCCCTACTTCAGCATATCTTAGATGAGTATATTTCTCATTCCCTCTGACAAGTTATAGATAACAGGTGACAAATCAAGATGATTTTATATTTAGTACATTTTTTTAATGTAATCAAAACATGTAAGTTAACAGATTTGGTTGTTTTTAAATATATTTAGTCTCAGATGTTAGGGCATCAGCCATTATCAACCATGACCAAACCCCCTGTATTCTAGGAGTCCACAGGTTTTATAAAACATCATTGCTTGAAAATGAGAAAGAAAGGTTGGTGGTACAGTTAGCTGCCTGTTTTGCAACCTTCAATAACTACTGCATGTTCCAGGTCACTCACTACAGAGATCATTATTCCTTTGACAATATGTTCCTGTTCCCAGCACCAGTAGGATGTATATGCAATTCATGTATTACTTTTTGAGTCTTAAAAGCAGAAAAATTGCAGCACAATGTAAAGAAAACAAGTCCCAGCACCAGGAGAAGGAATTCCCCATTAAACAACAAGGGCAACCACACAAATTAGCTGACACTAAAAATAAACAGCAAGTTGAATAGCATGACTGGGAAGTCAGGGGGATCATTATTGCCTTGAATAGAAGAAAAAAAAAATACAGCACATGTACTGCAGCATCTGTGTGGTTTTATACATCCAGAGACCTAGATCAGAAGAAACAAAAGGAAGAACCATGTATTGAAATCTATGAAAAGCAAAACTAGAAGGGAGTTGTACAGGAGATGCTTTGTATTCACGAAATCAGGACCCAGGAAAACAAAGATGACAAGGTGTTCAGTACAGCATTTTGGGGACACGCAGACACCTCTAAAACAGTGTTGCCATGGTCTTTGACCTAAGGCACTCTGAAATCAGAAAACAGTATTTGGAGTTCAGGATCTGAAGCAACAAAAGATGGTTAATGCTGCTGAGGACTGACACCCAACCCTAGCTGGATGCATTATCCCCGTCCCTTATTAGCCTTGGGATATTTGATTTGCTTATGGTTGGAGGCAACATTAAGTCTGCCTTGCTCCCAGTGCTGGAATGGGAATGAACCTACATGCAAGAATCTGGCCAGCATTTCTGAAGTCAAGACAAAACATAAGAACTACAGCAACTAGTACAGGGGAAATAACAAAACTCTCTGGAGATGACTACATATTATTTCAATAAAAAATATACTGATGAGTATAAGTTGCATAAAGACAAAAGTTATTATTTAAGTGATGTTCATTCAGCTCAGCAAAAAATAGCTATTTTAAGGGCAGGTATATATGCATCCACTCCTGCCTCCTTAAACAGCACTTTAGAGCAGTTAGCTAATGTCCAAAGCACCACCTTCTGTTATTATTCCTAAATCATTACCCCCTCTCACTGTGCTCTGTTTTGAACTGGATTATTCAAATTGCTGCTGCAGCACTTTTTCACTTCTTCAAATCCCAGACTATCATCCACACTGCTTAACAGACAAAAGACATGCCTGCTTTAGTAAAATTATTCAGCTACCCCTCTGTACCCATAACCCAAGTGTATCTTGTGCTCCACCACCATTATTTTTATGATGTGTGTGGTGTTTTAAAGACATCTATGCACTACAAACTGAACAGAGACCTCTGACATATTTCATACCAAGTCTCCAATGGCTGTCAAGTGGGTGGTAATGACTTTTACAGATTGGGAAAGATTAACTTTAGTCTTTTTAAAATATAATCATATTCTCAACCAAAATAGGACACTGAAAACAGCTACTGCCTTCACAATTCCCTTCATTTTCTCAAGGCTGAAGCCATCTGTACCTTTCACCACACTTAAAACACTAAATAAAAACTCACCTATGAACTTACTGGGTGTCTTTTCAAAACATCCTGATCATAACCCACATGTGTAATTCTCATTACTATTGATGTAAAGTACATGCATGAAGGGAGACTGCATACCTTCAGAGCAAGTATTGCACTGTTCTATGAGCCTGAAAAGGAAGCTGTTTCCATTCACACCAAGCCACTGAAATACGAGTATTTTTTTCATATCAAACCAACACAACATTAAAGCATTCTTCAGAGCTGCTGGTTTTCTTGAAAGTGCGGTGCCTGTTTATTTCATGAAGTTTTAAGAGTTGGGATGATGAAAGGTCTTCATAGAAATAATGAAGGTACTACTACTCAGTACTAACTTAGAGAAAAGACAGCTTGCAAATATAACTGTGCATTTTTTATTTTATTAAATATACAATAACTTCTTTGCTGCTCAGAGGCAGTTCTTCTGGGGAGGAAAAAGAAAGAAATGTACAATATATAACAGTAATCTAAGTCATCTTCTTGACAGAGAATATTAATCAGTTCTTTTTGCTGATTAGTAGAACACTTAAATCCCCACCAATTAACTGCTTAACTTGAAACAAAGACAAGATAGATATTACGCTGCATGACAGAAACAAAAAGAACTTTAGTAAGGGATAAACAATGAGGTCAAGTTTGTTATTAACAGAAATACATTACAAGGCCAGCTCAATAAATATTTGTATATTTATGTTTACAAAACATCTGCATCGTTAGTTCAGATTAAAGCCTAATAATGACTTGATGGGTAAGTTAATAATCAGCATACATCTGTCCTTATGTGGGTTCTTAAAAACTACGCTTTCTATTTGCAAAGCTGCAGCTGTACTGAAACCTCATTTTTCCTTATCACATGCATTTCTCTTCTGAGTTTGGACTATGGACAGTATTACTGTGTTAACTTATCCATTCCTCTGGAGCTGTATAAGCTTTCAAAATACTTATTACATGAAAAAATTTCCACTTTGAAACATTTGAATTTCTGGGCATTTTGTTTACAGCTTACATTATTACTAACTTTCAAAAAAAGGACAAACCTACAAATACATCAGAATAAACATCATTAAACTTCAGGGCAGTCATTTCATACAATAAATCTGCATGTGTGCATTTTGTCAATCTACTGGAATTCAGCCACGGAAACTCCCCACTACTTTCTTCAGTGCAGCAGCTCAGATCATCAGGCTGCCCACAGCCCTAGTGCTCTCATCATCTAAACCCCGTCTATGCGTTACTGAGAACATTTATGACTTAGTGGACCCTCAGCTATACTCCACAGAATTCATCAAATGATAGATAGCAAAGCTGGGAAGAAAGTTTGCCATACACAGATTAGAAAAACAAAACCATAGTATCTGTGGCGAGTATTACCTGAGGATTTCTCTCTGTCCTCCCATTCCCTCCCCAGCTGCTAATTGGCACTTCTCAGAGTAACTAAGGATGCTCTGCAGATGTCACTCCTGGGAATCCCCCCAGCTGCATTTGCGCTGTGGTGCAGACTAAAAACCCTAACCAGCAGATTGAGATTTGTCTCTTTTGGAGAGACCATTATTCCTTTTAAGCTGTGGGGAAAACAGCAGAGGCAAACCTCCCCTCTCCAAATGCCTCTCTTCCCCAAAGGAAAAGGCACATCCTCCCTTCTCCACCCAAAGGTTTTAAAAAACCCAAAAAATTTCATAACTATGAAACAAAACAAAGCCAAATCAAAGACTATCACACATCTTATGCTCAGCATCAACTGCAGTTATTTGACCTCATGTTCTCTAAATCATATATTATTTGTAGTAAAAAAATTGTGTAGGAATATTTACTCCTTTCTTCTTTTATTTCTTCCCCTTTTGCATTTTCAATGCCAGAAGCCATCATAACATATGTTACACCACAAAGTAGCAAAAATGCCATGTCATTTTCACACTCTGTGGCAAAGATATTTTGTGCATTTGCACATATTTGGCTTCCTAAGTTGGAGGTCTTCCGTAAGGAAAAGAGCCATACTTCAACACACTGAATATGAATTTTCAATGGACTTATACAAACAGACTCCTCTTTTGGAATAAAATATGACAAATTTTTAATTGCAAAAGTAAATAACATAAGCAATAACATTCTGAGAGTCAAGCATAAATGACAAAAACGTGTAACACCAGTGTTTATAGAGAAGCATAGCTTATTTTTTTAAAATGCTCGGGCTATTTTTCATTCTAACAACAAAATAACATTCACAGTAGTGTGAATAGGAATGATTTTGCCTGTAAAGAAATGCATCAAATCATCCTACATAGTTGGTTGGACTGTAGCACTCAGAGGAGTACTATGTCTTGTATATACCATACAGCTCACTGACTATGGGACCAAGAAGACCTGGACTCAGCATTCACCCCTGTCACTTCCTAAGGACTGGCTACACCTGCTTTCCAAAAGAAAGCTGAACCTTCTTGTGCTCCACTTGAATATCTGCAAATGGCATTTTTCTGCACAAAGCACTTTTTGACCAACAGGTGAAAACATGCACACAGCAAAGATAACTTTATTTTCTCCAATGTGTCAAGCTTTCCCAGTGCAACCTCCTCTGTATTATTCATGCTGAAAGATAGTTCAGCACCGTAATGCTAAAATTGTCCTCCTTTGCTATTTCCTGCTGCTGCTGTAGCATATTTTGTTGACAGACTCCAGTACGGCTGGTGTTAAACAAACAGGAATGGTACCTACATCTGCTCAGAGAAGGGTTGCCTAGCAACTAGAATCAAAGGGTGTTTTACCCTCACCAATGTACTGTAAATTAACAGAAACCCCTCAACAATATTCTAACACCTTATGTCTTAGTGGCTATATAAATTCTTTATTATTATTATTTTGTAGCTAATGTGTTCCATTTCATGATCTGCTTCAGTCAAAAAACAGACCAGACAGAAAAGGTCAGATTATGAAGCACAAAAAGGTTCAGAGACTTGTTTGATGTAGAAATATTCTTTGACAGCTCATTGCGTTTATTTACTATACCCTTTTCTTCTGCCATTTCAGAATCTATTTCAGCTGCCCCATGGGAGCCTGAAGCCATTAGCCTGAATTATCATTCCGAATGCAGATTTCACAAGGTAATACCAAATTGTGAAGGTTTCCATTCCTGTAGTTACTGAGATGTTTTTCCTTTAGAGAGGTTACAGGTCTGTTATTTGTTTGCATATTAACAGCAGTGATTTTCAGTATGCCTGACATTACAGCATTCATTTATCATACGTGCAATAGCTGAAAATGCCAGAAGACGTACTGCAGAGTACATGTCAACACACAAAAAAGAAATTAGTATCTGAGATATTAAACAGGCTACGCAAGGCAAGGAAACAAATCAATCAAATGTGGAGTAGAGAATGATGGCAGAGCCTATTCATTAGGTTTTAGAAGTTCAATTTCCATCAAATTGAAACAGAAGCGGAATTACGAAAGGTGGTAACTTACTGGTGAACATTACAGGTCTCCCCTCATCACAAAAAACAACTATCTCTGGTAGCAGGATCAAGCAGGTCTGTAAAAGCCAGATGTGTCTACATGCTTCCTTTTCCCACTGTCAGACATACTTTTACCAGCTCTGCATCTGAGCCTGAAAACACCTTGGTATACAGCCAAAACACCATTTCCTCCTTTTGATGTAGATGTTCTCCATCTTCCACACCACACGCATGTGAATTTATATTATGTGCAATTTTTTTATCTTGCTCCAACCTTCCACATATTAATTATTAAAGGGAAATAGCTTTGCTACCTGCTAGCTAGGGCATTTCACCAGATTGCAGCTAGTGGAGCAAAATGTTAAAACAAATGGTGATGGAATAACAAAACCAAGCATGAAGAAGCAACAGATAGATGAACATGCTTGGACTTAAACAAATGCTTATACATTTTCTTATTTGCTGACTCTGCCTTGACCATTAGGAGAGACTGCTGATTTTTTGTCCATAACTATAAGAAGGTCAGGAAATTTAAGTGCTTGGCTTAGCAGGACCTCTCCTGTCTTTCTCTCCACATGTCAGCATCCTGTTTCATGCGGTTCAAGATCAAATGCAATTCTAGTAGAAGTACCTTCTGTATTTTTCTGCTGTGCTTGTCCCTTCTAAAATAAACAGCATTTCACTCCAGGAATTTACACAAAACTAGACACTCTGAAGGATGCAAGATAGACTATTGATCCTTCCAGAAACTGCTGGAAGCTTGAGCAATGCTGTGACTACAGTTTAGCACTGTCTGTGCACATACTAGTTTTTATTCTCTTAAAACATGCGCTATATTTGTGCAGCTCCTTCATCAGAACTGGAGCATGTTCTGTGGCCATGATTAAGAACTACAGGTCACAGAAGTCTAACATAACATTGTTTAGCAATTGTACAACCATCTTGAAAATTTACTTTGAAATCATATCTAAATTATTTAGAGCTGAAGGTTTGTTTGACTGTTTGTTTAAAGAGGTGCATTAAGTTACTAGCTTTTCAGTCCAGGAAAATTGTCTGTAGCAATTGCTGACAAAACTCAACTTGAAAATACATTTCTTTACAGCTGACTTTTCCAGACTGAAGAGTCCTAAATTTATGATTCTCTAAGCTGGAAACTGCTCCACAATCTCAATCCTTCTTCTAGGTACTTCACTCAGATCTAGCACACCTTAATGAGAGGGAAGTAGAGTTTATATGTGAGAGCATCACTGATCTACAAACTGTAACTGATGTCCCCTGCTGTTTTCTATTTCTGTTCTTATAATTTCTGCTTCTTATTTTGAGGTTTCATTTTTTTACCCTCCTCTATGCATAATTTTAAGATTTCTCTACACTAAATTTGATCCACTATTATTTGCAAGCTCGTTTCTCTATCATTTATGAATATGTTGTGCTCCATGAGTCCATATTGGACTTCACTGATGCACTCTCTTCTATGATCAAACTGACTAATCCACCTTTTCTTTTTGATCTTTTAACCAATGGATTATTCTCTTAATTCACGGGAATTGAATTTCTCTGAGAGCCTTTAATGAGAGACTTCCCTTCTCCACACTTGCTGAGACCACCAGGGAATTCCATTAATTTCTGATTACCTGCCTCTACAAAATGCAGCATTGGCTCTTCTTTCATATGGCCTATAAATTCCCATAAATTATAGGCCACATGTCCATAAATTTCATTCTTTGCTACAGTTGCTATCCACTTCCTCAGAAATAATGGTCTGTGATTTACTGTGGAACTACATTTTTTTATTTTATTACTATTTCACATCATTAGCCTCTTGAAATTGCAGGGTAACTGCTGATTTTAAACAAGTGGTTGCACTCTAAATGGTTCAGCTATTTCTTCACAATCCTAATTATGATGTCCTACTAATTTTGCCTATTGGATTCACACCTTCATCTACCAGCTGTTCAAACTGAAGCAGGTCTTTCATGTAAATGAGAATGAGTTGGAGCTAATGCCTTCTAGCATGTTTTTCAAAATGCTAATGAAACTTTTGCACAGAACAACACCACGGCAGCTACGTTTATCTTATTTATGTGGTTCTCTTACAAAGACAAATGCATAAACATGAGAGTCATAAAAGCTCTGAACCGATGGAGAGTTTTCTACAGACATAAAAACTAATAGCAAACTAATTATGGCAAAGAAACAAGGTAGCACTAGTATCTTAGAAAGCTGCTTTAAGTTCTTTGATCTAACGTAAAAGACTAGCAGAAATAATTCCATGGCACACAAATTATCTAGAACAGAATTCTACAAGTTATTAATCCCCCCCAAAATTTTACAAATAATTATGAGTCTTTACAGTCAGACTTTGTCTCCTCTCCTGAGACAGAACTGTGACTTGGAGTGGGCCCGTCAGACACAAGGAAGGAGTAAGCAGGCACTGAGATGTCACCCTGTGAGCAGACAGGTAAGGAGGTGAGTTTTATTTTCCCAAAACAGTCGTCACAAGTGGGATGGTCAGAGAAGGGTCACTATGTAAGACTAATTCTAGCCAAAGGCAAACTACAACATATATGCACAGCAAGAGAAGTCCAAAGTCATATCTCAGAGGGTGCCTTGGTGACAACGTGGCTTCTGAAGACTTTTGACGGTCAAGTAACTCTTAGTAGCTGTACTGACTCAGAGCTGTGCTCAGAAATAAGACCTAGCCTTTTCCTTTGCAAGAAACACATTCAGACCTTACATTTGTTTAATGAGTACTGACTTTTTTATAAAGCTGACAGCTGAATATCCTCTTCAATCTACATTAAATCACATATCACTTTTGTTGGTTTCTGGGGACAACAGGAAAAAAGAGCTATCCTTCTTAAAAAAAAAAGTAAATAAAAAATTATAATTCTTTATGAGATTGACATGAAATAAAGCTGTTTCTCATCAGTAATTGCTTCCCCCCAGGCTTGACAATGTTTACAAATGAGAGCTTTTTCTTCATATGTGACTTGACCTATCATGAATTATAGCTGCTTCTACCAACTCCACTTCTCCCAGCACACAGAAAAAAGCAGCTTGCTATCTCAATTTTGTACTGTAATTAAATATTTTCTGATGGCATATTATTTATTCTTCCTCACCTGCAGCTCTCCTGGCATTTGTACATCTCCAAATATCAGCAGGCAATTACCAAACTGTTATTAATAATATTAGTGTCCTAAAAGCCTGCTTGATGTAAGACACAGGAGTGAACTGCTTGACTGCAAGGAAAAGATGTTGGGTTCTTTTTTTAATTTTTGCATTACTTAGCACCTTACAGTCCTCATTCATGACCAAGGTTTTTAAGTAGTCCAGGAGGAAATATGAGAAAAAGTGAATGATAAGCCAGTATTATCCCTAATCTAACTCTGGCTGTACAGCTATTAAAGAGTGAAGCAAAGTACTAAAAAGATAATAGGTACAGTGTTGTAATTTAAGATTTTTCCTAATATTTAGCTTTTTTAAAAAAAGAAAATAATAATTTGAAATAGACTACTATTTTTCACACAAATCAGCTTTTAAGATAATTTGGATTAGGAAGAAATCCACAATGACCAAACAAGATGGGAACTATATATTTCAGACATTCAATTGTAAGTACAATTCTTTCAAAATCTTACTTTTTCTTACTTTTTTACTCTATAGATCATGTGTCCTGATTCTATGACAGCATAATTCAGGGCAGCCTCTGGAAGTCACTGCCTATTAGTACCAACACAGCATCTGAGTGAGAAGATAGAAAGGTTTTCACTCACAGATTCAATTGGGATGCTTCAGAGCCATGTAGCAGAAACCCCTCAACCGCAATCCTGACTTTCCAACTCACATGCTTGACAACTTTCTGACTGTCACTTTATCATTTTGCATCTCACTCTGCTTTTCAGGTGATCTCCTGCATGAGATGGGCCACGATTAACACCTCTGCTTCTCTGGGGCAGTACAGGAGGGTAGCAGGAGCACCCAGGCCCTGCCACATTTTGACAGGGATAGACCAAGCCACGCATACACATAGCTTTGCAACAGCTTAAGGTCTGCACAAGTGGACAAGTCAGTGGACATTCTCCCCAAATCTCATCTGCTAATGTAACAAACTAAATTTAAAAAGACATTCATATAAATAACGACAACAAACACTTTATAGGCTCCAAAAGTAAATGCCCTTGTAAACCCCAATATTACTTTGCTTTACTACAGACAATACAATTAGACCTTATGTGCCCAGTTGAAATGAAGTTGCATTCTTCATAACAGCTAGTACATGCTAAGACACACGTACATTTGTTTGCTACAATTACCTTTACATAGCAAACTGGAGGTTTTTCTATTTTGTTAACTCATGAGAAAAATTAATTGCCTTGGTAAAGGCAACTAACTTGGGACTGAAGTCCATCTGAAAGCCAGGATATGCAAAATTCTATTTCTCACTAAATGTTTATTTAAACCTAATCTATTCATTTTTAAGGATTTGATCCACAAATTCTGATACACACTGGATACACTGGCAACAATAAATTTTGCAAAGGGCAGAGCAAGATTCATCAACAGCACTTATTCATTTGAACCATTTGACTTATAATATACACTTTGTGCCCAACATTTAATGTAGCTCATGTAGTACAATATAGTTAAAAGAAATCATTGTTCAAGATAAACGATGAATTTTCAGCATCTTAGAGTAGTGAGAATATTTTCATTTCTTTTTTACCCTTACTCTTTGCTATCCACCACCCAAAATAAAGCTATGTACATATGTCTATTTTTTCCCCCTCAACAGAAGAAATAAATTAACAGCATCAGGAAAATGTGATTTTACAATGAGTTAGTATTTATCACACTAAACCACTAAGACTTCTTGCTCAGCTGGAAACATGCACATTCCCAGATGGTGTATTGGATTATAATTTCACAAAATGAGTTTACTCCCTCAACAGTTTCTCTTTCAATTGCCTCCAAGAAGTCATCTAAATACTTCCAGTCTCTGTTCCTACTCCCTAAGGAGTCTCCCCTATCTTTTCGATACAGCATTATTTCATTTTGCTGTCACTGAATAATTATATAGACAGTATAATTGCTAGTAGTAGATAGTACAGGAAGAACGCTATTGATCTATTTCTATAGGATTTTTTATATTTTTATTGTTTCAATATCATATTTATATTAAGCTCTTCACAAGGATTTTTTTTTAATCCAACAACTTTCATGTGGTTCATATCCCTGTACAATATCCCTAATAACCACACTATGACAGATGTGAAGTAAACTATGAAGTAAAACATCGTGTCAACACCCAGGTTATCCAAGGTTAAATCAATATAAGTAAAATATTATATCTCACATTTTTTAAGACCTATAAATACTCCAACTTTGAAGGAGACAACACCCTTCCCTACAGCAGAGCTGCTCAAATCCTAGGAAGTCAGGTGTGTTTCTGTTTCAAAGAGAGACCAACTCAGTGGCCCCAGCACTGGGCCAGATGCCAGCCCTAGACATGCTGGATTTTGGCTCCAAGTATCAGATCTGAGCTGCAGACACTCCTGCCGTAGACAGGAAACAGTGGCAGACTTCCCTTTGATTTCACCATTGTATTGGCTGCCCATCAACATTCAGTCTGCTGGCAGCCAGAGGATGAGGAGAAGGGTTGTCCAAGACTCTTAATTGCACCAGAAACACATTTGGAAACCCATGCAAAGCTTGCATATCACCAGGAGGAGAAGTGAACACATGAAACTGCAGCACTCCACCCTGAGGGCACAAAGAATTTGGATAGTGAACCATTTCTGATGCAGGAGGAGAGGCCTGTATCAGGAGGAAGTATAACAGGGGATGGCAAGGGAGAAATGGTGTTGTAGCCTACCAAGGCGCAGGGGAGAAAACTGCTGAGCAGACAGCCAAAGCTGACTGAACCACAGGATATCTAAGCACTGGTTGTACCATACTGCAATGCTTATGGAAGGTGGGAACAACGAGAGAAGGTTCACACTTGCCCCCACTCACATGAGGAGCCTGGCACCAATAAAATATGATATCAGTGAAATATGAGAGATGAGGCCATTACATTAACCTCTCTGAACAGAAACTTCTCAGAGGGATTACCTGCACAAGTCTCAGTCCGAAGCTCATAAGGCAGAGAAAAATAGCTGATGCTTGCTATTTTAAAGCTGAAATGGAGTGCTTGTTTCCTGCCCTTACCTGGACTCAAGGTAATATATATATCAGGAAAGGAAAAAAACCCCACAACAATTTTATAGCTAAATTAGCAGCTTACATTGCTCAGAGCATAATGCAAAGTTACTAAAGGGCTTTACTTGGCTTTAGGGCTTGTCAGTGCCATTAAATAACCTGACATCCAAGGACTTACTTTATCCTCCCTTTGTTCTAAAATGAAGGATTTTTGCTGATTTATTGTCTTTGTCCAAGTGAAAAGAAACTCATGCTTGGTGGTGGAATGTTACAGCTCTAATTAGGCCATCACCTCCTGGTTATTTGGAATGTGAGTCGTTTTCTTAAGACCTGATGCTTTTTGCACATTTAAAAAGTTGCAAAATGTCATTGTTTACTGCATGCCTATGTTCAGCAGATCTCAAATAACTGCTGATCCAGTTAACACAATTAACATAGTGTTGCATTTTTTTAATTTGCATAGATAGTGAAATGAATCAATTTCTGAAGAGACCACTCCGGTTTCCAAGAAAAACATAGCAAAGTAAACATAACTTATACTTCCAAAATAATTCTGCTAGGTGAATGAAAGCAAATTTGATATCAGGCTCAGCCTCTCATGTGGTTACAACCACTGTGAGGATGCCTACTACTTCTAGCCATACAGGGAACATCTAAATTGCTTAGTCAAACACCATTATTGGTTAATGACAGAAAAACCCATGCTTTTGGCTTTTACTGTCAAACTACTGAAACACATAATATGGTTTAGCATACTCTGCATATAAAAGAATATGAGGGGAAAAAAACAATGGGGGAAAAATTTCCAACAGTTGCAGTACCATGTTGTGTAACCCTTCTGATTCAGTGGACAATGAAAAAATCCACAGATGCACATGAATTTTCAAAAAGCTTTTTAAGAAACTAAAATCTTAATGAAAGTGAAACAGTAATTACTGTTCCATTGTAATCTCTGTGGTCTACAACGTAACTTCCTGAACATGGAAATGAGGAAATAATGTAGCAATATTAAATTAATATTTAAGCTCTCAATGGAACTGACACACTGATCAAAGCACCTGGCTTTGAAGAGGAGCTATGCTTTGTCTTTTCTTTCTGCCTTACCAGAGCTCTGGTGATTCATCTGCAAGATAGATTCATGCATTTCTCCATCATTTAGTCTTGTCAACATTTTAGTCTGTTTACTTAATGCAACAGGATAACCTTCATTAAAAAGTCTCATGTGGAAAAAAAAATTAAAAGCTATTTGAAATTCAGAGGTCTGGTGTTTAGTTAAAATATGTAAATTTCAAAATCAGTCAACAGGTAGAGCTACTTTTTAGTTAATAAGTTCTTTCAGATTTTTGTTTTTCCTCATGCATGTCATGTGCCCTAGATGATTCATTTTACTATCAGTGGTTTATCCCATGAAGAGTACTGAAATTACTAATACATTATAAACCTATATAAGGTATATGTATCTCTCCATATTTTCTATATATACACAAATACATGTATATTTGCATATACCTTCAGAGATCCCATTCAATCAAAGCACAAGTAGAGACAGGATATATATTGATTATAGGTCTGAAAATCAGTCACTGATGTGACAATTTACTTCTTTTTCTTTGTTTTTTTGGGAATACTTGCTCTCCTTGGATGGGAGTTGTATCTGGGACTATACTGCAAACAGAAAGAGTAATACATCATTAACAAATGACAGACATGTCCCATCTAAGCATTTCTGAAGCAGAACTGAATCCAAAACACTAATGCTACAGGAATGTTCATTGGAGGGGTATCTTAATATACTAGAAAATATCCTTCCTAAGATACTTTCCCAAAATGTCTCTCATGGTCCCATCAAATCTCCAGTAAAAGGAGACAAGAGTGAACATTCAGTGGCTAAATAGTCATCTCGGGCAGAGACAAGAAGTCCAACCCTTTCATTTGAGAGATGCACAGCAGAGCATCGGGAAAATATACAAAAACAAATTTTTACATAAATGTAATTTCTAGTGCTGCCAAAGGTCTTTAAAGCCCCCTCAAAGTACTGGAAAATATGGCTGCAGCTTTATAGACCAAAATTATAGACCCCTGCTCTGCTTGATTCAATTCTGAGACTTCAGGACAGATCTTCCAAATAATGACATTTCTCCTGTAAAAAGCTGGTTATTAGCTACTCTGCAATAGGAAAGGTCTGTCTCTCTCCTTATTTCTTTCTTGCTATATCTGGCTTTTTTTCTGAAAACCATCTCAGCTTAATGGAATGTTCTTTGCTTTCCACATCTGCACAAAGTCATCCAGGATTGCTCACACAGCTGCAGTCTAAGACACTCAAGTACCACACTGTCACTGGTGGGGAGGGAGCAGCAAGAAGGCAGGGACACACAGCCAGTCAAACCTTACCCAGCTGCACTTCATTCACCC
The DNA here is from genome assembly GCA_013400935.1 of Turnix velox. NCBI lineage: Eukaryota > Metazoa > Chordata > Aves > Charadriiformes > Turnicidae > Turnix > Turnix velox. The sequence continues at coordinate 239,196 of VZTY01009673.1, forward strand.
ATGCCAAATTCTCCAATGATGGCCTCACCTCAGCCCACAAAGAAACATCATATATAATAACAGTGATTTTGGTTTCTGTAAGATGGAAATTCCTGCCTATACTTTCCACTTCAAGTGCAGGTGGACACCATGCACAGCAACGATCACCTCATCAGCGAGACATATTTTCAGTTCATCCTGAATGGAGCAAACAACTAACATTCAGAAATACATCTGCAAAAGAAATCTACATCAACGTATTGACATTAGGCAAACTAATGGTTTTAAGAGAATGAATGTTTTGTGATATTATCTTCCCTTGATCAATGATCAGAAACACCAGCTGGTCAATAGGAAGATGACTCACACAACTTTAGTTGACCACAAATAGCAAGCACACATGACACCTTTCAAATACTACTTGTTTTTTGTCCTCTGGCTCGCCTCCCCTCCAAATCACTGGTTTTACATTTCCCTTAAATGGTTCTTTCTGCTAGCATACATTTTGTTACATCTTCCTTTGATGTTTTTTTAAATTCTATCTGGATTTTTTTGGCTCTGACACTTGAATTTGCCATTTCTGTGAATCATGAATTCAGAGATGCATGAACAACCTTACTTGATAGACTATGTATTATGTTACTTCTCACTTTCCTCTGCTACCTTACATGTTGTCAAATCAGACTTCACATTATGTCACAGCTACTCTCTGAATGGTTAATTTTTCACTGCAAGATACACAGATGGGCAATTATTTTAAGTCTTGAATATCTGCCAACAATCATAGCAGCATCAAGTTGATCCCAAAAGCCCACACAACCATGGAGAACACCAAAAACAGAACACCACACTAAATGTAAATTATACCAATTTTTATGGATGATAGACTTAAAATGAAAATTTTCCACACTATCAAAAAAGCCTTCAATCACTGGAAGTATATACTTCTGCACACATAAACATGAAAAAGCTAACATTTTAAACCCCCAAAGAATAAGAAGAGAGAACTAAACCAACTTAAAGAATAAAGGGATGTTATTTATTTATGTACTTTAAGATAAGCATACTACTCATGGGAGGAGCAGAGTAACCATCCTTTTAAGTTCTACACGTATTTGTCTGCAACAATGAATAAAATATAAGCACTACTCTTGAAAATTAAATGACACCTAGAGAAGCGGGAAGTGGCTCACTTTCCATGATCTCTAGGTTGACAGCAGAATGGCCAGTGACTAATAATTTGTGTGTTAACTATCTGTTACCCATACACTGAAAGTGGGACAAGAAATACAGTGCATTTCACACAAGCTACCAGAAAACTGCCTATGTACTATGGCTGCCTCCTGTTGCTAGCATACAGCAATTCTATATCCTGAGAGATAGAAGCTGCTGCTGCTGCTCCGGGTACAGTGTGGTCCCACCTACACAATAGCCCGAGGCAAAATCAAGATCAAAAGAAATCACCAACTTAAAAGTCTATGTCTGCTGTGCACAAATACAATGATACACAGATAAGAGTTTACCTACATATACCAAGTCAGACAGCACCCAGGACTGGCACTGGGAAAATCATCTGTGTTTCCCTCTCTTCCTCTAAAAGCCTTGGAAAGGTTCTTGAATTTTCCAAAACTCCTAAGCAAACTACCAGAGGCCCTGGAAAACATATGTCGGGAATTATGACTTACTCTTTTGCACAGGACAAAACGAATGATAATGAAGATAAAACAAGACAGCAATCTAAATCAAGCTTTCAATAGAAAAGCCATACAGCTTTCAAGGTCCTCAGGGAAAAGTATTTGATTTCCTGAAGAATCATTTACAGAGAGAAATAAACATTTGCTTCCAAATTCATAAATAATTAAAGAAGTTAATAGTTAAATACATGAGCCAGTCTTCATTGAAAATTTAGAAACTGTTGCAAGCACTTCTTCAATGCCACTGACTTTCTTTTAAAGGAGAGTACATCCTTGCCTCTTCTTTTTGTATTCCTAATCCAAATGGAATGATTTTAAATAGTGAGAAATGGAGCATGTGGTGCTCCCCAGCAGATCCAAAAGAGGCTGGGTGCTGAGCCACAAATTTATGGAACACTCCTCTGTTACACAGACTTTTATACATACCCTGGTAGTCAATATCACCAAGTGTCATGTACACATAATACATACCAGTGGAATGAAAGGAAAAGAGAGTTCAGAAAAACTGTCAATATTCCTGAAAAGAAAAAGTATTGCTAGCATTTGAATCACACTTGTTAAGTAATTTTGCTGATTTAAAAATTCTTGTGTTTATTTTTTCTACATATGTTTCTCTTTCCTTTTCACCACAATTTTTTTCTACAAGTTTGGAGAATTTAGCCTCCCCCAAAGTCTCTCTCATTGTTACATGTTCCCTACAAATCCCAAATTTCAAAATGCCCTGCTGAGAATGAAGAGAAAAATCCATTCCCATTCTTTTAAAAGCTTCTTTGATCTTGTGGGTAAAAATGAAAAAAAAAAACAAAACCCTAAACAAAAAGGACTGTAAGCAGTCTTCTAATCTTTTACTTCATGATTAATCAGGTCATGTTTGCAGAATGGCTACTGCACAACTTTGAGGAAATACGGACATTGATTTCAGGCACATGAAACTGTGTCTTCCTACCTGGACATATGACCAATCTGTTGATCTGTGAACATCCATCTTAGTTGGAGTATTAGTTATAGTCCACAAGTAAGGAAGAATGGAATGAGAGAGTGAAGTGGCACACTGGAACATGCCAAATAGGCGTTTATGATTAACAAGGCCAACCGTAACATTTCATTTCAATAAACTAATTCTTTTAGATGCTGCTGCAGAATAGCAGATCACACACAGTTCTGATTTGAGAGCATATTAAAGATATGTTTGGTAGCTCCTGGGAAGAATTTTTTTTCCCCCCCATAAAAGCAGAGTTAATTAACCTCAGAATTTACAAAACCATTAAGTAAGAGGAGCAGCCTTTTAGACTGAGATGGTTTCGCTAAATGCGGTTTATTGAAGCAGCTTATCTATTTAGTATCACCAAAAGCACATTCAGCAGTTCACAGAGGAATGACAGCCTGTTCCTCTCACACTCAGCTACCTCACCCAAATATTGTACCCAGACTTGAGAGCAAGTGAGGTAGATCTCTAAGAACCACAGGCTCTGTGAATGACAGGAAAACAAACAGGAGCCAGCACTGAGAAAGATGGCAGGAGAAAAAGTGGTATACTAACAGGGGAAATAAGGCATGTTATGAAGAACTACAAAAATTTCATCAGGAATTAATGGGAACAATTCTACTGGCAGCCTGTTCCCAAACAAATCAAGATAGAAGGGTTCCCTGAGCAGATTGCTAACAGGATAGCATCACCCTTAGACCTTGATGACTGCTAATCACTACCTGGGCTGAGAAACATTCTTCGTGATTTTAGTCCTTGAAAGAGGAGACTGGGTTAGCAACCTGCATATAATTAGTTTCCTAACAAGAGAAAGGATTTCAGACACAGGATGCCTGAGGATGAGGGATACAGGAGGGCTGACTGGGTCTTTTTATGTTGCTCATTTGTTCTCTTTTCTCTCTGGTGACCTCCTCCTTATTTTCCTATGCTTTAAGGGAGAAATGATCATTAATGGAGCAATGCCTATAATTATTCATTAGCATGCTTTTCATATGTTAATCTATCCTATCTTCTTGACTTACACAATTCTATCCAATAAATACACTTTATATAGATACACATGTGTATGAATTACTGTGAATATCCTGTAGGAAAATTGTCAGATTTCTTAAAGGTTTCCTACAAAAGGAAACTACTATGACAATTGACCAGAAAAACTTCCATAAAAACAATTCTCTACTACAGTTTCTCTTTGAAGGGATAGTGTTTTCAAAATGTACTTCATTCTTGACTTTTCCCAGTGTTCCTTTACAACATCTCCAGTAGTAGAATCCCAAGGATAACCCACAATGACAAGATACCACAATAACTTGATATATTGTAGAATGCATTACAGCATAGATAAGAAACTACAAGAACTGTCATTACACTAATAAAATCTTTTTTAAAAAACAGAAATTAACATGATTTTGAAGCAGAAGTTAAATTTTCTCAAGTTAAATCCTATAAATTATCTCATATTTGTACTGGATTGTGGAAATATTTCAGTTTCGCAAACATGAAATAAATGCATAGTGCCTTCTGCCTCTACTGCTGTTCTGCTGCTTCAGCTTCTCTCATTATCCAGAGCAGAACTCCACAGCTCCACCAGCAGCTTCTCACATCTCACAGTCACCTGTCCAGCTCTTCAGAAAAACCAAAGCATCAGCCCCACAGCAACTGCTCTCTCTCTCTCTCTCTGGAGACAAGGGCCTGCATAAAAGAATTATCCTCCACATCTCTAACACACAAGGCAAGTGAGGAAGGGAACTGTAGTCTTCATTTCTCAGCAAATACAACAGCACAGCAAAAATACTTTATCATGTACTCTAAGTCATTATCACCATTCAGACATGAAAGTTCTCTTGGATAATGATGGCAAGGTAAGAACAAGAAAAAGCTTTGGGATAAACAGCTGTTTTCATATTTTATAACTAATTGTTTATCATCCTCTCTGGTTTGATCATTTTAGTGTTTTTCAAACCTGAGAAATCTTCCAAGACTTAAAGCACATTTCAGGAGGTTTTTTACTTACTAACATTGAAGAAGAAGGAAAAAAAATGGCAGAGAGAGAACAAAGATTTATTGAAAAAAGGTAAAAGAAAAATCAAAATAATAATAAGAAAATTTCTCATTTTATTCAGGTAAATGCAATTATTACACTACCAAGCAGACTGAAATTTATGAAACAGCTGAGAGACAACGAAACCTGAATGACAAGGGGAAAATCTGCTGCCCTATCAATATTTTGCTCTCCCTTATTTTATCTCCCTAGCCAGTAAGGAACTTTTAGCCACTGTGCTGAGATCTGAATGGGGAAAAAACTGCTACCAAATCTCAGTGCCTGTAAAACCAAGGGCAAAAATGCAAAACAGAGATCTAATTTTGTACTGACTACCAATGGTCTTAGATACATATAGCATATACTTTTAAGGTCACTGGTCTGAGAAAGCTAATATTACAACATTTCTCCATATGTTTACAAGACTTTACTGTAAGCTTTGGCAATTTTTCCTGTATAGCATAAACAGGTTTATCTATCACATAAAAGTTTTGAATCCCTGACACAACTTTATATGAAGGAGATAGAATCAATTTCATCTTCCATCTTTCTTGGCAAATGTCTTTTCTAACTTAAGTACTTTATTCAGATCAAGAACTACATTGCCATTAGTTAAGTTTCATGTAAATGCAGACAGATCCGTGATGCAAAAAAAGTTCATAAAAATGTAGAAATCATAAAAAATGGTAAAAGTTCTTGTATTTTCTGATTACAGTCCTAAGTTCCCACCAATGCTTTTTTTTTTCCTTCCAGACCAGTAAAAAAAAAAAAAACTCCACCAAACAAAAAGACAGTTTTGATTTTCCTTTTTTTGGCTCACAAAGTTTCTACAAATCATACTCTGCTGCAATGAATGAAACTTTCAATACAGAAAGACATTGCAAGCTAATGAGTACAGCATTTATTTTCCTTTCTGAAAGGATAGCACATAACACACATTCCAAACAGCAGCTTTTAGGCTCCTTCTATTTTTATAAGAAAAATGTTCTGTGAAAACGTGGACCTCTAAGCAGCAACTCAAATTCATATACAAGAAAGCTTAAATGCCTGTCTACATTTAAAGCTGTGTTTGTTTAAAGGCCAGTCAGTTCACTCCTGCTTTAGCTATCTCTTGAGGGGAAAACGGATTCTCATTAACAATTCTCAAGCCTGGAGAAACCTATGACCTATACACAAGGTTTAGCAAGGTCTCCTTTCTCTGCAGCAGCCACAGATGGGGGCAATTCTCAAGAGTTTCATTCCTGCTGTTCTCTTCTGGTCAAGGAACCCTTTGCATCTCCCTCTGCTTTTCATCACTCTAACTACAGCTCTCATCAATAACCCCAGGAAAAAAACACATGTAACTTTTTTTTTAATGTTTGGGTTTTATCCACAAGCACTAGCCAGAACAGGAGGATTGAATGATTTTTTAAAATTTAAAATAAGCCACAAAGTTGAACAGAGCCCCTCAATAATATACACAATCCACATCTTCAGCATCACCACTTACTCACATGAAGGCTAAACTTTCGCATACTGTTCTGATCCAGCTTAATGTGGATCCTAATGGTGCTAACTCCAGTTACAATTGCTATGGAAATGGAGGATGCATGTTATGCCTTAAAAATGATGCTAAATATGATGCTATTTCTGTAACACATTGTTTCTTTGGGCACATGTCTTTTTCCCCCTTCTTATTGCCTAAAAAGAATAATCATCATACCTTCTCGTAGGACAGGAGCTGGAGAGCTTTTTTTAATGGAAGTAATTTAACTGCCTTCTATAAATATTGTTTGTACTACATCAACATGATCTGAGATAATGACTACAGAAGAAAAGACAATGAAAAAAAATTGATAAGCTTCGTTTAAATACAAGAGGCTTTGTCTTACTGGTTACAGCCAGAGGATGACAAAGTAAAATAATCCTTTGTAAATGTCCATCCTCAAAAGTAGTCAATAGACACCATGATAAGCACTTGCTAATCAATAGGGATGCGTCAGCACAATTTAGCTAACAGATGCTTCTTCAGCAACTGTTTTTGTAATACCTAATTCATGAGTATAAACATATCAGGCTAATGCTGTAAATCAGAAAGCTTACAAGGCTGCAGGATGAAGAAATGAGATAGCATCACTCCGCTTCTTTCTGCTCGTGGCAAGATCTGTTCTGTATCTTGCAGATGAAAGATCTGCTTTAATGCCAGAGCAGACAATTATTTTCAAAAAATACAAAATACAATATTTAGAAAAATCCACTTATGTTAGAGCAATTGTACCCCTAAACAAGCCTTGTAAACAATTCTTTCCTACAAGTGGCAGGGAAAAAAAACCCTGAAAAATTGAAAATTACAGTTAGTAGAGATGAAAAATGAAATGTATACACTTACGAGATTGCTATGATGTACAAAAAAGATAAATTACAGGCAATCATCTGGAGAACCTGGAAAACTAACAGTATATCCTGAGCATATTTTCTCACCCACAGTTAACTATTACATGAAGTCTTCAAGCTTTATTCAACATGTACTGCAGAAAATGAGCACTTTACCTGGACAAGACCTCCCTAAGGACAGTGCTGACTACCAAAGCCACATTTTTATATGAGAGGGAAGGATATGTGGACAACTGACACTCCTTGTCAAAAACAGCAGAACACATTGCAGCTGATGTGCTTACAGAGACTGCAAAAGAACATCAGCTTCAGGAAAAAGGGGACATCTGAGTAACCACAGCTTTGATTTCTCAAACAAAATTGAAGAGGGAAATAAGAGTGGAAAAGTTATTTACCAGACATCTGCTTCAAATAAATTGAGGTGAAATTGAAACACACTCAAATTGGTAGATTTTTAAAGAATATTCAAATACTTCCACAGCAGAACCTTATCTGCATGTGCAGACTTCAAGAACAAGAAAATTCAGTGTGAGGTATAAACTCAGGTTGCAAGAACTAGCCTTCTTCAACAAAGGCAGTTGTTCCATAGTCCTGTCCATTTTCATACTGTGCTATGCAGGATCCTAACCCCATCTCTGCAGCCTTGCCACCCATCTCTTTGGGCTGGCTCATTTGGGCTTCACCTTTGGTACTCTCTAAATCCCTGATGTTTCATTTTCCAGTTTGCCAATGACAATGAGGTGCTCTGTCTATTTGTTAAATTTCCAAATTGGCACTTTCATATATATTTCAAGGAGCAGTAGTTTGATTACTAGGGCTTTGTTATCATTCTGAAACACACTCGCCAGTGCCATGTCTGTCTTGCTGCACTTTGCAAGGGACAGAGTGGGCCACCAGTGCGTTCATCTGTTCCCCTTCTTCCAGTTCCACCTCAGGTACTATTTTTATTTCTTGTTTCTCATCTTTTAGGTGGAATATAAATCTTTAATGCAAAAAATCTGTTTCTAAAGCCTGCTTCCTTCAGAGCATCAAATAAAATGCAAAGTCTCCGGGCCAATTGCAGGCAGGGATTTTGGCTTGTTTCTGCCGATTTCATACATTAAACCAGCAGGTTTTAGTACCTGCATAACTTCAACTTCACTGCCAAAACAGAGAATGCTTGTGATTTATCAGACACCTAATAAATTAGGAAGGAGCATAGCTGCAGAGTTCATTGAAAAAAAAAATGAATTAGTCACCTATTTTCAATCTAGACATTTGGGACAACCAAGGGCACAGGTTGTAGGCATGGAATATATCATCCAATTCCAAAATTAAGGCAGCGGTGAACCCTTTTCACATGGCCAAGCCTTTCAGCACTAACAAGGAAGCCTGTCTGTGTAATATAGCTATTGTTTCTTGACAAATTTATGAACAACATCAGCTTTTCTGCCTTCAGTGGGCAAGAATCACTTACCCAATTTGCCTTCCACCCTAAAGCCACAGCACAAAATCAACACATAAAGGCCCTTAAAATAAAATAAAGCTCCTCGAAGTACACCTGTCTCTCTGGAAAAGCTGAAAGAGCAAATTGTATTAGTGTGGGTATTAGCAAGCCAAACTGAGAGTCACATGAAATGCTCTGAGTATCAAAACAAACTCAAATGCTGGCTGACATGACACAGATACAGGGCTACAACAGGCTATGTGGGACACTGAAGATCATCTCAAATGGCAATGGATACTTAGGGTGACACTGAAGCGTTACTTGAACTTCATGCGTTACTTGAAGTTTTCAAGTGAAGTTTCAAGAAGGGCTCTCATAAGTCTGTGAGCCCTCTCCTCCTGTGTAGCAGGTGGACAGCATCTGAAAGAGATCTTAACACGGATGTGTGTGGGTCCTCTCATCCAAGAGTACAAATTTATTGTACTTTTTAATGGCTTTTTTAATCAGCATAGCAGTGCTTCAGATACTGGCTCCCCTTTATATAGAATCATAGAATAGTTTGGGTTGGAAGGGACCTTAAAGATCATCTACTTCCAACCCCCACTAGATCAGGTTGTCCAGCCTGGCCTTAAACACCTCCAGAAAGAACACACACACAAATTCTCTGGACAACCTGTTCCAGTGTTCCACCACCCTCACCATAAAGAATTTCTTTCTTATACCTAGTCTGCTATCTTTAGCGGGACTCCTGAACCATGCAAATATGAACGATAAAACAATCAAAAGTTGTTATTACTTTTATTTCATAGCCACACTATCCTAAGTGTCTCCCTAAAAGTAGAGGCTGAGGAACAGGGACCAGGACATACAACATTTTGTGTACTTGCAGCAGAGGGGAAGATAGGGCAACTCTTCAGATGCATTCTTAATTATTCAGGAGTAACAAAGCAAAATCAGGAAAGAATGAAAGTAAATCCCTCCAAAACCTCAACAGATGTGTAAAGATACAGTTTATAATATTCTAGCAATAATGCTCACTTTAACTGAGGAGATGACTGTTTTATCATACAGTTGACAAATGAAGGTGATTCATGAATGACAATTTTTAGAAAAAGCATCTGAATTAAGTTTTTGAAAAAACTTCTGCATTACATCTAAAACATAATATATCTCAAATTACAAAAATATTCACTGGCTTTACCTGATCACAGTTACATTTACTTTAGAAGGGAAAACAAAATCAATTGAGATGTTATCCTTACAGTTTGCTGAAGGTAGGAGAGGGGTATTGCACAATGGTGTTGGCAGGCTCTTAGCCAATTCAATATAGCTTTACTATGGCAACAGTTAAATAGCTTCAAATCAAGAGTCTTGAATGAAAAAATAAAACTAAGCACCTCCAGCACCCTCCTCTTCCTGTCCCTGCACCTCCATCTTCTTGGAGGTGGACTTAACAGCCCCCACTTCCCAGATATCCATGCCAGTGCACATATGCATGTAAGATTTCTGTTTGACTTATAATTAACACAGAAAAAGCACTTTGCTTTGACAGCTCTTTTATGCTGCATGGTATATTCAGTACTTAGAGGGTTAATGCAAGAAATGGATCACTGGGTTGAAAATAAAAATCACGGTTAAAAAAAATGTGATATCAGGAGAATTAGGCACAACATAATATTGTAACCACCAAGAATTCTCAACAGTAAAATAAAGCCTTGTACTCTCAGCATTTTCATTAGTTTTCCAGTAGTGCTGGATGCAGTGTGAATTACAATGAGCTAGAAAGCAGTGGTTGCTCTCTTTAAAAAACATGCATTGTATAGGGGGAAGTCCTTTCTTCAAATCATACTGTGCTGGTTATTGGTTTGTATATGCTGGTATGCACTTAGCACTTCAAAATTGTATTTCTCTCCATTGCTGTATGCTGCATATAGTCTGCAAAACAGCATTCATTAAGCAGCTCTCAAAATGAACCTCACTGTAAGGTAAGTATTTGTTCTGAAGCATCCACAGTGATATAAATCTATACAAAGAGCATCCTGCACTGAATATTTTACTAGGAGGACTTGTTTTAAGTCTGTACAGGAAGCAATGCATTTTCATTATAACAATTGCAGAAGATAACATCAGGATGATGACTAGAAGCCAAAACAGGACAAAAATACAGGTTGATATAAGTTCTTAATATAGAATGTTGTTCTGTTGGTAGTAAGATATTCATCAGGGGAAAAAATATATTTAAAAAAAAAAAAAAGGAAAACATTTTAAACCTCCTAAAATTAAAATAAACTGATTCAGTCAAGTAAGGAATGTACCTGAACCAGTCTCAAATCAAGACATTCCAAGCCAAAACAGAAAAGAGACAAACAAGTTTATGTGTACAGATCTAGTAAAGTCTTTGAAACCACTGGCTATAGAGCTCATCATCCACTTTTGAAAGATTTGAGTTGATCCAGAACTCAGTCTGAACTTACCAAATACTCATTCAGGGAATCCACAGGTATTAGTCAAAAAAACAAATGGAACTCTCTGACCATGTATTGTGCCCTGACCTGTATTTTCAGCTGAAGTTTCCTAGGAGACTAAGCTCAGACCAACTTGAGCAATGACTGTAAAACTTGAGCCTCTCATCCTTAAGAAATCAAACCACCCTAGACAGAATTGCACAGAGCCACAATATGCCACTGGAAGGACCCTGGTATAAATTTAGCGACAAGTCCCAATGCAGAACTGTCTGTGAGAAAGAATATTTGCTAGAGTATGACTCGTTTCAAGACCCTAGGTCTCGGAAAACCCAAAAACATAGTGAAAAACAACTGTTTAGCTCCTAAAAAACCTATACAACACCATATGGACATTTTGGTTCTAGATGTGTTGAATTTCAGAGTGATTCACAGAAACACTGAGGTTGGAAAGGATTGATAGAGATCTTCTCCCCCAGTTCAGACAGTGTCACCTACAGCAAGTTGCCCAGGATCACGTCACATCATCTCCACAAATGGAAACTTCATAACATCTTCAGGCAATCTCTTCCAGAATTTGCTTATCCTCATTGTGAAAAAGTTTTTGTTTGTGCTCACATGGAATTTAATGGGTTTTCATTTGTCCCATTACATCTTATACCATCAATGCACACTGCAGAGAAGAGTAGGTCTCCCTCTTTTTCATTTCTTCCAATCAGGTATTTATACACCTTGATAAAATTCTTCTGAACCTTCTCTTCCCCCTGCTCAACACCAGCTGTGTCAGCCTCTCCTCCTCTGAATGATGCACAAGGTCTCCATCCTTCACTTACTAGGGATTACCAATCTGGAATGCAGATGTGGCCTTACCAGTGCTACCCAGGAAGGAAGGATTATTTTACACAAACTGATTACAGCAGTCATCCTAATGAAGCACAGGATGCTGTTCATTTCCTTTGTCATGAAGGTGCCTTGGTGGTTCATGGTGTTAGTTTGCTCTCCAACAGGACCTCAAAGTTTATTGCTGCAGGACTACTTTGCAGCAATTCAATCCTTCAGGTTGTACACACTCAAGGGCAGGACTGAGCATTTGCTTTTGCTGAACTTTATGCAAATCTGGCCCATTTCTCCAGCCTATAATTCAGGTCCCTCTGAATAGCAGCTTAACCACCTGATACACTAGAGACTCCTAATGGTTCTTTACCATTTGAAGGCTTGTCCTTTCCACCTTTTCCTTTAGCCATGTACATCAAAGTAAATAGCAGAGATTTCTACATGAGCAGCACCAGCCTGGCTCTGAATCTGGATGCAACACCATGTCTGAGTGGCTCAGTTTCAGGGCATGGCCTCCCAGCTCAGACATGGTGATGCACCCTCTGGCTACTAGTCTCCGAGCTAATGCTCCTGCATGAAATCCCATAGCCTGCCATGCTGCAGGCATGCATGACCTGCATCATGAATACTGTAGGTGCACAAGCAGTGTCTTGACCTGCAACACAAGATACAAAGTACTGTGCTGGTATTCAAGTGGTACTGTGACACTGCCTTACTTCCACAAAGAGAATTGTAGGATAAGGTCTTACAATTGTTTCCCTGAGGTGTGGAGAGCAAGTGAAGTAAAATATAGCAACTCATTAGCTCATCTGAATTTCTTTTCTATGGATGCTGAGTTACTGTAATCTCAAAAATCTATAGCATGTCAGCTATAGCTACTTCCTCTGTTAGCTATAGCTAACAATCAGAAGCTAGAATTTCAATATTTGTCCTACCTGAAAGTCCTAACAGTTCATCTCTTGTAAATCAAACTCAAGTCCAGTCTTAAGTACCATTGCCTATTATGGAAAAAATTAATAAGCAATAGATTAATACATTGCATTTAGTGAACCCCTTGAAAAGGCTGATTATATCAATTACAAAAGATGTAACATTCATTAACTGTATAATATATACTAAACTTCTTAATTCTAGGTAGAAAACATTGCCTAGGACTTCATAAGCTTTTCAACAAATGCTAAGAATCAAAAAAAAGAAGGTGAATATTAAGGTAATCTGTTAAGAGTACTTATGTTTTTCCAGGTGTTTAGTGTGATTGGAGTACTACACATTTGCATAACTTTTAGATTTTCCTAGACACTAAAAAAGAAGCAAACATAAAGAGAAGCCTGTGATTTATCAAGTGGTTTTTCAGGAAGGAAGAGTAATTTTCCTTTATAAGACTTCTGTAGAGTTCACCATGTAAATAATTCTCTATTCAAGACAACAGAATCACATTTTATTTGTGGGTTTAATGCACACAGCTCATTCCTACCTCAATTCTGTTCCACCAATAGAGGACTCATTAAAAATAATCAATTAACACAGCAGCTACACTAGCAGAATAACCCTATTCACAACTAAAAAGTTCTTTTCTCCCCCCTTTAATTTTTATTTAATTTTGGAGGCAGAGGATAACATATTAGAATGCAGTTTATGGATGTTTCCACCTCAAGGCTTTACTAGTAAAGACAAATTGTGATCACCTTCCTTTGGCACCTTACTAAATCTCTTGAGTCTTTATTTATTTATACTGAATCCATCACTGCAAAGTCTAGGAGCACAAACAGATTAAATATGCACCCTGCATGCACCCAGCTCCTGTCATTGACACTGCCCAGGAAAGCAACTGCAGATTCTATTTCCTCTTTTATTGCTTCAAATCTGAGCACAACAGGAAAACTGTGAATGGAATTTTCCTTCCTGAGACTACACCATATTATTTCCTGAGCATCAATTGCAAGCCAATTGATGGATGCTAGACTTGTGGAGAACACATCTAAGCTTCAAACCTTTCATTTTTTTAACACGTTGATACGCAGTGATGGAAAGATAGACAAATCCCCAAAAGCTGTTTGAAAAAGAAAATTTTAGCTAAAAAAGGTTTACTTTTTATAAACTGCAAATACGTGCATTCTTTTCCAAATATAAGCACCCGTTTTCTCATGCATTTTCCCCACTCCTGTGCCCCTACTCCTTCTGCACTCATAATTGATGCATTTCATTTAATATCTTGTAATCTGGATCAGTGCAGTTTCAGTCCTGCCAACCTAGGATTACTGACACAAAAGAGCAGCCATGGAAGAAAAAAGAAGGAATGATGACTTTACATGGAATTCTTCTGCCTAGGTTATGAATTAGAATACTGATAAAGCAAAGGGGTCACAGACTCCATCATATTTTTTCTCTATACAGAGAAATTCATTGATAAGTCATTCCATATGTGGTATAGTGTCTTTGTGTGCATTTATTTTTCACAGATAAACACTAAAACCTTATCCCTTCCAATAGCTTTGGAAGAAACTGCCTAATAATTAGGGAGTTCAATTTATAGTTTAATAGCCTATGGGATTTAGGGCTTCCACCTTCTCTGAGACTGTCACATCTGTGCCCTTTTAGCATTACATAGTAGCTTGGTGCTCTCATTAGAGTCCAGAGATTAACATTAATGAGACAGATTCTCACTCAAAGCATGCTAACTTAGATAAATTTTTTTTTTTTACTAAACTTGTAATAAGAATTTACCTTTATTACTATTATTTTTAAGAGTTTTCTGTTTCTTTATGATATCAAATTATATCAGAAATAATTCAAACACGATTAAAGTCAGGAAAATAGTAATAACTTCTATACAACAACAGAATTGATATTAAAAGGAGATTACTGAGACTGTAATCCTTTTTCTTTCGAGAACAGATAAGTTGGTTTTGACACAGGTAGGTAAGCCTTTAGTAAGTAAAAAATTTGTAAATATAGGAATTGAGGAATCATACCCCTTATGTTTACCAGAACTGCTAATTCAGGCAGCCTTGTAAGAGGAGTGTGATTAGGGAGTAAGAAAAAGAAACAAATTTCCTGTTATCTATGGAATGGAGATCAAACCTAGCTTTGCAGAATGGGTTTTATGACTGTCTAATGCAGAAGAAATTACGATGCAATTTGTGATTTAAAATTTCAGTCACCTTTCAGGGATTGTCTAGTAACTCAATGTAATACAGCAGAATTTGCTCTGCTGAGAAGAAAAATCCATTTCAGAATACCAGCATATTAATAATATAGACTTCTATGTACAGTAATACTTGTAATATTGCAATATAAAGTAGCACAGAAATACAGATTGCTGAATCCAAATGAACAAATCAAGCACACAGGGATATCTGAATATTACCTCTATAGCAAAATAAAAGGCTTCTCTGTCTTGGAGGTTGGGGTGGCTTTTTAGTCACAGGGTATGCAAAAGCAGGCTTGTACAATCTGTCACAGAACCCATCAGATCTTTTGCAAGTGACTCCCAGATTTTCTGGTCAGTTTTAGCTTAATTTGACAACAAAACAGTGGTCTGGAAGATGTTACATTTCAGCAAGTTCCAGGAAAATTAAAATTAGCTGGATAGAATAGGAGAAGTATAAAAAATTGACCCTCTGAGGGAATGTCAGCAGAATGACCATGTCAGTGCACTGGCTGGACCAGGGCATGCTGCCTCTTACTTAGGTGAGTGGGAAGAAGCATATAATGCAATAGCTGTAAAATTTTAAACTTTATTAAAAGCTGAGCTTCCAGGCAACAGAACAAAATTCACAGGACAGCCTAATTCTGCAGCTATGCACTAACATTTCTGAAATACAACAGCTCACTGTCCTGCAGAAAGTTGTTCTAAGCTGGACTCTTCTCAAAGCAAATACATCATGGGGTGCTGCCAGCCTAAAAGAGCTGGCTGGAATTTCCCAGCTCCTTCCTACGTGCTACTATTTAGGTAAAAATAAAAAAGAAAATACAAAAAGACTCCAAAAATTGCCAAAGTTGACTCTGAAAACATCTCATTCTATCTGGTTCACCAAATTAGCTCCTTAACATAATTAATGCTCTTAGATTGGGGGAAGACATCAGCTGACTATAATTTTGTTTTCTTTTTTTCCATAATGGCCCAAATTGATTTTTTTTCCCTCCTGCATAGGCTTCTATACTTTGCAAAATATGTCAAATGCATTTTAAAGCCTACAGTAATTTTGCAAATAGTTTCATTATTGGCTGAAGGTGACAAGATACAGCAACTGTCACATGCCTACTCTGAAAGAAGGTTATTGCACTACCATTGTAGCTATACTGGATTGTTTTGCATTATGCCCCAGTGGAATCATAATGAAAAATTAGCTGCTGCACATTACAAATTACCTTGTTCTCAGCTACAGCAGGTAATGCCATTTCAAGGTGCACTTACAGCAAAGTATGTGAGGGAAAAACTGTGCCTCACAAACTTGCTCTTTTCTCTAGATTTCATTATAGTGTTTGTAAATAATTTAGATTTGCTCTCTTACTTTGCAAAATAATAAAACTACTTAAGATTTAATGAGCAGACAGCACAGCAGGTAGGGCAGACTTCCCTTGGGGGGGACACAGGAGTAAAAGCAGATGACAGCGAAGGCTGAGGCTGAGCTGCCTCCAGTAAGGGGTTCTTAAGAAGAGCTCTCTAAAGAGCTGCCTGCTGCCACATTAGAGACTGTGCCTTCCCAGGACAGACTCAGGTCCAAGGGTGCATGTGCAGACTGCCTTTTGTGGTCTGCCTCTGTCCGCAAAGCAGAAGCCTAAGAGCGATCCTTAGCTGTCAACAAAGGCTCAATAAACTCAGTCCCCTTAATTCTCTCCTAATAATCAACTATTACTTGTTAAATTTCACTTTTCTTATGACTGCTATTAATTGAATTTTCATGTCTGCTTTGTTTCAGACCACTTGAGTTTGAAATCTCCTTCAAGGGAAGAGACAAACATGGAGGCACAACTCTAACTATATATCACACTACTCCCTCTTGAAAGGCAAATCAATTCAAAATCCTCCCAAAACTAAACTGATGTGCTTTTGTCCCATTTTTATTGTGCAAAAATTCACTACTACTTTGTTACCTCCACCCGTTTACTTAATAAATATTCTTAGAAAGATTTTATACCTACGCAACTGCTTACATAGGAAAGTGAAAAATTAACAATAATCCTTATAGTATTATTTATGCTTTTGTTTATTAACATGACTTCAGGCAATTTATCATTCAGTACTTGCCTATCTCACAATAAACAGCAGCCTGGAAGCAATTTTTTTCAGAGAGACTATGAAACCAGGCACTGTAAAACATATTTGCAAATTTTTTCCTGATAAGAAAAAAAGAAAAAATGTTCCTAGCCTTTTCCATTTCATTTCGATTCTGCCATAGAAAATGCATTTGGCCATTTGAACATATGACAATCCTTTGTTCTCTATTCATTTACAGTTTGATTGTGATGGCTCTAAAGAAACTTGAAATAAAAATACAAAGCTTGTATGCAAGTGTAAGTTAAGAGTTTAGTCTTCCCATTATCAAGAGATGAGCACTTGCATAGTCAGGGAAAGTAATCCTAAATTCACTTTTTTTTTTCCTAACAAACTCTTGTTTACTAAGTGCTTCAAAACAAATAAACAAAAACACAAAAAAAATAATCTAATCCAAAAAACCCCAATATGATTTTCATACTGCAGGAAGTAAATTATGAAGTGCATCCTCTTCTCAGGGTCATCACACCCACACTCCTGTAGCAACCTCTCACTAAAGACAAGTAGAAGACAGCTGTCCTTGTGTCTTGCACACTTGTCACATACCATCCTTAAACTGCCACATGCTAAATCTGTCTCAATTCACTAGATATAACTGCAGCTGAGGGCTTTGCTCCCTCTCTCCCAATTCCTTGAAGACTCAGCCCCTTGGCTGAAGGAGCACAGCATCAGCACAGTTCACCACAGGAGTGGCAAGGTGGGAATATGAGCACAGTGCAGTTGTGTGGGATGGGAGCAGGGAGGGGAGGATAACAAGAACAGTCAGCATTATGGAACAAGCTTTCACAGGAAACTGAATGACGCAAAAGAGGATCTGTACAAGTGGGGAGGGGAAAAAATCCCAATGACAGAATTAGGGGATCTAAAAAAACAGCAGAAGCCCAAGAACAGAGAATGTGAAGGGCAAGAAAAGATAACCTTCAATATTTTAATATTGCATTTACATGTGAAAAGGAGAATAGGAAAGCACAAAAGATGATAGACATGGAGATGCAGAGAGACAAGGGCAAAGGAGGAGATGGAAAAGTACTGCAGCAGTGAGAAAACAAAACAGCTTCTAATGGTCACAGGTAGCAATGTTCAGAAAATTACTCATTTAAAGGAAACAGACATCAAAAACATTCTGCTTTGTATGCTGACAGTAGTTTGGCACCAGTATGGTTTAAAATTACCAGCTGTCCAAAATGTGCTGCAGTACCACACAGGAAGTTTAATGGATTCGAGTTTGACTCCTAAAGACATATGTCAAAAGGAGCAGGCTTTGATCAGCCTCACAAATGTTTGTGGCATGCCTGCTAGCATTAAAAATGCAGAGATTTAGCAGCTTCCTTCCTGAAGCCACTGGATAAACCCCACCTTTCTATCACAGGTTTCTAAAACCCTTCAGCAACTCCCTGCTCCCACAGAGCTACAGCTGGCACACAAAAGCCAGGAAACACGAGTTTCTGTTACCACAGATCTAGCATCTCCACAACCAACAAGTCAATTAGAAAAGCCACCCAGGAGCTGACTTCTACAAGCAGAAGAACTCACAGTGATGAGCAATGTAGCAAACATACTGCAGCACCAGGGCGAGTAGCAGCAGCTCACATTTTCTGACACATTGAGCACTATACACTTGTGATTGAGCAGAAAGTTGAACTATTACATAAAGATAAAATGTATATATTTCACCCTATAAACCTTGATATTCAGAATATTCATGTTCAGAGTTGTAGAAAAATAGTTCTCTGTAACTACTTTAGAATAAATTTTTACTTTTTTTCCCCTCCACTTGATTTTTCTCACAGAAAGCTATATTTGTTTAATACTGAAAACAGAAATCAGTCTTATTTCAAGATTCAGGCAGCTGGGTAGGAATGAAGGCACTCAATGTTTGAAATAGGAAAAAGGGAACTTGTAGTACTGACCAAGAATAAATCAGAGAAGGGGAACTTAGGGTAGGCTGCAATATTTCTTGGGCATCTCATTCCTGGCGCAGTGTGTAGAGAGTCAACTTCCTAAGTGCTACTCGGAAGATCCATCCTGCCTCCCTCTGGTACTGCTGGGGATGGATCCAGGAGGTCAGTACTGCCCTAAGACAATGCAGGATGAAGCATAATTTCTGCCACTTTGAGAAAAATGCTTTTTAGAATAACTCCGAGTCATTAAGCAAGTCACAGAACAGCATGTTTTAAAGTTCCTAACTTAGTGTTACCATACACGTTTCAATAATACACTACACAATCTTAAAGTAAAACTTATAAAGCAAATTTTAGTGGTGATAATAAAATAATTAAATAATAATAACTAATGGTAAGGGAATTGCAGCTGTTGGAAATTCAACCTTCTGCCTAAATTATTATAGTGTAAATACATATACATAGTGTTTATTGTCAGACCTAGCTCTGACAATAAGTAAAGCAATAAGGAGACAGATAGAATTTAAAAAAAAATAGATCTTTAATGTCATGAATACAACTTTTTTTCCAAGCAAAGTGAGTCCCCACCAATCAACTTAAGATGACACTCCTCCATCATGATGCTTATGTCCATGTCACTTCAAAGTTTTCCAAATGTTACAGAATTACTGCACTCAAACCTTGACAATTCTAGTAGGATCCAGATCACATTGAAGTAGCAATGAAATATCAATACTCACAAATGCAATGAGGCAGAAGTAGATCACAGAAATCTCAACTGTCATCCTTATGTATAAGCAATGCCACCTTGTCACTAGCCTTGAATAAATAGTCAGTGTCAGACATCAGTTTATAATACAGCTAAGAATAAGTAGGACTCCAACAATATACTCATACACAGGACTAGCGAATATATCCTAGCAGAAAACATGAAAACTCTCCTTTTGATAGTTTGTCTCTCACATAGAATCATAGAATAGTTTGGGTTGGAAGGGACCTTAAAGATCATCGAGTTCCAACCCCCCTGCCATAGGCAGGGACACCTCCCACTGGTCATAATGGTGATTGCTCTAAAGAAACAACAGCTCATGTGACAATTGCTTCCCTCCACCAAATGCTATAGTCTAAATCCAAAGTTCAGTTGTGCAATACAAGATCTTAGTACAATTGCACACAAAGTTGTACATCAAAGAGAAAGAAGGAAATTAAATACGGTTTATAACTTAGCTGCTGACATTTTTTGCAAAGACATGATACCACTGATCAATGGATCTCTGTTTCTGTTGCAGAGTAAGAACCCCACTGAGCAGGGATTCTGGGAGCCTCTGATTCTCAATGAAAAAAATTTCTTACCACATCTAAGACAATTTCTGCTATTTCCTTAGCATCTTCTGAAGCTAAATCTGATCCTCATGACCCTTCCACCTATTTTCTATTCTGAATATGCTTCCTAAAGAGGAGGAATTTCAAGCACCAATACCTCTTGAATGCAGTGACCACTGTAAGCCAGAAGACAGCATCCTACCAGAAAAAACAGCTACATTAGAAACTTGTCTGGAGCCTCAGCTCCTCTAAATTATGGTCCTTCCTGACTCCTACCTCCTGATGGTGCAATTTCCAAAGTGACTGTGAGCCCCCAGCCATGGTCCTCCAGGCCACTCTGTCCCACAGAGCTCAAAAGAGGTCTGTAGCAGCCATGATTCCTAAAGCCATTCTTAGTGGGATCTCCATCCCCCACAAGTTACATGGTACAATGACATTAATAAGACAGAAATTAATTAAATGAGACACACTTCTGCATAAGTTTTGTGAGTATGCTGCTTACCACCAAACCTATAGACTTTTCAGTCAACTTGTGTGGTTTCTTCTAGCAACTGTTCTCTTGTAAGTTTAATCAATTGCTGCCATAGGGAGAGATGATGTACCTAGGAAGTACTTACCTTTTCAGTCACATTTGGTAACTTCGAAAAAGTGCTTTGTATTTTATAGCAGGCTTTGAATTGCACAGGTGGCTGACACGCAGCCTGAACTTTAGGCCCCAAACAGTACAATAACAACCAGCTTTACAGCATCTAGCTGTGCACAAATACTACACTGCTGCTATGGGAAATCTATCACCACTCAGGGAATCTCAAAGTAAGCAATATTGATCTTCAGTCAGCTTAGTGGTCAACTCTTGAATGAGCAACATTCATCAGGATGGTTTTATTGACAAGGCAGACAGTCACCACACCCACAAACACCTTAGAATTTGACCTAGAAATCCTACAACGGTATGACTTCTATGGTTTGTCAGAATTGGCACAGCATTTTATGACATTCTTTGAGACTTGTAATTTTTTATAAGACTGACACTGAATATTCAGGCAGTTGTTACAACAAAACAGACAATAAATGGTAAAATGCATAATTTATTAGTAAACCATGATTTATTAGCCACTTTAGCTTTCAATAGTGTATTCTGATTAGGTGTAAAAAGCATTGTTCATCACTGCGTTCTATCATAAACCAGTTCTTTTCCAAACATGCACTTCCTGTGACTGCTAGTTATATAAGCTGTCATTTGATAATACAAGGACTTTGACAGCAATAGCATTTTATGGACACTTTATCCCTCTCCCCTGTTCCCAATCATAATCTTTGTCATATGGTACAAGATGTTAGTCATTACAAACCAAAAAAGAGAGACTCCCATTAAAAATAATCTAGAAGAGGTGGAATTTTGAAGGAGTACATTTTCTTGAAAATTTATAGCACAGCTGATATAAGCAGTGGGATGAAGTCTGCCCCAATACAGCAGGTACAGACAGACAGGGATGACAGAGCAGAAAGCTTTGTGTAGGTAGAACCATTGTATCGATGAGTCACAAGTACAACTCTTCTGCGAGAAGAGTGATATGTGACCAAGATATTCCTCCTGAGAACTGATGCTGCTCAGGAAATAAACAGCAAGAAACTTCTTCAAGTGCATCAAAGTGACAAATCCAATTTTTGTTTTAACATCAGAAAACTGAAAAATGAAATGAATGGTGAAAAACTTGAAACTGGTTTTCACAGTTTCAGAGAACACCCATGAAATTAACATCTCCAACTTCAATTACTATACTATCAAAAAGGGCAGAATTAACCAAAAAAGGAGAACAGGATCAAGTGTCATAGGGATTATAAAAATGAATACATCTAGCTCTCCTAGGAAGAAACTACACTTCATCTCCTGACATCTACCCTGTGGAGTGGATGACAGATTCAGCTGACAACCTGAACAAATTTCCAAGACAGGTTTTTATGAACTTCACCAAAATCTTTCCACCTAGAAGCTTAATCAATTAGAACAAAAATCTTCTCACAATTTTTTACTAATTAATGTAGAAATGTTCAGTTTTTGTTACGGTGAATAAGTCTGTGGAGCCTCACAGACACCTGTACCAGCATACATGCTATGCAAAAGAAGCTGGCAAATTTTGCTGAAAAAACAAAACTATTGAAGATAATCAAATTCCAATTTGATCACGACAACGCACAACGCATGGAATTACTAGATGGGACTTCACAATAAACTTGCAGAAAAGAAATCAACTTTGATAAATGCCACAACAAAGCACACACCATAGTGGGCTTTAGAGTCAAACCTTGACACCAATCAGAAAAAGATCTTCCTGTCTTTGTTTAAAACGCTCTGATAGTATAAATTGAAAATCAAGTAGCAGCATAAACAGCAAATTGAATTATAGGTGCTCTTAGGAATGGAACAGAGAACAAAACAGAAAAAGGTCAGCATGAAGATCAGTAACTCCATAAAATATGCAGTTCCCTAGCACAGTGTCCTATTTCAAGGGGAATGTAAGAGAACTGGAAACATTACAGAGAAAAACAATGCCATAGATGGAACCTATGGTGTGATGTCAATATCAAGAGAAGCTCAGGAGACTTACCCTAGAGAAAGTCATCTTAGATATGAGGCAAAATTTCTCAAGGAAGGGCAATGACAAATACTCATTTTCTCACACAGGAGAAATAACGAGGCAAAACACAGATATCACACAGAATGTTCACAACAAATTAAACACTATATAAAGTATAATTGTATTACAGACTATTGCTGTAGGATGCTGTAGAAAATGAAGACAGAAACAAAAAGCAATTAATTTTAGGCGTATTAAACAGAACTGCAACTCAGGTTTACTTGCAAATACTCAGACTACAGTGTACTGTATCATGGAAAGCTACATTAGAGATAACAAAACTTTGTATTTGTCTTGGAGTATTTCTTTCTGGTCCTTATCAGAGAGAGTGGGCTAGGTGGATTTTGGCTTGACCTAGCACAGCTATTCTTATATTCTGATGGCCCCATCCTTGCCCCAGTGAATTCCACTCTGCTGACATCCTTCTTCAGACTGCAGAAAGAGGAAGCTCATCAGCTTATTTCTCCTGACCTTTACTCCTTCATCTAACCAGCAGTTTCCAAAAGGGCACAGGGAAATTCCTGTGTAAATCACAGAGGTGAAGCCTAAGAAGACTGAATCTCCACACTCTCCTCTGACATGTTTCATGTATCAGTAAGCTGCTCATCTCAGTTTCCTTTGCAATACAACTGCTGTCACTATTAGCATTAATTACCACCTTTGCTGACACTTGCAGGCAGGCCCCACATTTCATGACCACAAATGGTAATCTCCATGAACATGTTCAGAAAATTGTACTCATCTCTCTCCATGCATCAAGACCCACAGTACACAGGTCATCAGCTTAAAATGTTGGAGAATTGTTGCAGCACTCCTCATCTCATTTTCATGATACAGTGTGGTGTAATTTCAAATAGTTAAATAATTGGATAACAACTCCTATTTGAAAATAAAGTAAAAATAGCTGCAAAATGACAGGGTATTTAACAATTATGTCAGCCCTTCCATTATCAATGGCTTACATAGACAGCATTTCCATTGCAGAACTGGTACACAATCACAAAGTAAAAAAGGTAAAAGCCACCAAAAACACAAAAGGAGAAACTCCACTCATATTTTTCTTCATTTTCTAGAAGTTTTTATAACATGTGAGAAGCTTCTTCACAATAACATCTACCAAAGTACACACAACAGACAGAAGCAGATGAGAGAGTGTGAATCCTCTTTTTGATACTTCTGGCATGCTTTGTCTAGCACACCTGATCAAGGAAGTTATGCATTTGAATCACTCTCCAGAAGGAAGATGTCACTCCATACTACAGTATGACTCACTGTAATCATGAGGATGACAGAGAAAAAGCAGGATTCCAACAAGGACTTCAGGGAAACCAGCAGGACAAACAGAGTATTTCAGATAAAGTTTCTTTAACATAAGTAAAAACTTCTTTAGAAACTGTGAATATAACTGGAGTGGGAGAAGTTCAAGACTTTTAGAAAAAGGTCTGAAGTGTTTTACCAAAGTAGTTTAAAGCAGTCACACTGGAAAAACAAATATTTTGAGAAGTACCCTAAAATAGCTAATATACACTCAACAATATAACACTAAAAATTAGCTAAGTTCCCAACCAATATAATTTCAAAACACTGTATCAGAGGCAGAATTAAATATTTTTTTTTCTTATATTTAACGTCACTGTGATCTTTGGAGAAAGTTGTTAATATATTCATCTTCTATCTACTGAAGCATTAATGTTTTAATTCATAACATGCTCTAAGATGCATGGACATCAGCAGTAGCTCTAATGTAATAAGTGCCGCAAATCGCATTCTGTTAGTAGCCCATAATTTGATCTTGATATGGCACATAAAGCTACTTACAGAAATACTGTTTCTATTTTCTCCCATCAAAGCTATGTAATCTTCAAAGAAGATATTCACAAAATTGAGAAAGTTCATCAATCTGCAAGTTTTAATAAATGTTTATCAGTCTAGGAAGCAATGAAAATCAGAAAAAAACCACAGGAAAAATTAATGCTAAAGTGATGGTACAAACATGAATTAGTAACATATGAGTTGACCTTAGGAAAAATAAGTGATCCCTTTTCCTCTTTATATATTATATATGAGTTTTCTTCTCTGGAAACTGCAGCAGAGATTAAATCAATAACAGAATCTAAATTACAGTACAAACTGCAGCAATATTTTTTGCAACCATCAGTTAAAAGGAACGTACTGGACATGGATTCCTGCCTTCAATCTAGAAAGTTAATGGGGCAATGCATATGCATAGCATAGAGTTGTACTTTGAATCACAGCAAATACAGATGTGCATTTGTGCATATCTACTTTGTCCTTAGAAGCAGACCTATCTATGATTTGCAAACATTATTTTCTGGGTGCACCAAATAGTAGAATAAGGAGGTGAAACATTCAAACAAGACCATAAACTGGCTATAGATGTCACTAAAAATGAGGGAAAACATCCCACTTCCATGCAGTAGTGCTGAGATCTTCTTCTTTTTTTGACTACCAGAAACATGCACAGCAAAGCAAGATCTCAACTGCTGTTTACTGTTCTTCTGTCTTCTTATTCTTCATCTAAATTCACAACTGTCATTTGGAACATCAGCATTAATTGCTTCTGAGACCACGAAACATCAAGAAGTAGGTGATTTTGAACAGATGCAGAAAATTATGCATGGGAAACAGTAATTCCTCAAGTCCAAATTCATTAACTGACATGCTTTAAAGCAATTCTCTCTCGTCTGTTTTCTAAGTTTTTAAAGTTACACAACACAGTAATCTCATATGGGGAATTATAACCTTTTGGCTTAAATCTTCTATTTTACTTACCCATTTTATGCTTTGGAAATAGGGAGGAGGAAGCTGGCAGCTTTATTCTGTTACATTTTATAGCTCTCCCACATATGTCACCACTGAAAAAAGGCAGTAGATTTGGTGCACACCGAATTCTGTCAGTGTTTAAATTTTTACTTGGCATAGTAAAACTGTGCCACTATGGAAGAAACACTGGCTGTAGGAAGAGGCCCAGAAATCCCTTTTCAGCTCAGATGACACTTCAGACATCTCATCATTAGCATACTTACCAATGATTTGTGCAGGAACACAGAATACAATGAGGCATTTCAGATTATAATAAATGAACTACTAAAGCAACAGTAAAATATACTCCATGTTGTTGAATGCAGAAGAGGTGGGAATGGCCACCCAAATAATCATCTTCATAGAATCAACATGGCACTACAGAGAAAACCATCAGAGAAAAAATAGACTTCTGCTCATCACTGTGGTTAAAAAACAACTGCAAGGAATGCTATGGCAAAGTATGCATATTAAGTTTTTGAGAATATGACCAAATTGGTGGATGAAATAGGTGAGTGAAGAAAATCACTTTAAGTCATATGTATGAGAAACACATTGTGACTGCTACTTTTGAGAGGAAACCTAATAGCACTTGATATTGTGAATGGTCTACAAACTAGTCGTGAGATTCTCATATGTAAAAAAACAAAGGAATCCTCAATCGAATTGAACACTCAAGAGGACACACCAAAAAGTAAGCGAAAAGAAGAACTTAACAGATTTCAAGGCAGGAACGGATACCCCAGCATTTATAGGATTTCAAATTAATTTATAGGAGAGATTATCATCTTCCTTTAAATCATTGCTTGTGAAAAGATCAAATATCTGTCTATTGAAAGCCTATAAAGCCTCATCCATTCTCCTAACAATGCAGAGAGAGTTGATCACTTTTTGAATTTGATGACTGTTGTAGAAGGCCACCAGAGTTAAATTAATTATCTCCTGTTACGATGCAAATAGACAACCAATTCTATGTTCCCTGCAGGATCTCCAATAGCTTAGAGATAGAAAGGATGAGATGCCAAAAAAGTAACTTCATACCTTCAGAAGTAACAAAAGAATGTTTCTTCAAACTGCCTTCACAGCTGGGTAGTTTATCCGCTTCATGATTTCAAAGCACAAATTCCTTAAAATATATTTACTGGAGATAGTATTATGAAGATAAGTAATCACAGATGAAGTTGAAAGGGCATCTGTTTGTCCTGTAGACACCAGTCTGCATATACATACACACACAGTTTAGGAACAGGAGCTCATTAACAAGGTTTACCTTGAAGTGCCAGAGAGTGTGTTTATGGACAGCTACCATGGAGCAGTTAACAGCACCTACTTTGTTCATGTGTCTAAATCCTTACACTCTCACAGCTTGAAATGGCTCAGCAAGATTTGAGGTTTGTTGCTGGCTGCCTTTTCCTTTCTTTTTAAGATAAAACTCAATTTGATATTTCAACTACAAAAACATTTTGAGAAAATGAAGACAGTTTCATACTTGACATATCTCCCTAAATTAAACAGCAGTGGAAGAGCTGAATCCAGGCTACTGTAATTCAGCAGCAGCCAGATGCACCAGTGTGAAATTATTTAAGCTAATGAAAAATAATTTGATCAGAATAAAAGCAGCACAATTTAGTTCCTACAAATCCACTTCACATAAACTGCAAATAAATCTAGATGCATTCAAGTAAGGTTTTCCACTAGTTCACCTAAATCAATTTTTTAGCTAAATTAAACTTCTGTGTTCTTTTTTCTTATAAAATGTCTAGATGGGGAGAAGTTGTCACCTTCAGTTTTGTCAGAATGACAATGACCAACTTAATTCCTCCTCTGAAGGAATTCAAACGGAAAAAAAAAGCCTCAAATTTTTCATTGTGCCTACACTTGAAAAGGCTGTGAACAGGTATAAAGCAGACAGAGATAAGAGAGAACTAAGAAGCCTTGAGTCTACTGGATCAATAATGTTTTAGTGTGTTCTCTTATTAACTAGCATATAGGTCATTTTTTCTAGCAAGCCCTTTGATCTGTCTCTGGACTCCAAAGGCTGCTGCATAGAGAATGCTAAATTATGTTTATATTCATTACAAGTTTGTATCTCTGCTTTCCTTATCTCTTTGTTTAGCTGGTTTGTTTGTATAGCTGGGTAAACTACAGAACAAACCAGTGGATTGCTCCTACAAATTTAATCCTGAACTGGAAATTACTGATTTGTATATATGATGCAGTGACACTGCCCTAAGACAGACCTGTTTTGTTTAGTTTGGTAGGAAATAAGGGCAAATGCTGAAAAACAAAGGTCATCCAAACTATCGCTAATCATAAAGTAGTAACTTACTGACTTTATTCAGAAGACCTCTTCTAATACAATTTGGAACATTCCTCCATCACAAAGAAATTCTGCCTTCTTTCTATTAAGCCTGCACTTTTTACAGCATCAGACAAAACACCTTTTACACACAAAAAACCCACCAACATTTTATTCATGCCTTAAAAATAAAACTAATTGTATAATGACAAGAAGGGCAAAATGAGAACTAAAACCAAGCAGAACACATCACATGTACAGTTCCAGATATTAACACTCCTGTCTCATTTTAACTTATATTTCTGAAGGATGTAAGCTAGCATGTACAATGCCTGAAAAGTATATTTTATTTCATTTCTTTAAATTCAAATTTAAATCATAAGTTTAGCTATCATCTTTAAGCAGTGGGAAAACAAGATTAATCATTTGCCTTTCATATTGTTTACTAAGATTGCTTAAAGATCATCAGAAGTCATAATAAAGGACTGTACTGCAGATGATAAAGGTAGTTCTGATTCTGTAAAGCATGAGCCAAAGCATATAATCATTTAAACAATGAGGTCCAGAAATCTCTTGAATATAGTGTTAAAAAGGTGTGCTAAAGGTCTCCAGCCACCAGATAATTTTCCTAGCTGTTCTTGCTCACTTTCAGCTTGACCCTAATGAAAGTGTAGCTTCTTGGACTCAAATCACATCTGAAAATCATAGGAACTCACTTAACTCATGGCTCCTCTGGAGACCATATATGCTCTGAAATGAAAAGTGAATCAATCACTGGAAGTTATGATGCACACAAATACACCAAGATTACTTCTGAAGGTCAATATATGTTGTTCTGTTTTAGAGAAGATAAATTCNGAACTCACTTAACTCATGCCTCCTCTTGGAGACCATATATGCTCTGAAATGAAAAGTGAATCAATCACTGGAAGTTATGATGCACACAAATACACCAAGATTACTTCTGAAGGTCAATATATGTTGTTCTGTTTTAGAGAAGATAAATTCAAAAGTCAGGGTGCTTCTGTAACAAACCCTGTCAGTCACAGGGCAGAACAGCTCCTGAAAATCCTACCCAAAATGCACAGTTTGTCAGCACTCATCTTCATTGCTTCTAGAGGAACTCCCTCTCAGCATGTCTCTTCTTCCTGTTACTCTTTCTTTGAGCCAGTATCTTTGAAGCCTATTTGATGGCAGGAGCTATGGATCTAAAAGAATATTTATTTCCAGCACGACTGCTGTCCCCTAACAGGAGGTTGTTTCTCAGGTATATCATCCTATTTGACTCCAAAGGACCATTTGGCAATATCAAGCAATACAATGGCAAATACCTTCAGCATTCTGGTCTGTTAGTTTTCCTTTAGCCTATTTCACTTCAGCTTCCTTGTGTCTCCAAAAGAAGTTCACAGTGCATAATTTCAGCATAAAAATGAGTCAAGCACTCTGTACATATCCAGAATCTTCTTATCAATCTCATATCACTCCATATTTGCTTACTGTCTCTCTATTAAGATAAATTCCCTGGCTATTGGTCCAGATATATATCCAACCGATGAAGACTAAGAAATTAAGTTTTAATAGCTATAAAAGTCATAAATTGTTATTGCTGCCTTGTTAGTCCTCAGATTTACACTATCACAGATCAGCTCATGTACATTGGAAGATACTGACATGAGTCACTTGAAATAAGCCATCATTCAGTTGCAAAGGTGTAAGAGTGTGTACTGGTTGTTTAGGACATGAGGGTCTTCTGGTTTTAATATGCATAGTATTATCTTCTGTTTTCTAGCACAACTCTTCTTTTATCCAGCAGTATAACCCTGGGGACACTATCACTATTCTAGACACTTTCATTTAGAAATGCTGTCTGTTGAAGTTTTGCATTGAAACACCAAACTCCTGAGGATCATGGGACTTTCAGAGTCCTTTGCAAATTGCTTTTCAGACCACCCACCTTATTAGACCTGATTTTAAAACAAATAGAAAAAAAAGTTCCCACATACCACCTCCCATCCTGTGTGGCATTTTATGCACTGGAGAGTTATATACATTTTACAGCAACATTTCCACTTACAGACATAGCAGTTTCCTGCTCCTTGTTACTATATTTTATTAGCCTCAAAATACGCAATTATCAAGTGATTGCATCAGAAAACATGCTGATTATAGAAAATTACTTCCATATCGTTGAGAGTTTCACCCATTTTGCAATGTATTTCCCTCTTGAATCATTTCCCACATCTTGCAGGCTCTACATTATATGCCTGACATATATTCTGCAGCAGAGCACTGCTGGGGCACTTTAGGTGACGTACCCCTTGATGAGAAACTGAAATTAAAAGCAGGAGTTTGAACTCTCCAAAAAATATAGCAGTCCTCCTCCAATCCCACAGCGCACAACTCTAGCAAACCCGGTCCATTGTGGGTCTTGGAGTAGAAGCACGAGAGACAAGAAGGCAACAGAAGTATTGTTGCTGATATTGAAATCTAAGTTCAAGAAACTCTCAGTGCCTTCTGGCCAAGGAAGGAGTGGAAATCTAAATATTCCTTAAGGGATAAAACCATAGTCGTTCAAAACAAAACTAGCAGTCAAGAAAAGAAAGATTTTGCCATTGACAGAAGGTAAAATGGAGAACTGCACATGGTTCTGAGCAAGCAGTCCTATTGCTAAGACTTGAGCAAGAATGAAGACATAGCATGTGTGGACAGATTTTGAAAGCCTGGCTCCACATGTACTTAACTCAGACGAGACCATAAATGATAAAGGAACACATAAAACACCAGGGGAGACAGGAATACTGTTCAAGAATAGTAATGACTAGGAAAAAATAACAATTTAGGACCCACGTCCAAGACTTGTAGATCCATTCACATAGTTCATTTATTTTTAAGAAAATTATTCAAACCCAAAATCCAGCAGGAATAGCAAAGATGGTTCTAGTGGCTGTCAACCAAGTTATTTACACAGTTTACTTGTGGTCTGATTATATACAAGCTTTATATTCCTTCTAGTTCCTCAGCTGTACAGTCCTGCAGTTTTAATTTCCATTGGTACTAAACTGACCCCTGCTGGTGTGACTTATAGTTGTTGAAAACACCTGGACTTCTAAAAGAAGTATATAAGGATGGAAACAATTTTTTGATTACATCCAAAAGTATGCTAAATCCATCTCCTTGTAGAAATCTTTGGAACCCAAGGAACTCACAAAATTTCTGACATGACCCAGAAAGGAGCAATCAGAGTATAAAGAAGAAAAATTAAGGCAGATATACAAGACTGTGTGGCTATTCAGCAAGTCTGTCCATAACAGGTAACACTTTCTCCCCAACCTTAAAATCAAATAAATGCAATAACAAAATTATGTCACTTTAAAAAAAAAAAAAATAGCCATACCTTTTTAAAGTTGCATTTCTTGAGGGTAAAGATAAAATTTGGGGGGGGAGGGGAATTAGTGCAATGTTAACAGCAAGTGTTAAACTGATGGTTTTTCCCCCATGAGGTTCATTTTGTCAGAGAACGCTATGGAGTAATAGAATTCCCCCACGTGGATCCTATCACATCATTGTATCACAAATTTCAGCTCAAAGGGAAAGTTGATTTTGCAGGCCTGACTCAAGCTTTAGCATCTCATGCAAATGAAACTATTCACCAAGAGAAAGGTCACACGAAAGTTGAGAGCACTGTTGTATTTTCCTGCAGGTCTTGAAAATGTGCTTCACTTCTCCCCATTTCTTTTTTGGCCAGATTTCCTCTGCTGCTATTCCCTGTCTGGTAAATAGTAGCTTCAGAGATTCACAGAAAAGGCAAGCCTCACTAACACAAGGTTTCTTCTTATGCATACACTTACATGTGTAAATAGATTAGTCCATGCATTTCTTTTAAATACAAAACAAAATAAGTAGTACCTAATTCTTCAATGCATGAACATAGTCACTATGATGAAACAAACATGTGCTTTGTACACTGAAAAATGTACAAAGAGTCTACTAACAGCAGAATTCAAAGTTACCTTCTATTATCTTGTGTCTACTAGTACATTAAATTATTGTTATTGTTATTTTTCACCTGAGTATTTTTACAAAACATTTAGGAATCGAACAAAATCTCCATCCTTCTATTGAATGTACTGGTGATGAGTTGGCTGTTCTAGATGTTCCTGAGGAAAGAAGGAATATTATCAGGTAGATAATGCAGAGTGTGATCAGCTAAGTCACATACTTCCTTAGGAAACCAAAACAAAAACGGATTGAAAATAAAGGCTGCCAAAGAAAGCAGAGACGAGAAGAGTTAGAAAACAATGTTGGGTTGGTTTTTTTGTCTTAGTACAGAAAAACTGCAGAGAGTAATGTGTCTGCATAAAGCAACTGAAAACAGCAACAGCATTAGGAAAATAAGGTCAAAAACCACAGAACTTTTCAAGTACCTCTTTCTAATGCATTGTGTCAAAGGAGAGCTCATTTAGTCATTTTACTCATTAAATATTTTAGTCTTTTCAGACAATTGCAGTTGTAAAATTCAAACCTATATATGCTAGGAAAGAAAATATCAAGACCAGCAAAATAGGGATACAGTTTAATTTAATTCATGAATATATCTGAAACAATTGGGTAACTGGAACTGATGAAGTTTCAATTGTGGACATGCACATATTTTAGATAATGTAAAGCAGGTAATAAGTCCTGATAACCAGTGATTGCTCTGGTATTTATAACTTCCAGATGCTGGCTAGAAGATATGACTACAATCCTGTACATGAGGTTGTTAAAATACTCTAGATAGGTCTTGCATTTGCTACTGTTATTATCTTTAAGTTATCACAGGTGTTTGGACATTTTTAAATGCTCCCTGGTTTTATTTAGTATTTAAGAATATTAAGATTAACAATAGAGAATTAGTACACAATCAATAAGGAAATGTTCTGATAAAATTATTAAAGTGAGATTTTAGATTATCCTAAATTATTATTTTATTTGTTCTTCCTTTTGGGATGGATCCAGTCATTATTAATCATATATATTAATGCATACACATGAAAAACTGTATATGTTCTATAGTCAGAAGAGAAACATCTTTAAAATTGAGAAAAATATAATTTCATGTATGCAACTGAGGTGCTTATTAATTTCCCCCATAGCTGACACTGGTTATGTTTAAAAAAAAAAAAAAAACCACACCAAACTCTTTTCTGGCTAAATAACTATTCTCATCCACCATACAGCAAGGTGCTCTATCAATCATCCAAACTTCAACATAGATATTTGATTTTTGGCTTCTCCGATTGATAAAAACAATTTTGCTGATTCTTCAAGATTGAAAGCCACTTCTGCAGATCAAAAACTCTTTAACAGAAAAAGAGAACAGTGTAGAAGCACTACAAATATCAGAGACTTTCAAATTCACAATGCTTTAATCAAGTGACAATACCTGAAAACTGCCTCTGTACTATATTGAGCTGTCTTTGTGAGTAAATATAGAAACAAAGGCTATTTGTGCAATGACATGGGTTTTTAGATTGTTTTTATATTGTGCAGTACCACAATCCAAACTAATGGAGGATACTGACAAAAGGTATAAACTTTCCTGAACTGTAAAACACAAGCTTGCTGCTGCCACTTACCAGCTGTAAATTTCTTCCAGCCATGTGTCAACCTCATTCCTGCAAGGCAAAAATTTTATATTTCTAGGCATTCAAGTGGAACTGTATGTAGTGTGCTACAAGGAAACGAGTTAAGAATACTCTAAAGTAAACTGCAGTTGCTCAAGGAAAAAGCCAAAGCAGAGAAAATGCATAGTGCAAATGAAAGAACAAAAAAACAAAACAAAAATTAAAAAAAAAAAACCTTACAAAAACCCCACAACAAACCTCAAAACAAATAAACAAAAATAAAACAAAACACCACAGCCACAAGCCACACAACCAAAAACCAACCAACTTAATTCCATAAAAAATTATTGTACAAACAACAAATTACAGACAGAGTGATCCAACAACTAAGAGATGGGTCAGCAAGACTTCTATCTTGTATTATTGATTTTCCAATATACTCAGCAAATACATTTCTGCTGCAGTTACTTCATCTGAACAATGAGTAAAAACATGAAATTAAATAGAAACACAATTAATACCTCATATCATTCCATAGTAAAACACAGGCTTATTACCTTTTGTTCCTGCTTTGTCAATTTGTATCTTCTACTAATCACATACAAATATGAAAAGTTAAAGATAAAATACATCCATAAGAATACAGGCTCATGTAACAGGATGCTGACCTGAATTGCAGAAAGAGAATAATTATGACATGAAATACTATTTCAGCTCACCAGTTGAGAAAGCAAGTCCTCTTGCCTATTCAGTCAGTTGTATTTGAGCTTAAGCACTTTACTGGAATAAACCATGTTCTGATAACCATCAGAGGAATAAACAATTCCTCAAAAGAATAAACCATGTGCTGAGAGCAAACACAAGCCTAGGTTGCCCACACTCCAACTCAGAAGCCATGACTGCCTTGAAACTTGTCCCGAGAGCGAACCAGGGAACAGCTCGGGTTCACTTCCACACTAATGGTGCTGGTCACAGAAATTCCTATGTGGCTAGCTGAAGCCTTTACAGGAGCACCTTCAAAACTGCCTGCAAACACTGTATCAAAATGCAAACCAGACACCTTCTAGACAAGTAAGCGAACTCTCCTCAGTGCAAATTTCCTCAAGCAAATTTGAAAAACGCATACAGAGCAAATCCAAGAAGAATCCAATTAAATAATTTTGAAATGCTTAAGATATGGAGTTAGTGACTTCTAGTTCTCCTAGCATCCTTCTGCCATATGGCAGTAAAGCAGTTTTCACTAGATATTTTAAACAGCACTGTTTACAAACTGCACAGCTTAAACACTTTTCTAAATATACCTATTTGTCTCTACTTCTGATAGTGTATAAAATACAGAATGGATAGCTGAAATTCAGTATTTTGTTCTGTTAAATTTTGTTTTGTGTTTGAAGTTGCAGTATATAATGGCAGAACTTGTAGTGAAAACCTAATTTGTGATTTGCAGTCATGCAGAAGTACTAGAGCACATGTTTGGAGACTATTAGGAATGTAAGAGGCCCTACTGCATCTGGTTCTCTTTATGATCTACATCATCCTGCTCATTTATATGTGGACTTGATCTCAGTTTCAGATAAGGCAACTTCCTAAATTAAGATGAATAAATAATGATTCTTCAAAAAACATGCAACAATTCTCTTAGATGGTAAGAAAGGTAGAAGAATGCTGAGAAAGTTGGAATACTACCACATTAAAAATATGTAAACTTTTTGCTGACAGAGTTCATAAAGAGTTGATAAGATATCTTAGTCAACACAAAAGCCCATATGTCTAGACCTCTAAGTACAACCATAATTTGCACATACAGCACAAGTAATCCATCTTATTCCAAACTGAGCAGACACAAAAACATTTATGATCAGAAATAATTCATCTTACCCACATAAATATGCCACACTCAACACAGCTACTCAACTGAATAAGGCAGCAGGATTTCTTTTTTATTCTATGGATGTTTGCAGATTCTATCCTTCATAGTCTTTCTCATCTTTCTCAGAATTACAGTTTCCATCATTGATCTGGTGTGATGACTGCCACTTTCAATACTACAGATTAAACCTTCAACAGATAAAATTCAATAAGGGGATCAGGTTTCAGTGGGGTTCCTTTTGTTTTCTTTCTAATGGAAAAGGCTGATTTGTGAATTTGCTTGGTTTCCCCAGCTATGCTAGTTTGTTATTCACAAGACTATCAGCACAAAGAATGGAAAAGAAACATTAGTATATGCAAATTTGAGAACAATGTTGCAAAACATTCAGTCAACTGACATTTATAAATGGCTAATATAGTTTTTAGACTATATTTAATGGATAAATAACAGCTTTCTTGCAGTTCAAAAAGCACACCAACAAGAAAACTATCCAAACAGTTTTAATGGATAAAGGAAAAATTTCTCAGCAACTACAGATTTGAGTACACTGAAGTTATGAGCTACTCTCAGAGGCTCATAATTGTTCCACATCAGTCATCTATTTTTGGTGATTTTTTCCAGGCAGACTGTCTGCTTCAGGCACTCTTTTTTGGGAAAGAATGAAGAAATCAGGGAAGGGAGGGGCAAGTGAAAGATTCAGGCAATAATAGCTCATTCTTGAGGTGGACAGAAATACTTTCTTTTGCCCATAAAACTAAAAAAATGCAATTATTCTGTTGTGTTACAGTAACACTTCTGCAAATTAAAGTAATTATAGTAAGTGTTAGAGGTGTCTAAAAATAATTTATTAAAAACCAAATTTATAAGAGTGAGAACATACCAGTATGTTAACTAAATTAGTACAAGAGTTATTGCATCTGTTTCAGTAAATTCGTACTGATGATGACCATTGTTAACACTCAAGCAACCCTAAAAAAGCAAAAGAGATCATGTCTTTTGGTTCACATTCCTACTACATCTCATTGTTCAAAGATGAGCAAATCCAATTACCAAGTCTAGGCATTGTACCAGTGAAAATCAACTAAAGGAAAACCCAATCTCATGTCATAATTCCAGCCTCTGCAAATTCAAATAACTTTTTCCCCTTTTGCAATATCTTTTTCAAGACTTGAAATATATAAAAGATACAAGACATCCCTAGCTTAATTAATACTTCCAATGATGAATAAAAATATGATGCCCAAATTGTAGAAAAGCAAACTAATCTCTATAAAACTTTACTGAAATTGTTACCTTCTGTAAAAGTACTCCATAAAAGTTTGTATTCTATATATACTTACACTCTGGAAGAATGTTGTTAAGCCCTCTTTAATTATCTGAAAGTTTTAATGCCACAAGCTACTAGTATTAACAAGAAAATATGATTACATTTTTGCCAAGAGAAATTAAGACAAAATATTGCCCAGGAGTTCAATAAAGCAGTTAAAAACCATAAACCCCAGACACTGTCATTCTTGAGAACACAGACAGGATTTAAATATACAGCAGCAGACACCAGGGTCATGATACTCACTCTACCTGCAAAATTAAAAGATTTCGACCTTGACACCAAGGCGGGTCATAGCCACCAGCCCCAGAAGGTTGGATTCCCTGGGCAACCAAGATAAATTGTAAAACAATTGAGAGGCACACCAAAGGGGGAGAGGAGGAAAGGCCACACGGGATCTGAATTCATAAAGGCAGAACAAAGACAAGGCTCAAAGGACACACAGAGATTTTTTAAATTACTCTCTTCACCAATTTTACCAGCAAAATTCATTTTTGCACTTGCGGATGGGCTTTTTAGTTTTAAGCTTTTCCCAGTCTTCAAATAGCATTTTTTTAAAGATTCATAATGTCTTTTCTAAATGCCTTAAGGCATTTGAGTTTCTGTAACTCAAACCACTTTCACAGAATACAAACTATACAGCACATAAATTGACTAAGTGGTTTGGAAATGGATGGCCTAACAGAAATCTGCTAAGTAATTCTACCACTTCCATGTGAAACCAGCACAAAACATCTCCTATTTTTACCCCTTCTATTGTTAGAGCTACACTGTATTTCTTCTCAGCTCTTATCACCTTCTCACTTTTTGCATTTCATTTAGTTTATTTTTTCTTGTTTTCTTCCTTTTTCTTGTATTGCCTTCAATCATAACCTGTAACCTAAATATCAGCTCTTTTTGCTACCAATTTAATACACCATGTTTTGCTTTTTCTTTTCTCTTCTCAGCCCACTTAATACTTTATGCTTCCCCTGCAGCAGTCACCTGTATTTCAAATGGCCTCTTTTTTCCTGGGAAGCAACTTCTTCAAATACTTGCTCAATTCCCCCTCTTTGGCTTGCACTTTCTTACTGGCTTCCACTTCAGTGTGGTCCCCCCTTTCTTTGCTGCCTGATCTTCAGAATAAATTCATGCAGTTAAACTCAAACTGTACTACAAATATAGTACTTGATGCAGTCTATTTAAAGACCAATGCAGGCTCCAGCACCTTGGCAAATGTGACACCTGTTACCTTCTAAAATTTTTCTGCGGTGCAAAATTCCAGTTTGCATTTATAACAGAGGAGCCATTCCTTATTTCCTTCCAAACCCTATCCTGACAGAAGCACAGATACAAGCCTCATGACAGGTGAACACATAGACTCATTTTCAAGCCCCAAGATATAGGGTGGGAGGGCAAATGGAAAGACATTGGAAGAGAGACTGCAAAAGGTCAGCTAAAGCCCACCACGAGAATATTCCTAAAAAAATATGGAAAGCTAAAAGGCAAATTGAATAAAAACTCCAATTGTTTTTCTTTCTCAAATTTAAATTAGTTTACCTCTAAGTCAACACTACAATACTTTATGCATCTAGGGAAGCAACTAGTTCTGTGCCGATGTAGACTCCTTTGAATTAGAAGTTACAGTTATACTGATGTTAACTAATCTGCATTCTTTTTGCATGACAGCTGTGAAATCAACAGTTAGCAAAAGAGGCAGTGCCCCTCTTTTCCTTAGCAGGAGATTTCCTGATCGCTCTCTCTTTCCACTTGAAGTGGAATATCAAAATAGCATATGCAGGAGCAATTGTTAACTGAACCTACAGTGACAGAGGAAACAGAAGCAGCACTGGCATCACCCTCAGGCTTTTAAACACGTTTAAACAAATGGACTGGGAATGAAGGTCATACATGGAAGTCTGTTCCATTCCTCATAAATTGGGCATATAAAAGCATTACCATAGAGCCTGCACCCTGACACACACACAAACATACACACCTTTCTCTAGCTACTTACACTTTGGTACTTGGAAGGAAATCATCCAGCTAATTACTGTGTTCTATCTTTCTCTTCACAGCATACTTAATATACTAGATCATGCAAATGTACCAATGTATCAGTTTTTGAGACCACTTATATACACTTTCAACCTTGCCCAAAACCCAAGAACTACCATTACCAACTTAACCTCACTACAGCTGTAAATAGCAATGAGGAGTCTGTAATAGTTTGAGCCAATCCAGACAGCACAAATGGTTTGCAATAAAAAATTATGCTTAAGCATAGGACAAAGAATTTAAATGCAAAACTAGAACAATCATCCAAAAACTCCTGAAAACAGGTGATGCTGAGGAGAAATGCAATTTTTATTGACTTAGGCTTTGAATAATTCATTGAACAGTGCACAGTACAACATGTGGAAAAGAACTTCTACCAATTTGTGGCCTAAAAGAAGCTTCTGCTTTCACACAATCAGTACAGACATTCACCTTCTCATTGCTGGCAACTCAGGCTAAATCCTAAGGATTTAACAAGACCTGATGTTACAGTGGAATCATCCCTAAAATGTTAAAGATGCTGGTCCAGAAAGCCCTCAAGTATCTGGCCTTTCACACAGTCCTGGTAACTTATTCAAATACATCTTTATAATTACCAATGTCTATTGCTGGTTTCAAGACAATTAACACTGTTCTGAGCAACCAGGGTGCCACATGAGAATTTGAAAAAACAACTTTTTAACATGCACTGCAAAGTACGTAAATGACATCCTTAAAAAGTTACAGACTACAAAACTACACCAATTTTGCTAATCATGATTTGAGTATTCCTACATGTGAGAAATTCAGGAATTTAAATTTGTTCCACCTCAGGATACCTGTATACTTAAATAAATCATGAGCATCCCAGATTGCTGGTCCAGTAACTTTACGACAGTTACATAAATGGATCTCATTCTAGCAAGACAGCAGTAATCAAAAGCAGCTTCATAAAGGATGACCCCTTGCTACCAGACCAATTACAAGAACTGCTGAACTAGTAGCATGGCAGTATCTGAAGTGTTGAGTCACATGAAATAGCGAAGCCCTTCTCTTATTTGAGCTGAAGAAGTCTAGCTAAAGGCTCACTGACACTTGATAAAATGAAGATTCATGAAGCAAAATAATTCTCACTTTATCATAAGCAATTGTTCCTGTTAAAAGAGTGAGCTATATGATATTGTTCAAATGATTTTGAGGAAATGCATTATCATCATACAAATATCATTTAAATATATTTTAAAGTATCACTTTCTTTTAAAATATACGGTAATGCCTTAGCATAACTGCATGCTTAATGCCTTCGCTTCTAAGAACACCAGAATCTACCACCATTTACAAATATTGTAGGATACAGTACTGTACTACAGAAAATCTTTGCAGTAGAACTTATCAGTACAAGACAGTGTGGAAAAATGCTGGTTTTGTCATTATGTTTTCACTACAAGAGGCAAAGATTTGCATTGCCTATTTTATATTTACCAGTAAACTGACATTTAATATTTTGCTAATTCTTTCTTTATCAGGTATGCTTCTTGGCAAAAAAATGATGCTTTCTCATTTTTAAATGTCAAATTTTCATTTACTTCTTGGCTTGCAAGGAGTACAGGTCCATAACTGTAGAGGGTTACGGAATCTCTCTAGGATTAATTATGCTTTTAATTAAATTAAAAGATTCCTACTTACATGACCTCCATACCAGTCCCATATGCACATTATCTCTTCCTAGGCACGTCTCTGAGGACAACAGACTCCCCATTACGGAACTAGATCATTTTCCCTTTTGTGGCATCTGCCAAGAGGCTGTTTGGAATTTAATTGCTGCCCCCATTTATGAATTATAACTGCAAGAACAGTTGTTTGTGTGACAAATATTCTAAGAATTTGAAATTTTATTGCAGAAAAAGAAAAGAAACACATTAGGGTTTTGTTTTGCACTCTGTTTTAGAGACAAGTGCAATCTGCCTTGTAATTAATTTTTATGTGTCCAAAACCAACTATTGCATATTACTACTAAATACTGTACACATCAAATTTAAGATAAAAACAAACAAACATCTGCATATGTATTTCATGAATGGAAAGTCACATTCTTACACACAATTTCTTTGAGAGGCTAAATATTCCTATGAGCTACCATCAAGCCCTACATAAAATTTTCGGGAGGAGGAATATTATCCAATGGATACAAAAAGAAGAAGCTAACTGCAGTGGCATGCAGCACTGCATACACAGCAGGTAAAAAAAACCAACAAAAACCTAACACAAAAATATTGTTTATTAATCTTCTCCAGTAGAGGATGAATAAAATAAACAAATTCCCAAAATTGATTTAGACATGGTTTGATTAAAACACAAAGCACGTGGTGGAAGATAAAAGCTGTAAACAACATAATAGGATCCTTACATGAAAGCATGTTTGCAATACAATTCTAAATAACATTCCCTTTTTTCTTTCTGAGCAGTCATAGCAGCAGCATTAGTTTCTTATGAGCCTGTCACAAAACATGAAGGATGGGAAATCAAACAACTGCATGCTGATGAAACAGAAGATAGATTCCTGACAAGCAGCAATCTTTCAGCCCCTGGCAGTGTTTCTTAAAAGAAAACAAATGGGAATAAGTCAACTTTCTCCCACACACACCACCTTTTCATAATGCAGCTTGATTCACATTTAGTTTTGGCTCAGCACACTTAGTGCTATTATAGATGACTGGACGGGAAGGTGGGTAGTGACATCAAACTCTCATTGTATTAGCTCTCCATAGAGGTCGGTGAGGTACTGGCTCATGAGAAATTGCTCACTGGGAAGTGTTCTGGATGAAGGGTGCTCCTCTGGGTTGGTTATCACCTCTCTTTCTCCAGGAGGACACCCACATCTACATCCACGGAAAACCTGTAAGTCCAGCACCACCAGCAGCACCAATGCAGACTTCCACAAGGGGTGAACAAGAGCGGGATGGTGCAGCTTCTTCCACAGATACCAGTGAAGAGGCATGCAATAAGATTCTTAAATGTAACTGCCACAATTGTGTGCACATCGGTCAAACTAAGGCTGGCTCAAGACAGAGATGAATGAAATCAGAGCAGAAGAAAGATCAAGAAACTTACTATTGATGAAACATCAGCATATAATGACTATATAATATACTTTCCAGCTGAAAAATCTGTAGAGCGGAAAAATCTGTAGAGCAATGCCCAAACAGAAAGGAAAGGGGAAAAGAGAAAAGGGACTGGGGGAAGGGAGGAGGTCAGAGGGCAGGGGTGACCAGGCGTAATAAGGTGGCAAAAACTCCTGACACATGATATACAAACCTCTCCAGGACAAGCCCAAATGTTCTGGTAATCGCAGCATCCACCTCAAGATCTACTGACAGACAGTATAAATGCAGCAGACTGCTATCACATATAATGCTCTACAGAGAAAGGAATAACATATGGAAAACAAATGTGTTTAAGAGGATTCATTCTGAAAAGCAAAAGATAAACCATTTCCTATACAGGAGATTTCTTAATCTAATTAATTTTAAGATGGGATGCAAGGTATATCTTCTTGGAAAAATATTCCTCATTTCAAATTTCTTCTCACGACTTCAAAAATTTTAACATCATCCATAATGTCAAGGCCTAATTGCTATTCCTGTCCTACCAAGTGAATCATCTTCTAATCTAATGTGCTGAACAGTTGTCTAATGGAGTGGCATTTGCTCCTTAAGCTATTAATTACCTCTGCATTTTGACTGAAAAAGGGCAAAATCCCATTCGTGTTTCTTCTACTACATCTATCACTCAAGCATACAGATGCCACTTGTATGACTGAAAATCAACTTGACTGAGCACCAAAAGGTCAAACATCTCCTCCCTCCTCCTAACTGACTTGTTCTGCTCCACAAGGGTGAGCATTTAATCACGTGTTTTTCAGCAGGTGACAGTAACTATTCTGCAGTTCTTTTACTGAAAAAGCTTATCAGTTAGAAATGAGACTGTGATGTGCTGTAGAGACACAGGGACTTCAGTCATTCTTGAGCTTAATCTCCTATTACTTCCCTACTTGTCCTCCTTGGACTGGGTATCACAGAGATAGGAAGAAAGGAAAAATAAGACCAGAAAATGTGATTTCACACTAGTATATATTTTCAGCCCAGGATTGCTGCCTAAAATCATATCTTTTCATGGACCTGTATTCAGTGCAAACTCTTCAAAACAGACTCTCTAATTAGTCTTGTTTTCAGAATAAAAACGATGTCAGAAAGTTCTCATATAAAAATTTTTCAATTCAAAGGTCATTTGAATACTGAGGTGCCATCTGTTCATGCTGTAATTAAAATTAAAATTGCATATTTTAAAATTAATTTCATTATCGTGGCAACAACAAATACATGAAAAACTATTTTAAAAAATTAAATAATGAGATAAATTTTCAAGATTAACTTTAAATACAAGTGTTGACGGAAGTTAAATTGGATTGATAATTAGTTTTATTTCAGTTTCTGAAAATCAAGACATTTTATCACATCTAAATATGAGGGACAAAGTTCAGACACCTGATGGGTTAATCTCAGATTGATGCAGTGCACTCTGGAAAGGATAGACATGGATTACTCCAGCAGAACTTCAAATAAACATATATACACAGAGGAGTGGAAGGAAGTATATTACTTTTTAGTCCAGGGGAAAATAGGGAAGAAAAAGAAAAAACATCTGTGACTTCTTACAGCCATCTGGCTATCTAATAGCAGTAACTGATATCTACAGAGCACATTACATACCTTGA
This sequence comes from Turnix velox, assembly GCA_013400935.1. NCBI lineage: Eukaryota > Metazoa > Chordata > Aves > Charadriiformes > Turnicidae > Turnix > Turnix velox. The sequence continues at coordinate 282,846 of VZTY01009673.1, forward strand.
TAACCAGAANCATCTGTGACTTCTTACAGCCATCTGGCTATCTAATAGCAGTAACTGATATCTACAGAGCACATTACATACCTTGATAACCAGAAAAACATGATTTCAATATGGCAGAAAAACCCTCATATTCCTCACATTATTCATCCAAGTGGCTTCCCATGCCAGTTGCTCTTCCTGCCAATTTTCAAAAATATATCTAGTCTTCTAGACAGATCTCCCATTTCTGAAAACAAAGGCATAATTTGGAACCAACATAAAAGCTATGAAACTGAGAATGAAATATTGTTTGTGCAGTAACAGTAGTCAGTCCTCCTCTTTAAGGATCCCTGCTGTCATCACCATGCAAATGCCATTGATCTGTATTTTGGTAAAACAAAAATACTGTCTCAGAATCATAGAATAGTTTTTGTTGGAAGGAACCTTAAAGATCATTGACTTTCAACCCCCCTGCCAGAGATAGGCATTCTATCTCTATCAGAATGCAGTGGTCACGTACTACAACACTACAAGTGATTCATAAAACACAGAAAAGGTCTAAAACTATTGTTAAAAAGAATTTCCATCCCACATCTGAGGTTTTTTTCTTTGGGTATTGAATTAACAGTGTTGGGGGGGGGGATTGCCCTATCTCAGAATATAGTCAAGTTTCACACCACAGCTACAAGAAGAGCAAATGAACACATTACATCTTAACATAAAGGGAAGCAAAAAGAAAGCAGTGCCAAAAAAAGTAAACACACATAGGGGATGGTTTCCTTTCTTCTTTGTAATGTCTCTCACAGCATGAATTTTTCCAGTAATCTGCAATATCAACCTCGGCAGATACTCAAAATTTGCCTGTGAATACTTTTCAGAACCTCTTTAATTAAAGATTTCCCCTTTATTTTATCTTATAAGGAAATAGCAATTCAAAATCACTACAGAAGAGAGGGAAAAATGGCTGAAACGTAAAGCATACACTTATATACTCATACAGTCACAGTTTGCTGTTCATGTTCAAAGGCAATTATTACTGTTTTTGAAGTTATCTCTGTGTGTTAAGACAGAAAAGGTTGAAGAGGCCTGGTATCACTTTTAACATGCTGGTGAGATTTCACCCAGAAGCAGCACTGAACCATATCAGAGCTGAATTACTTAAGTTCTCATTACGTTCAAGCTGGTGCAGCATCATGGTTGATATACGAGTCCATCACTCTCAGCATTGATTTGCAGAGCTCTCTGAATGTCTCTCAGCAGTACAGTCCCCTTCAAGCATTTTTACCTTCTCCTCCTAAACATCATAACTCAAGTTGTCAAATTTTATTTAAAATTCTTTGCTATAAAGACAATTTTAATCATGTAAATCATTAAATTTATTTATGCATCTTCTTTACTTTTTAAAAGAACAAACATCAAATCACAGCAACCAGAAGAATAAAAACCAGCTGATACAGCAACATAAAGCTCTCATGACTGTCATAATGAGGAATGTTAAAGAAAAATACTACAGATAGATTTTGCTGAACTGCATCAGATAAGAAAAGGCTTTCTTGTGTTCCATTGCAGACAATGCTCATGTAAGCAGTATGGGGATCAAGGTCAACAAATCTTTCACTAAACTCCTCTATGCAGGCTTACACAGAGTAACTGTATCATGCATAATGCTCCTATTTCTTTTAAGATCCAGCATCTTTAAAAAAAACACTACTTCATTGTATATATTCATAAACAAAACAAAATCATTTTTCTGCAAAAGTGCAGCATGTAAACTCATATGAATAATTAATGACTTGGTAAAAGCTCCTCACTGCGAGAAATGCATCTCTTTAATTTTAAAGAAAATAATTTGTTAAGAAGTATACCCTTTATGGGAGGTAAGGAAATTGCTCATTCAGCATGTTTACCAAACTTGCATGCGCCTGCACTGCACCTTCAGTAGGTAATCAAATACAAGTATAGCATGTCAAAGGCCAGATGTATTCAGCTGGCAAACTGTTCTACCCAATAAGGCAGGCAAATCTGGTTTTCACATTTGCTTGTGCTTAGTTAATACTGAAATAAAATAGTTTTTTTCAAAAATCTGAATAAACTATGAGTATAAAATTTTTCAAGTGCTGAATACTATAGCTGGCATATGATGGTGGTCTAGCAACAAAGGCCCTAGGCAGATGTACAAATTGAACTACAATGACTCCTCATATAATACTGTTTATAAACACTCCCATCCATGAGCTCTCTTACAAGACTCTCTTTCTCACCTAAACTTTTTGGTTACTGTCAAAGACGGAGGAAGTGAAACAGAAAATTTATCTCCGTGACCAGAACCAGCCCAATGGTAACATGAAAGCAACTCATCTGAAGACAACTAACTCTAGCATGACTAAACAAAAATTTACCATCTTTTCATAAATAAAAGTATCTGCAGCTCAAATTCTCCCTAAAGCAATTTCAAGATAGGACCAAAGTCTACTTCATAGGTCTCACCTTAAACAGCTCCATGAATACTCCCCTCAACAAAGCACCATAAAGCTCAAGACATTTTTCCTTACCATCTAAAACTCCCTCCACTTTCTCCAGTGAAAAGATGTCTCATGTTCTAGCTCCTCTATAGGAACATCATTTTTTTCCCTCGTCACTTCACAATTGCTGATCAGTTTGACAGGACTGAATGCTTGACACCCAGGTCACTACATTTCACTCAGAAATACTAATTTGGTCAATGAGACTTTTATCAAGAAATATACAGAATCAGATCTTGAAATCCCTTCTGTTTCCAGGTGTAGGAGTCCTGATAAATAATTTAAAGACTGCTCTATCATATGAGCCAAACAAAAGTAAACACATGAGATAACTTACTGAAAGGTAAACCACAAATTCATCATAGCGGAATGCACTGAAAAAAAAGGCATTAAAAACAAAGGCAACAGAAATCCTGAAGCATCAAGATACATCAATGCCTGAAATAAATAATTATGATGCCTACCCTTTTATTTACTACCTTTACAAACTTTGAGACTGCTGAATCCTATGACCAGCTTTTTGATCTTACAAAAAATGAGGTAGGGTTTCTCTTTGTTAGTATTAAAAGATTCAGATTCTGAACAATCCTCTTTTCAAGTCAGATGAGTGACAATGCTATGTTAAAGAACATGTTAAGGTTGGGCATGAAATGCTAAACACAAGTATTCCTACTTCAGTTTGACTAACACAGTCAGAGTTAGGCTCTCAAGTATAGTTTGCACCTACAGATAAGTTTCATCACCAAAAGAGATGGACCCTTCCATCTCAGTCCTCTAACCCAGTCTTGGCTGTATTCCTGCTCCCCCTTTACTAGGATCTCACAGTTTCATAAGCAGAGGACAAGACATTTTCACTGTCTGACAATCTCACACAGCCTTCCCCACACTTCTGGAGAATCAGTTTTCACCATCAGCAACAGCACCACCCATTTTCTGTTCATTTCTATTCCTGGTTTTGGTATCTGGGGTGCAGCCACATAAAATTCATCAGCCTTATTATGATAAGGATTCCAATATGAAGACACTGCACAGAGTATATAGGGTCAGTCATGTACCCCCAGCAGCCAGGTCAGATGCTTTGTTTACTTACACAGCATAAACCCACTAAAAAGCAAAAGTCCAATATATGGGGATCCTTCAGACTCAATATTACCAGAACAACAAAGATGAAATAGTTTTTCCATGACAGACTTCATCAGTCTCAGCATTTTTGATTTTACAGTCACCTGTAAAAAAATCAGACTTAAAGTTTTGAAGAGGCAGCACAATGGTGATTTGAGTAGAGGCTCATCTGGAAACATACACTGGTAATTAATCCCTTGTGAGCAAAAGTTGCTTTAGTCCTATAACAAGATAATTGAAAACTGTCAATTCCACTCTGATGTAATTAAGCAACATTAGATCAGTATCCAAAAATAATATTAATTTGGTAGCTGGATGACACTTTTTATATTATCTCCCCTCACCTGAAACCTCTTGAGATTCTTTCATTACAGTGAATGCATTAGAAGACTAATTGAAAAATGTGCTTTTCAACAGAGTTTCACTTTGTTCTTTAAGATTCATAGATCTGATTGTGTGTGCAGGCTATAATTTGCTGTCCTTTGTATATCAAAATTACTGACTGTGTTTCCTAGAAACATACAAATCAATACAGCACATAGAATTTGTAGCAGAGTATAAATATTGAAGTATACTTTTTATCCACAACAGGAAGTAAAGTTAATTCAGGCAGTTCAAGATTTCTTTTTTATAGAAAGAATGTTAATCTTAACAAGTACACACACTTTCAAGAATTAATTTCAATAGTTTATTTTTCTTCTATAAAAATAAATATAGAAAACCGAACAGACAAATTTGAGAATAACACATTTTCTAGAAGCACCAACAAGAAAAGGAATAATAATATGGGAAGGAAAATAGCAAATAAAATAGTAAGATCTAAAAAGCAGTTGGCACAGGTTCATTCTAGAACCTCTTACAGATATTGAAATGAAAATGCAGAAGGTAACATAATACAAAAAAAGAAAGACTGAAGCAACAGCAGCAGGGAAAGAGTCATAGTTTACCACTTCCTCTTTTTAAGAAGTCAAATGCAAGAGGTCTGTATCCAGAGGGATGATGTGGAAAAGCAAGCTGTTTTAGCTTGCTTTGGAAAACGCACAAAACCTGTAGTTTCTCCTTTCTTAACAAAAAAACCTCATCTATCCTGATTACAAATATAAATTCCCATAAGAAATCTGTAAGGAATTCTAACATGGTGTATCTGCTTCCCTTTCAAATGTCTTTTTCCCCTCTTCAATTTAAATGTACCACACAAAGAACTCAGGAAGTTATTGAACCAACTTATGTTGCTGAAGAATCAAAACATTAGATTACATACAATACAAGCTATCATATCATCCTAATTCTGTCTGTTTTACAGAAATTGTCTACTGCTTCTCAGCTACACCACGTTTTTCCTAGATGCCTTCTCATATAATGCATTTATATTGAATCATGTTTTAAAAGAAAACACCCTCTCATTTAAATGTTATGGAATGATGTTGATTGGTAGCAAACAACAGTATAAAAAGTCACTGCTGCATTTGCATTTATGACTAAAAACATCAGATAAAATATTTGATACAATACGTGATCTGTAGTTAAATACATATTGCCTTCTCTCATAAATAAATATACACAGAAGATTATCGGAATGAAGTTGAAAGTATTTAATCAGGCCATGTTTAATAAGGAATGCAAACATTATTGAAGAACAGGTATCTGATTTTTTTCTACCTTTGTTTGTGCTTTTTGCATGTCACATTTGTATCATTTTCAGATTTTTGAGGGGCTAACAGGAAGGGAGTTGTTTACACTGTGGTAAAAGTTTCCAAAAGTAAATAATCTTTTCTACAGAAATGTAGTTTTATCACTGTGTTCACACCAAAAATTTCGGTTTGCATGTGTTTCCCCTGTGAGTGGTTGAGAGGGAAATACATATATATACAGAATTTGAACAAAAGCTCCTTTACATGTAATACCTTCACAAATTCATTAAACAACTAGAATATTATAATTTGGTTAGAAATTCCATTTTAATATACCCATATTTTATTACAGAAATTCAGAAGTTTGCTTTATTATTGTAAATGGCAAATTGTTTACTTCCCCCACTTGCTAGAAATTAGTGTTAAAACTAGTAATACAATAAGGAAATAGCTGTAATTGCTATTTCATAGAATGACAAAGATAACTGGGGTTACACTCAAAGTCTGACAGAGCTCTACTTGACAATGGCCTGAAAGAATAGTACCACTGAGGAGTATGGCTAATACAGCGCTTTGCACTTTCAGTCAGCAAGTTCCAACTCCATAGTCTATAATCAAGTAGTGCATAAAAAAACATTAGTAAGCATGGACTAAGCACACTGTAACCCTGTTCATAACTCTAAACTTGAAATACCCAGTAAAATTCCACTGAATGTACAAACTGGCATATGAAATGTTTTTGTCCTCCCTGCTCTTTCAGATATTATGTGACTGCTGATCATATTTTAAGCATCCACTATGTTCTACCTCCCAAAACACAATTTATTAAAGCTTTTTTTTTTTTTTCTCCTCATAGATGAAAAAACACTGAGGGCAGATCATTTCACCTGTGTAGTTTAAGAAATAAAAAGCAAAATTCTGTAATACGTCTCCATGGAATGCACAAAGAAAAGATTCATAGTATGTACTAACCTGGTCATGTTTTACAGGGATCTCATGAACTTCATGCAGAGTATCAGTACTGGAGCATTTGCAATCACTTGCTCAGAAGCATACATTATTGCCATATAAACAATTACCAACACAGAGCAAACATGTTTGCTGTTAGAAAGTCTGAAGGGTAGTTAGAGAAAATTGCAGCCTTCCCCTCCCAGCAGAAGGGCACAAAGTTTTTATATTGCAAGGAATTGTGATCAAGCAGTTTTACCACACTGATATCATATAATCCGCTCTTCTGTTGGACAGCTTGTCAGCTAACACTCCAGACATTACCCTTCTTTAAAGAAAAGGCATTAATGATCAAGTGTTTTCAGTGAAATATCCTCTACTCCAGAGCTCACTTCTCAGCAAAAGACACAGCCTGACAAATTTACTAGCACCAAATGTGAAATTCTTCTCCTTACACAGGAGGCAATAATGGGACACACAGCTCACTATGGAAATTGGGTAACCAGCCTTGCATAAGACTATCAAGAGTTTCCTTGGGATACAATGTGAAAACATAGTTTCTTTTTGAAAAAGTACCTAGAATTCTTGCATGTTAAGAGTTTGAAAAGTCGCAGTCTTAAACATATTCTCCTCACTGATGACCACTTTTCACTTTCAAAAAATATTTCTACTTCTGTCAGGACAGAATTTGCCTGCATAAAATGACCATGCAGACATGGATTTAGGATAATACAGAAAATTTTCCCAGATAATTTGATTAGAAGGGAGATCATTTAAAAATTGCTTGTCTCCAAATATGACTTCAACATAAATTTACTTAGTTAACCACAACAAATAAGGATACTGCATGTTTTAAACCTGCTCCACTTTTCCTCTCACAGTCCCAGGTCTACCAAGAAAGTGTGCAACTTCTTCATATTAATCCTTGCTATGACAATAACATTGTCAAACTCAAATAAAGACAGAAGCATCAAAGGTTCTTCAAAGCATTATGAAACCACTCAACTATAATAAGACACCGTGCTGTAGTAATTTATTAGCTGGGTGAAGGAAAAATCTCTGCCATACTAGTTTTTCTAACAGAAGACAAGGGTTTCTATGCACTGCCTAGTTTAAATAATTCCTTTTGTTAGAAAAGGCTTTTGCTCTCTTCAACTTTTTATTTACTAGTAACAAAGGAAACAGAAACTTCGAAATAAATTAAAATATATCAGCTTCTGTTTCTCTTCCACCACACAAATATAAAAATTTTTGTCCTTTCACCACACAAAGATTGTAGTTCTTACACTATAAACATCACTGTAAGACTGTCACTTTCAGCCCATAAACAATTTCTGTTACAGTACAAATACTGATTGGGTAAGCTGAGGATGTGATTCTCTGTGTAACAAGAAGATGCAATGAACATTGGCTGGATTGAGCTAAAATGGTTCTAACTGCTTTACCAAGCAATACAGGTATTCCAAAGAGTTGACTGCTCCCTAATCTCTGATCTTTAGTTGAATTTGCAGATGACAATCACTTCATTCATTTTTCCAAACGCTGACAAAAGAATCAAAGAGTACAGGGTCAAGAATCTGACCCTGTAAACAGGAAATCAAAAAAAGAATGGCTGTACAATCAATATTCATTCATTTTAAATGAATGCTGAGATAAGATACCTTCAAATTCTATAACACATGGAGTGGATATGAGATTTAATTTTTTTTCCCCTTGATTTAGACTTTAAAAAATGCAATTAGCATAATATCAATGTTATTTTTATCCATCAAACATGCAAACTTACCAAAAAAAGAATCACTAATTTAATAAGAATACATTTTGCCACAAGGTCACTCAAGACTGATTAAATGACAGTTTATTTTTATCCATATCTTGTCCTTATTAAGAGTATTCTTAGAGTATTGAGAATACTCTTATTGAAAGTATTACATATTTGATAATAACATCATTATCAGGACAAACTAGAAAACAACTCAGGCACACTGGACTTTTTAGTTTTACAGACTTATTGGACATCATCTTTTGTCCAGTTCCATTAAAAGACCTGGCAAGAATCGTTGGTATTCTTGATGCTCCTTTGTCCTGTTAAATCAGAGATATCAGGTTATGGTGATCGAAAGATAATGGGGCATTAAAAGAAACCAAATACAGAAAATATGATTTGCTTGGTTTTATAAGATGACATACACTGGAAAAAATAAAATCAGTAATTTTTGCGTAATATTTCCTTGTTTATAACAGTAACTGCTAATATTATCTAAAAGCTCTCTATTCTCTTCCTGAGACCATCTTACCATAACAGGCACATACATGATTCTTACAAAATGACAAAAAGTAATTTATTTGTTCACTTTCTCCACATAAAAATCAAATGCATATAATTTCCACCCATCAACTATAAAATCCACAAGTTATTAATCAGCTGCTAGTAACCACTATATGTTGTTTCTGGGAAAAAAAAATTGTACAACTGCATTTTGAATATAAATTATTATAGCTAGCCACCAAAATCTGCAAAAATATCTGAATTTATATCCATTAAAGATTTTTTACATGTAATAGAGAGAGTATATTAAAGTACAAAAATTATTAGTGCACATTAGGGAGATAAAGATTTACAGTGATTTTATAATTTCATCCTTCCATTAAATATTAATCCTGCATCATAATGTAACCTATTTCAAAGACTTTTTAAGCATTTAAAATACTAAAAAAAAAATCATTTCATTCTGTTTTAATCATAGAATCATACAATGGTTGGGGTTGGAAGGGACCTTAAAGATCATCTAGTTCCAACCCCCTTGCCATGGGCAGGAACACCTCTCACTAGACCAGGTTGCTCAATGCCTCATCCAGCCTGGCCTTAAACACCTCCAGGGAGGGGTCACTCACAACCTCTCTCGGCAATCTCTTCCAGTGTCTCACTACCCTCAAAGGAGTAATCCTTATTCCTATGTATGTGAAACAGCTGTCAGGGCAGATCTGCCAGCCCACAACTCATCTTTAGCTATCCAGCATCTTGGATCTCATGTGTATGGGCCAAAAAGAAATAAATTCACCTGGCCTATATTTGGAAACTTTCAGACAGACAGCAGACCTAACCTTCACCCAACAGGAGCTGCTCAATAGCCTGCAATACATTTAAAAGAACCCACATCTCAAAGTCCATGAAGCCTTTTAGCCTGTTTTCAAAAGCAGCCAGCAGCAAGAGCTCAGGGAAGAACAAATGAACAAGGCAAATACTAATTTGGGGCAGTTTTTAATATGCTCTCCAAGGCTTAGCTGATTTGCTTCTCAAGGACATTGCAAGGTGTCTTTCATGGAACCTAAGTTATACATGGGTAAACCCTAACTCAACTTATTTAAACAGTGTGTTTTCTATCCTTAATTCTTTTGCATAAAAGCCTTCAAACTCATTTTCTCATTATTCAGTCAGAACCACAAAACACTCAAAAAATTAAATATATGAACAGTTAACTTGAGTAGTATTTGACAGCCGCAGAGTGAAGCAACAAATGATCACATCTTCTGTTGCTGCTTTTTCTTTCTCAGAGAAACTTTCTCAATGATAGCTTCCTTGGCAACAAGACACAAAAACATAACATCACCAATTCAAGCAGCTAATCAAGGATAGATGTCTCAAGAGGGTATCACAACAGCATTCTGCATTTCCAAGTACATCTTACTTTTCAACAAATAAAAATATACCCTTAGCTGAAAATCCAGTGGCATTTGTAAAGTAAAAATGTAATTAATTCAAATATAGGAAGATGCACTGGAAAATGAAAGATTCCCTTGCAGTTGGAAAAAAAAAAAAAGCCAAAGGCATTTGTCATATCGAAGCATCAGAGAGCAAGAGCGTTTTCATGGAAGATATTTTAAAAGTAGTCTTCATCTTAACTTCCAAAGTACACGAGCACCTCTGTAAGATGTTGAATGCTCTAACTTACAATGAGCATGTCAGTAACATATTCAAAGTGATTTCAGAGTGCTCTGGCTTTGTAATAGAAAGGTCTTCTCTTAGGGATTAAAAGCTCACAGATTCACATATACTTTTCTGTATAACACACATGCACTCATGTCTCATGACCTGTAAGACTCCAGTTTCATTTAACCTAGAAAATGCCTCCAATATCATTTTAAGGCTAGAGGTAAAAAACCCCCAAGTAACCTGATTTCACTTTCCTTCCTTTTGCATAATACATTTCAGTTCCACATGTGAAACTGTGATTATTGAAAGCTTTTTATAGCATAAGATTACAGTGTAAGATTAATTAGCAACACCATAATAATAGCAGTGCTAATTAATTCACCCTAACCTATAGCAAAACAGTATGTTCAACACTGCCAGTATTAACAATTATTCCATCATGTATATCTTATAATGAACATTCCCACACTGAGCTGAACATAACTCAAATAGATCAGATCCTAGAATACAGAGGAGCTAAGTAAATATGGGGAGATAGACTGACTTACAATAATATCGGAGAGGTAACAGGCGGCATTTGGCAACAAATTAGGGGTGGAAAAATTCAAGTTTAGTTCCCCATTTGTACCTAAGCAGCAATGAGTACATTAAGATCTTGCTCTCAATACCATGAAATCAATTACAAGACTCCTGATGACTGAATCTTAAGTTCACATAAGGTCCAACATAAGGCCACACAGTTGGAATAGATGCTTACAAGTCCTCAGACAGGCTTGTGCCTCACACATGGGGGTACACAGGTAAGTTGAGCCTTCCAACAGGACAGCCCTCCAGCTGCAAAGCAACATCTCCAGGATCCCATGCAGGAGGCATCTAAACATATCTGTACCTAGCACAAGGGCTATGAGAGAAAGAATATTAGACTGTAAATGCAGGAAACTAAAGAACCTCAGCAGGAAAGCACAGAGCAGAGGGCAAAATGATATGCTCTGGCACATGAAACTTGAGGGTCTACCTGAGGGAGACTGATTCTGAATGGTATTCTTTGGTGTTCAAAACTTCCTGAAGATACACACAATGCATTACCATTAGCAGCAGTCCCTGTTGCTCTCCTTTAGTCAAGAGAAGGACAAATCCTGTAGAGTTATAATCTGGTCTGGCAAAGGAAGTCTCTCTAGAGCAAAATTTCTGAATGCATGGGCAAAAGTTGAAGAACACCTCAACCCCAAAATTCAGAGAAAGTAAATGCACAGAAATCTGCAGCCTGGTAGAATGGTAGATAAACATTACTGTGCAAAATTCACCTGGAGCTTTCAAGCTCTTTCAGGCATTTTGGATATAAAAATAATTTTTTTTTCTTTCCTTTTAGACTTAGCTATAAAATCAGTGCTACTGGGAGAAGTGTGAAGTTGACTATTTAAAGCTAGTTATAGTTTTCAAAATGACTAAATAAATAAATAAATTTGTAGTAAGATTTTTCACTGTATCTTTGTTCTGAAAGCTCAGCTTTATTTGGAACAATAAACCAAAGCCATTGTGCCTCATTATTCTAAATTGCACTGTTTATTATGACCTAAATTTAATTAACATCATTTGCTTGCATGAGCTAGAACAGCCACCTTGAACATCCTCTGTGCAACTTTGATTATGAAGAGATTCATGCACTCAGGGTTTCTCATTTACTGAGCAATGAGTACTTCTGTTAGTAGCATTGTGATGAAAGGCAAAGGTGAATGAAGAAAATTTTACAGTTCTGAAAGAGCTCTTCTTTCTCCTGCAAAGAACTAAGACAATTAACATCTCCCCACCTCCCATGAAGTACAACTCACTCCCATGAAGTAGCAGGAGATGTGCAATAAATACCCAGCTATAAGATTAGACACCAGGAAAAAACTTGCAAAACTGCAGCTACACACTTTTTTCATATTACTACATGAAAATAAATCACTAAATGAGATCTAAGGAGACTCCCGATCACTAGAAGTAGTAATTTCAGAACTATCATCAGAATTGTGCATTCTCTACTTAATTCCAGCTGAAAACTAAATATTCATTGTCACAAAAAGACTGAATGTAACACACTCATACCTTCATACCTTGGAAAGTTGACTGAGAGCTATAAAGCAAAACAATTCAGGGGAATGCACTAGATGAATACAAATTAATGTTATTATATGCTTGCTTGATCCAACAAGCGTCATCTTATTTCTGCCTATGAACCATTTCTTCCCTCCACCACAGCAACGCAAAAATTTATTTCAGAGAACTCCTCCTCCAATTGCACACTGACAATAAACACCAATAAGCAATATAGAGCAATTAAAAGCATATTGTGGTATACATTCACAACTTCCCACTTCCCCTTCTATTTAAAAAGATTTACTAGAAATCATACAACTGTGGACCTACTGAACTGAGAAAGATGGTTTTTATCATGGGCAGATTTGCCAGTATAATTTTTATTTGATTTATTTTGCTTGTATAATTCCTTGATTAGAAGATAAAGACTTTCACAGAAAAATACCTGGCATCAACAGGCTTGGAAAGCAGAAGTGCATATGATTACTCTCATCCCAAACAGTAAGCTGCTTCATGGTCAAAATTCCTTCCCTGAAAACACTGGTTACAGATGTAGACTCTACAAGCTCTTTCGATCACCCTCCCAGCAGAGTCATATCAATGGATCATAGTTTATTCCAGAATATGCAAACTAACAGAAACATCTATTTATTTGGCAGAATTTCTCTGTATTTCCACAATAAGTGTGGCTACAGTGGTATGTTACCTCTCTGATCTCGTATCCACATACAGGTTTGCTTTTGACTTTCTGGAACAGCAGATTACACTATGATTCCTTACCTACTGATGCCACCTGCAACCACAGGCAACATTGTGAGACACAGTCCAGCAGCTTCCAAGAAGATGCAAGAATTGCAAATGAGAACCATTAAAGCTGTCTTAGATCTCTCTGTTACCGAGTTGAGCTTGATTCCAGGTTCTTAGCTTATCTAAATTTGTGTCATGAGAAGATATTATTATGGACAGTGGGATTGAGTGCACCCTCAGCAAATTTGCAGATGACACCAAGCTGTGTGGTGCAATTGATACACCTGAAGGAGGTCCCCAGAGGGACCTTGATAGGCTTCAGAGGTGGGCCCAAGC